>MEHQ01001801.1:44739-60150 GCA_008828725.1 Saccharina japonica | reverse complement strand
ACGGCGAATAGAAAAAAGTGCCTCAAAAAGAATAAGAGCCTACGGCGAATAGCAAAAGGTGCCTAATTTTTGTTTTCGACTAGTGTATGGCGAATAGTACAAAGGGCCTAAAAGGTGTTCAATTACGGCTAATTATTAAGAAAAAAATACCCCCAAAAAAATTATCGCCTCCGGCGAGAAATAAACGCAACAAAAACTTTCGCCTGCGGCGAAAAATGTTGCGCCCCCAAATACGCGTGTTGCGCTGCGCGCAACCAGCCTTGCGGCGACTGTTGCGCAAAACGGTTATTTTGACCTAATGTTGCGCCAGCGCAACAGCGCAACACCTAATGAAAATGCCCTGTTATACAGTACTGGCCTTCTCACAAGAAACCTTAAATCGGGCTCAGGCTGATTGTCTTATTCTGGGTGCGCGCGAAAGCTCACTTCCTCATGTTGCACTTTCTAGTTTCGATCCCCGACAAGACATTTATCTTACAGTAAGTACCATTAATACAGTACAGGACACCTATTTAATAATGAGAAACAGGAAGTCTGGTCCAGGATGGATTTGTTATTCGATAGGGGGTGCTTTCCACACAAATTTCAAGATAACGACTCCCGAATTTCTTTTTTTTCTTCAAATCTTAGCGTGTTTTAATAATTATCCTGTTTCTTATTAGGTGTCCTGTACTGTAGTCACGATGTCTTTTTACAGTAAGTAGTACCAGGTATTATTCGTGGACAACAAGCTTTTTTGTTGTGAACTATATTCATTCTTAGGCTCTGACTACGAGTATAGGCTGAGAGCTTTTTACCATTTTTTTCAATTTTTCGCGCTGACTTTCTTCTGAAATACTTTCTTCTGAACGGGCCGGTAATGTATTAAATTAGTGTAGAAAGTATCCCATTATCGAATAAGAAATCGAGCCTGGTCCAGCTTGTCCTGTTTCTGATCATTAATCATAGGTGTGTGTATGATACTGCTGTAGTGTACCAATCAGCTGGTACGTATGTACGACAAAAATGCGGGTACCAAATACTCGAAGTAGTCGTACATTGAAAAAACAAAATGGAGCCACGTATGTATGTATGTATACGAACGAAAATATAGCATTACACCTGCCTAATTTGGCGAGATAAAGATCAAGATTGAAGATCGAGATCAAGATTGCCTCTTTTCGCCAAGATTGCCGAAAAGATCAAGATTGCCTTTTTGGGGGCAATCTTTTTCAAGAATTGATCTGGCCCCTATGGTTTGCCGATAGGCAATCGTTCAGTCCCGAGATACACTAACAGTTGTTTGTCACAGCTAACTGAGCTCAAGCTCTAGTATGAGTTGAATAAAACATATAGGGCATTAGCCAAAAATAGGTATACCTACGCACTTTGAGTAATTTATAGGTACACTGCGTAATGTACACCGCAAACGGCTTCCGGGCCCGCCTGATATCGGGCCTGCGCTCCATTGTACCTACAAATGGCTCAAAGAGCGCAGGTACACCTATTCTCGGCTAGTCAATGTGCGTATCACCTATTTTTGGCTTCAACTGTACCTATAAATGGCTCAAACGATCACTTTTTGGTAACTGAAATATAGACAGACGACCACACATTCGCCCACGTTTGCTACGTACGTATGGAATGTTGTTCCGGACCACGCCAACGACTGTGTAACTTAGACCCCCTCGTAACGGTATGGATTTACTCTGTATACGTATACATATACCAAAGTTTCTCCTAATATATACTGCACTACAGTATGTATATTGTAATTTCAGCATAACGGCATGGAAACACTCGTCATTAAAGAGTTTCGGAAAAAAAAATGAAAACAAAAAAGTCGATGCTCATGCTGGTGCTCATGAATGGCGGGGTATTTGTCCAGGATTATTACGACTTGCTCATCTTTGGGGATTATTGCCAAGTCACGACTTTTTTTGCAGCAGGCGAACCACAAAGTCGAGTAAGAAACATGTGACTACTGCACGAAATGCCATGAACTTCCGGTCGACCACGGTGCTCCACCACCTTCCGCCGTGACCTTCTCCCTCCGCTCCTCCCCCCGTATCAATTTTCCCACGGTCGTTGCCTTCCTCTTGCCGTCGTCCAACTCATCGAGGTTGTGCACGTTAGTGTTGGTAATCAACTTAAAAAAGGGGTTGACTTGACTGTTGACTATTGGGGATTTTAGTTGATTGATTAATCATGATTAGTTGACTTTTAGGCAAGTTCGTGATTAAGTCAACTTTCTCAAAAAGTTGCCTATTTGTTGATTATTGTTGATTTTTTGTAGAGAAATATAAGGCGTTTTCATGCCGGGAGTGGTTTAGACCGCCGTTTAGAGCTCACGATGACATAGCTACCCCAGGCTACCCGCCCCAAGCCTCCAGTAGCCAAGCACGCAGCACACAGAGCAAGTTCCACGTTGCGGACATTCGGAGTCAGCGCCCGTCCCGACCTCCTCACCCCCTCCTGCTGCCCAATCTCTAGTTACTAGAGTACCCACGCCCCAACAGCGGCGCCCTCATCCGTGCTGTACGACTCCAACGAAAACTTGAAATCGTTCGGGCTTCCATCAGCGCAGCATGGATCATGACTCGGTAGTCATACCCACACCTAGACCACCTAGACCTCTGGCGGCTTTACGTCTTTTATCTTCTCCCACCAGGGGAAATTTCACTTGTGATGAAACTGTAAAAAACAAAACTGTCGGGGGGAAAATATACAATGTCGGCTGTGACCAGACTTTACTGTTCATGACTTTACTGCGTACTTGGTTTACGTTTCTGTACGGTACTCGTACATAGCGCGGCTGGAAGGTTTTAGCGTTTGTTTGGCGTTTCTTATTCCGTGCCACGCTCTGGAGCGACCTCATTTCTTAAATTGGATGGAACGACAATCACTGCTGTTTCTTATATAGCATTTTTCTTATTTCGTTGCTCGGTTTGAGCTGTCTTTCTTACACGCAATTTCTTATTTTTTCTCACAATCTCAGCCTCTGTTTCTTCACATAATACTTCTTAATTGCGGGTCCCCACTGTAGTGAGGGGGGGTGTTGTCCAAAACGAACAAGTTTGCGCGAGGCAAGCTTCGCACAGCCGCACACACTCGCAAGGACGTTTCCTGGAGCTGTTTCGTCGATGTGTACCACCTCTCTCCATCCATGTCGTTCATGACGAGCAGCAGGGCGGCCTCCGCTGTTCCTACCATGCTGACGGGGTGGCTACGATGGCCGAGGTATACAGCTATACAGCAATGATAAGTATGAAGTAAAATAGTACCAAAAAATCAAATAATCACGAAAAAATCACCGAAATAAAGTTGATTTTTAAGGCATGACTTTAAAAAAAAATCATATAATCACGGGAAAGTTGACTTGATTATGACTATAAAAAATCATGATTAAAAATCAAGTAACTTGACTTTTTGAAAGTTGATTACCAACACTAGTTGACAAGTTTGGCGGATCGGAGGGGAAAATACCGAATAGCGGGATAGGGGGGTTGTGTGGTTCCAGTATAAGGAGATACCTGGTACCTGGGTGGGGGGGCTCACAGCAGCAGCACAACTACACGTATGTACATACACTGGGCAGGCAGACATACGCAGCAGCGTCAATACTGTTGCAACAGCAGCAGTGGTGGTGGTAGAGAAGCTCGACGGCAGGAATATACCAGGTAGGGAAGTATGGATGAAGCACGTGGTGTTCCTTCGATCGCAAGGAGAAAAACAGCACAACAAGATGGTGAGAGAGTGGGCCAAAACAAAAGTATTGCTTCTTCCTATTTTTATTTTAATAATATATTTTGATCTTCACATTAAACCCGTTCTTTCTACTCAACCACATCAGTACACCCAGTGCCTGTCCTGATTCCCAATCCTAGAGAGATACAAATTCTGTGGTCACAGACTGTGAAACAGAGAAAAACCAAAACAAAATAAACGCAAATTAATGGGTAAAGCAAGTGAGATGCGTAACGTACCGGGTACGAGAACACAGCGACACGAGCCGAACCAAAAAATAAGAACAAAAAAGACAAAATAAAAAACAAGTTCTGAAATGAAACATAATACAAATGACGCAGGGAGACAGAAGCGCCCCTAGACGAAAAGCACACGTGCCCAAGAGGAAACAGATAACTGCTGCACGAGCGAGGCAACACGAAAAAAAAGAGAGAGACACCGGCATAGGGTGGAAACAAAGGGAGAAACGAGGCAAAAAAAGCAAGAAAGAAGACACGAGGGAGGAAAAGAGAAAAATAGTTCTCAAGGCAAGCTCAAGGCGATGGTAACAACAAGTTCCCGTCTCTGCTATAAAAACTGATACGGGGACCATGTCACACCTTCTGCCATCTCATTCCCACTCTAAAAACAAAAACGGTGTCAAGAGTCGATACTACCTCTGCCGCGCCCCCCCCAGTGAACACATCAACGGAAACAAATAATAGAATTTAAGGACTAGTCGAGCCGATATCTGGCCACACGATCTATCATTTCGTTTCTGCATTCGTCGACAGCTGTATCAGTACGGCCGCCCCCCCCCCCCCCCCCCCTCTCCTGGTCGCCTCTCTTGGCGTCCTCAGCTATATGCCGTAGCCAGCTCCTCTCCGCTTCGGCCCTGTGCCACCTCGCCATGAAATGGTCCGCCGCCTCGCCAACCCCCCGATACCACACCCCCGTCGGTTTTGCCGCCCTCGGCCATACTACCGTCTCTGCTCCGAACAGTAAAGGGGGGCTTTCTGTGGAGCCCTCTGTCGCTCGTATAATGTTTCTGTAGAGCAAGTCTAGAGTAGAAAATACGGATCAAATGCCAAAATATGGTATACCTGATCTATTTAAGCCAAAATCAGGTATATACCTAAACCAAGTGAAAAACGCACGCCACGAACCGTGTTTTTCAGGACTTTTTGGCTGTGAGAAATAATAATATGGTTTCCGCGGTTTTCTGATTTCGGGAATATTATGAGTGACCAATGTTGAAGCTCATACTGCACATCATTGTCGGATCATAAAGATAATAATAATAGAACATACATTTGAATTTGCGCCTGAACAGCAGATTGATAGCGAATGTGTGTGTCCTCCAAACTCTTGATAAATGTGGTATGTTATTTTCAGTGCGGGTATTTATGTCTGTCGTATGCTTTCATTGATTTCGTGATCACACTCACTCCTATGACCTACGACGTGTATTTCCGTATTCTTGTATATCGTACCAGGTATGTAATACAATATGTAGTCGTAGCCACATTGATAGCATGCGAACAAAACATCGAGTTAATTTGAGATTGACCTGCTCGCTTTCCGTACCACCGTGTCAGCAAGCACCAGTAGTACGTAATATATTCAGTAATGGATACCGAACCCGAGAAAAATCGTTCGATATTTTTTCAAAATACCGAAACTCGAAAATCGTTTCGGTATTTTTCGGTGTTTTAGCAAGACGAGTTTCGGTATTTTCCTGGTATGTTCCGGTATCCCAGAAAGAGAGTTTCGGTATTTTTCGGGATTCCATACAATCGCGCTGGGTGTATGTCGTTGACTGGACTTACGTGGTACCGAGTATGGTGCAAGATTAGGTATATATATACTGATCACAGGCACGACGAGGCGCGATGTGGGGCATAGGAACAATACCACCATGGGCCATGGGCCCTGCAAAAACCTCGCAAGTCGGACGAAAGGGGTGAAACTGCCTTCTTCGTTGATGGAATATATTACAACAGGTACATTGTTGTGCTGTATGCGCGCGTATGATACGGGCGGGTCGTATGTACGTAGTGTGGTGTGTGGTGATGTCTCCGTGTCGAGCGTATAGGAGACAATGTACGTATGGCCTCTGATTAGCTCAAAATTCGCCAAAATCAGTTGAAAGCTAAACAAATTAGACAAATCCAGACGTACCGGACGATTTCATGCCAAACTCAGGTACGATGTGAGGCTGGCCAATGACAGATGACAGATGACAGGTGTCCTAGCGTGTGATTTGTACTTCGTTTTAGCGTAGTACCTATTTTTGGCACCAAAGTGACCAGGTGTACCTGATTTGGGCCGAAACCCGAATATAATTGATATTTGTACTTAATTGTGTGTGTGCACTGGTGTGCATCAGAGAAACGCGGAGCGAGTTTGAGCTGCAAGGATTCACGACTAAGAATATACGGTTATAATTAGAAACCACGATGCATATGTACGGAGAACAGTCAGGCGGATCCTGAGTCAGGAACGTGAAGGTAGCACAGGGAGCGACACCTGTATAGGACAGGCATCGCCCGAGGAGACACGCGATAAAAGAGAGGGATAACGCTACGTACTTAGAGAGGGGTTTGCTATGAGACAGAAGGCCGGGGGACCTGGGTGTTGAGGCATTACCCGTCGGGGGCGTGTGTGCGCGGCTCCTGAGTTAGATCAGGCAGTCTGCCGCAGAGGTGAGCACTTCAGCCGGTATTAAACCAACTGGTTGTTGCTCGAGCTTCAGCTCTCAGAAACTCATATAGAGAGGAGAATGGCGCTCACGCCAGTGTGTTCAGTATCGCTCTTGTCCAAGAGGACACGATGAAGAGGAGGAGAGAAGAAGAGGAGTGAAGGAGAGAGCGTGTGCACGGTCGATCGATCACGGAGCTCCCAAGTCTCAAGACCCATCGCATGCGGTGAAAACTAAAACTCGAACGAAAAACTTCGGTTGAACTGTAAACGGTATTTCAAGGTTCTCCCCCATATATCAGAGATAACTTATCCCACAGGGTTCCACCGCATACTACTGAACCGGCATTGGTCGTACAGCTGCTTGTACTGCCGTAGTACTTTGTACTGCTGCCGTGGTCTACTCGCTACAGGCGGCTATGTTATCGATCAGCGACTCGGTATAGACTACTGTCTGCTACTGAGTAGCATGGTAGCTCCTTAATACTGGGGGGATTTTTCGGCAGTTTAGTTACCGCAGTATCATACAGCAGTATTTAAGTAATTATTAAATTAGATAATACGGTCGCAAGCACTACGTGTAGGCTCGAGACATTTTCCGGGTTCGGTCATTTGCTAAGCTACGAAGTAAATTGATCGCTACTTCCAAGACCATGCCCAGCGGCAATTTAATGTTTGGGTACGGGTAAGTCCCCCAGCCATGTGGAAAGACGCGATCATCAAGGTACTTTACAGAAAGAAGGACCGAACTGATTGCAACAACTACAGAGGGATTTCGCTTGTTGCCCACGCAGGAAAAGTGTTGCTGAAAATCGTCGCATCCCGTATCAGCAACTACTGCGAGGACCGAGGCATCTTCCCTGAGGAACAATGCGGTTTTCGTCCTACACGATCAACAGTCGACATGCTGTTCGTAGTACGACGATACAAGAACTCGGACGAGAGAGATAGAATCCCTCTTGTACATCGTGCTTCATCGATCTGCAGAAAGCGTACGGACTCTGTCGACCGGAGAGCTGCTGTGGCAGGTACTTACGCGCGTTGGCATACCAACCAAGATGCTTACAATCATCCGCCAGTTCCACGACGGCATGCGTGCATTGCGTCCGCACAGATGATGGTGAGCACTCTGATTGGTTTAATGTCACGCAGGGGCTACGACAAGGCTGCGTGCTGTCGCCACTCCTGTTCAACGTGTTCTTCGCTGCTGTGATACACGTTGTTCTCGTACGCTTCAGCGAAGACGAAGACATCATGAGGGSATCTGGTTCTACCTCAAGGAGGATGTAGTGGTTGGAAAAGAGGTACCATTGGCATGCGTGCGAAGGGCTGTATGGGGTATGCTGTACGCCGATGATGCAGGAATTGTCTCAAAGTCTGCGGAGAGTCTCGCAAAATGATGACAGTCATCGTGACTGTCTTCGAAGCAGCAGGCCTCACGGTTCAGAAAAGAAAACGGAAACGATGATCTTACGAACACGGGACCAGACACCCCCTCTCTCCGCCGCTCGTTATCGAAGCAGCTGGTCAGAGGTATAGACAGACGAGCCAGTTCTTGTACCTCGGCGGCATTATCCACGAAGACGCTGACCTCTCACTCGAAATCGAACGACGGATCCGTCTCATGTGGGCGTGCTTCAAACGGTTCTGGACCAGGTTGTACGACATGAAGCACGGCTCGACTTACGTCTGAAAATCCGCATGTTGAAGGCCGAGGTGATTGAGACCCTGCGGTACGGATGTAGTGACGTGGACCCTCGGTGCACAACACTTCGCCAGGCTCCGCATCGGCACACCACCAAATCCTCCTGCGTGTCATTGGTTCCAGCGTCGGCAGCGTGGCGACTATAGGACCCTTCGTACGCAAAGGCTCTCAAGCAGACACGGATGCGAGAGCATCGAAACGACAATCCGTAAACGGCGTCTGTTCTTTGCGGGAGCCGTGGCACGGCAACCCAAGGGGCGACTACCCAGTCKGGATTATGTTCGGGACCATGACGGGTGGGGAGGGACGCAGACCGGGCGGACAACCATAAGTCCTGGCAGAAATGCCTTGCTGAAGACCTCAAGGTGTTTCAAGCCTCCAAGGGGTCCACGGCACAGGTCCCGTTGGTGTTGGAGTAGAGACCGCAGTATGGACCATTGCAGCAACTAAAGTGGGCAAGTGGCACAGGGGGGTCCTCGAAGCGGCTGAACAGTTCATGATCCGGTGGCACAAGGTAGAGGCGGAACTGAGTAGACAGCGCCACGCATCCGTCTGCGGGGGGTGCAAAAGGGAATGGGAAGGGGGGGGGCAACAGTCGTACGGAAACCGCGGCTGATGAGAGCAGGAGGGAAACAGCCGACAGGTAGCAAGGTACCAGGCTGACTAGTAAGTCCCAGCCTAGACTACCCGTGCCGCGCACCTCTGTAGCCGCTTCGAACGCGGCACTGTTTCTGGTGGTCTTTCTTTCCCTTTGTTTGTTTGTTTGTTTGATTTTTTTTTCTTATTTTTCTTTTTTTCATTTTTCTTTTTGCTTGTTGTATTGCCTGTTGTTGCTTCTCAAGGGGGGCACGACAGCGATGCTACAACCCCTCGCATCATTTGCTTCGTTTACTTTGTTTCACTTATTTATGTTACCGTGATCGCTTTTGCCTTTGTTTCTCCGCCTTCCGTATTTGTCCTAGGAATTTCTTTGGTGGCTTAGCTACGTACGTATTCATTTTGGTTTTGTCATTCCCCGTTCTCTTTCCGGGACTCTCGTGTGTTACACGAGAACGAAACGGAATTGAGTTGGAAGTGCCACGTACCCGTTGTATGGGTGGCGCCCAAGGGAAGGGAGACGGAGGGTBGGGGGGGGTCATAGGGAAACCAGGACGGACGAAAGCAGGAAAGAGACGGCAAACAGAGTAGGTGCCAGACCGACTAGCTGGTAGAACCTGCCTGTACTATGGGCACAAACCTGCCTCGGCTGGCCTTCGGTGTGCTCCGGCTGGCTGTCCTATCCTGTCGTTCTCAGTCTTGCTCTGTTGGCGCTGTTTCGGTCCATTTTATTTTCTTTCATTTCATTTGGTTTTTTATTGGAGGTCGCATCTCCTCTGGGAGAAGCACGACACTTTCTTTCTTTTGTCATGCTTTTTATTTTGGTTGCTTGATTATTGATTTGCTTCAGTATATTTACTTTTATTATTTTTTCTTTTCGCTTTTTTCTTTTTTCTCTTTTTTTCTCTTGCATGCACCTGGATTGCTAGCAGGATNCGGAACTTCTGTGAGTTCTGTAAGGGTTTTATACCCTAACCCGGAACTTCTGTAATTTCTGTAGGACACCCATACCCTGACCCTAAATCCACAAACCCTACAGAACCTGACCTTGAAAACATCGAGTTAATTTGAGATTGAACTGCTCGCTTTCCGTACCGTGTCAGCAAGCACCAGTAGAGAACGTAATATATTAAGTGATGGATACCGAACCCGAAAAAAAAACTTCGATATTTTTCGAAATTCCGAAACCCGAAAATCGTTTCGGTATTTTTCGGTGTTTTAGCAAGAAACGATTTTCGGTATTTTCCCGGTATTTTCCGGTATCCCAGAAAGAGAGTTTCGGTATTTCTCGGTATTCCATACGATCGCGCTGGATGTATGTCGGTACCTTGACGTACGTGGTATCGAGTATGGTGCAAGATTAGGTATATACTGATCACAGGCACGACGAAGCGCGATGTGGGGCATAGGAACAATACCACCATGGGCCATGGGCCCTGCAAAAATCTCGAAAGTCGGACGAAAGGGATGAAACTGCCTACTTCGTTGATGGAATATATTACAACAGGTACATTGTTGTGCTGTATGCGCGCGTATGATACGGGCGGGTCGTATGTACGTAGTGTGGTGTGTGGTGATGTCTCCGTGTCGAGCGTATAGGAGACAATGTACGTATGGCCTCTGATTAGCTCAAAATTCGCCAAAATCAATTGAAAGCTAAACAAATTAGACAAATCCAGGTGTGCCGGACGATTTCATGCCAAACTCAGGTACGATGTGAGGCTGGCCAATGACAGATGACAGATGAAAGGTGTCCCAGCGTGTGATTTGTACTTCGTTTTAGCGTAGTACCTATTTTTGGCACCAAAGTGACCAGGTGTACCTGATTTGGGCCAAAACCCGAATATAATTGATATTTGTACTTGTGTGTGTGCACTGGTGTGCATCAGAGAAACGCGGAGCGAGTTTGAGCTGCAAGGATTCACGACTAAGAATATACGGTTATAATTAGAAACCACGATGCATATGTACGGAGAACAGTCAGGCGGATCCTGAGTCAGGAACGTGAAGGTAGCACAGGGAGCGACACCTGTATAGGACAGGCATCGCCCGAGGAAACACGCGATAAAAGAGAGAGATAACGCTACGTACTTAGATAGGGGTTTGCTATGAGACAGAAGGCCGGAGGACCTGGGTGTTGAGGCATTACCCGTCGGGGGCGTGTGTGCGCGGCTCCTGAGTTAGATCAGGCAGTCTGCCGCAGAGGTGAGCACTTCAGCCGGTATCAAACCAACTGGTTGTTGCTCGAGCTTCAGCTCTCAGAAACTCATATAGAGAGGAGAATGGCGCTCACGCCAGTGTGTTCAGTATCGCTCTTGTCCAAGAGGACACGATGAAGAGGAGGAGAGAAGAAGAGGAGTGAAGGAGAGAGCGTGTGCACGGTCGATCGATCACGGAGCTCCCAAGTCTCAAGACCCATCGCATGCGGTGAAAACTAAAACTCGAACGAAAAACTTCGGTTGAACTGTAAACGGTATTTCAAGGTTCTCCCCCATATATCAGAGATAACTTATCCCACAGGGTTCCACCGCATACTACTGAACCGGCATTGGTCATACCGCTGCTTGTACTGCCGTAGCACTTTGTACTGCTGCCGTGGTCTACTCGCTACAGGCGGCTATGCTATCGATCAGCGACTCGGTATAGACTACTGCTGTCTGCTACTGAGTAGCATGGTAGCTCCTTAATACTGGGGGGATTTTTCGGCAGTTTAGTTACCGCAGTATCATACAGCAGTATTTAAGTAATTATGTATTGTCGATGAGGATAGGAACCACAGTATTACTGCTGTACTATTGTATGGCTTAGCTAATACGGCTGTATATATTGATAACAGCACTACTGAAAGGCTACCACTGCTATTAATACTTGCTTCCACTAATGTTCCTACCTACAGAGTAGTACGAGTACTGCCGTGTCACGACGACTATTCATACTATTCTGTGAACTACTATTCCCCTTCTTTTAGGCGCAATTCGTGCTCGGTCGATCTAGGGAATAGGGGTGCAAGAGACATTTGGCGTGGCTGTTGTCCTCTACTACGTAGAGGGTTCGAGGAGAGCAATCGGCGATGCAAATGGTCTGGCCCTTCAGAGGTAGGGCTGCCCTCCGTCCAGGTTCGCCAAGAGAGAGATGTACCCCGAAAATCTCAACAGGGCAGATCAAGGACCGACTTCGAACAGCAGCGCGTTCTCCCTCGACGAGGCACCCCATGACCAGTTTCAGCCTCTCAAGTAGTCCCTCTGACCTCGGGAGACGGCCTCAAGTCGTCGCAGCGAAACAAAAAGCCTCTATGAGCGAGGTTTCAGCCTCTGACCTACGAGGATGGTGTAGATGAAAACCGACGCGCCGCGATTCCACTCACTTCTGGTACGAACGACTACGAGCAGATTGACCCCGCGAGCGATGCAAGCATTGAAATTAGAAACGGTCGGCGTTGCAATAGACCCATGGGTCGTGGGGTGCGTGTCAACCTTGATTTTGTTGGGCTGAGATGCTGGCTCGAGCCGCATTAATTTTCCTGGAGCACGCATCTGGACTACCGACTTGCTGTGTTTTGCAGTTCGGAGAGACACGCCTTGCCGGCAGATCGGAGAGCAGTGTGCCGGCCACAAGGGCTCAAATGACGCCGCCATTGGGTAGAAGGGAGCTCCAGTTCCTTGTGTTATCGACAAGGCCGTCTGTTTCGACATGTCAATCGGTTGGGCAAAATGCCTTTGGTTTTGATAAGTATCCTCATTCTGGACCGTTCGATTTTATTTGTGATTCTACGAAAAAAAAAAGAGAAAGATTTACAGTAGAAACTTCTTATCATTTTCAAGAAATCTCAAATGATTATCCCTGTATTACTACTACTGCTACTATTACTACTACTACTACTACTACTACTTCTACTACTACTACCACTACCACTACCACTACCACTACTACTACTACTGCTACTACTACTACTACTACTACTACTATTACTACTACTACTACTACCACTACCACTACCACTACCACTACCACTACTACTACTACTACTACTACCACTACCACTACCACTACCTCTGCTTTACTACGATACTACTACTATTACTGAATGGGTAAGAGAAAAGGGAGAGAGGGATGAAGGGGGAAGGGGTAGGAAGGAGGGAGAATCCAGGGGCTGATGAAGGAATTCAGGGAAGACGTGGAGTGGGGAGAACGATCCGAAGCAGGATTGCCACGGGAAGAGAGAGGTGGGCGACTCTGTGGTGAGCGAAGGAAAGGGGTAGGAAGATCCGTTGTCACAGTCGTGGAGCAGGCCCGCAAATGAAACCTGGTTTAGGACGTTTCGTTGGACGTGGTTGGGGGGCTGTGCCGGGGGAGGGGGTGCATTGGAAACAAAGATCGACAGATCAGGAGTAACGTGGAGGGGGGGGGGTATGGGAATCGGTTGTCGATCAAGGCCCAGAGCTGTTGGAGATGGTGACGACAGTCTACGCGGTGAGAGTGAACAGGAAGGGCAGGCGAGCGAAGGGTGGGGAGTCGGCGATGGAGAGGAGTGGCAGGCCCAGGAGTCTGGAGGAAGAAGAACGGAGGTGTGTTTGGAGATTGGCAGGCCGCTACGCATCCGGACGAGTTGCGAAGTCGACCCGGTGGACCAAGGTGCAATGTGGGAGGATGTCGGTAACTGGAAGGTCTAACGGGAGAAGTGGCATTGGTCGGGGTGGGGTGGAGTGCGAGCTTATTTATGACCCGAGAGAGTTATGGTAGACTGCTGCTCGAAGAGGCAGAATAATAAGGCGATCGTGGCGGGAAAGCGGATGGTAGTGAACGCTTACCTGAGATGTGGGTGAGACTGTCACTGCCGCTGCAACACTTTAGAACTGTCACTGCCGCGGCAGCACTTTGGGATCAGGGACGACGAGAAACGTGCCCCAAGAGGGTGCACGTGGAGGCGGGCAACCATACGCGGGTGGAGAGACCGTAAACGGGGGAGCTGACCAGGGTGGGGGAGGAGGGCATCGAAAAAAAGAGAGTGGGGGGGGTGGCGTGGACCGGTTTGGCCTTCTCGTATCAGCTGAGATGAGGGTATCGGGGATTGTTCGCCGTGGAGGGGTGGGAGAGGGCATAAAGTTGCTACCGCCGGAGCGGGAACATAGCCCTTTCAGAGAAAGGCGTGCAACTGGGGCCGGGGGAGAAGGGTGGTGGGCACGGTGGAAGCACGCTTCAGGGGGAGAACAGGGGGTCAGGACCGAGCAGGGCGATCACGGTAATGAAAAAGGGGGGCGTGGGCTGGAGGGNCAAGGTGCGATGTGGGAGGATGTCGGTAACTGGAAGGTCTAACGGGAGAAGTGGCATTGGTGGGGGTGGGGTGGAGTGCGAGTGTATGTATGACCCGAGAGAGTTATGGTAGACTGCTGCTCGAAGAGGCAGAACAAGAAGGCGATCGTGGCGTGAAAGCGGATGGTGGTGAACGCTTACCTGAGGTGTGGGTGAGACTGTCACTGCCGCTGCAACACTTTAGAACTGTCACTGCCGCGGCAGCACTTTGGGATCAGGGACGACGAGAAAAGTACCCCAAGAGGGTGCACGTGGAGGCCGGCAACCAGACGCGGGTGGAGAGACCGTAAACGGGGGAGCTGACCAGGGTGGGGGAGGAGGGCATCGGAACAAAAAAGAGTGGGGGCGGGGGCAGAGGATAGCGTGGATCGGCTTGGCCTTCTCGTACCAGCTGAGATGAGGGTATCGGGGATTGTTCGCCGTGGAGGGGTGGGAGAGGGCATAAAGTTACTACCGCCGGAGCGGGAACATAGCCCTTTCAGAGAAAGGCATGCAACTGGGGCCGGGGGAGAAGGGGGGTGGGCACGGTGGGAGCACGCTTCAGGGGGAGAACAGGGGACCAGGACAGAGCAGGGGCGGTCACGGTGATGACAATGGGAGGCGTGGGCTGGAGGGGGGGGTCTTGGACCTGTGGTGGAGCTTTTGGGCATTTCCGAAGCAGTGTCCTTCGGGTGGGAGACCGCCCCACAGATGGCAATCAGAAGCCGGGCGGGGGGGGGGTGGAAGGTATGGACGAGAGTGAAGGCGACGCTCTGCTTAATATGTGAGCTGAAGAAGGTGGGGGAAAAATGAAGATCGGACGTGGCGGAGCGGATACGAGAGCAGTTCGCGCTGCACTAGGGAAGGATAGTATGAGCAATGGGGCTGGCGGGGTCGGGGGGCTCTACCGTGGATAATCCGTGGACCGAAAAGATGGGCGTTTCAGGCGTTTGTGGGGCACATAAGGTCGAACCGAGAAGCTCCACCGTGGGTTTAATAGACCGGTGGGAAGAGAAGCGTAGCCGAGCAGGCAGCCGGGGTAGGGGGGCGAGGTGTCAGCCGGAATAGAGGGGCGAGGTGTGGCGTGTAGAAGAAACGGGGAGAGACAGGCTGGGAACGCGGCTTCTGAATGGGATTTAGGCTGTTGAGGTTGCCTGTCAGAGTGGGGGGCAGGTCAGCCGCGGACATCAGCTAGAATAGGAGACGGGGGGGGGTGGGGAAGGGGGAAATGGACGAGGGGGGGCCGTCACAGTTTCACCCACCTCCCCCGTGGGCGACACGGACTACTAATGAAGATGCATTTTGCATGAAGAGGATACCAAAGTGGAAGAATGTGTTGACAGTCTGGATTTTGGCGGATCGGAGAGAAAAAAACGAATAACGGGATAGGAGGGGGGGGGGGGGGGGGTTCCCGT
>MEHQ01001801.1:0-42245 GCA_008828725.1 Saccharina japonica | reverse complement strand
CCCCCCCCCCCCCCCCCCCCAACACGAGATGCGACTCGACCAATACCTCACGGCGCTTCGCGCTTGGAGCAAGCAATGTCTGCCTGGTTGGTGAAAACCCAACGTGGTCCGTCCCGGCATTGTAGGGGTGCGGGGGTATATGGTCATACGACTACGGTCGTGCACGACATGAGCAAACACCCCCCCAACCTCCTATACGAGCCCGCACCCCTCCCTGGGCGCATTGGTGTCGGCGGTCCGTGTCGCAGTTGCACCCGCAGGCGTGACGTGCTGCTTTTCTGCGTCAGTTCTCTCCGCATCGTGCCCTTTCCGCATAGAAGCTTCCACCCCGTCCTCGATCACAAGAACCCACCGACGGGCATTCTGTGCTGCCTCGCGCCACCCTTTCTAGCCTGATGCCGAACGCCTTGGGGTCCTCCTCGAGGCACCCCATCCAGTAGTATTTCTCCTGTTTACATGATAATCCCTTGCCACCGATAACCTCCCTAAACATCACCCTCCTCCGCAGCCGATCCCCTCTGGTGCGTGCGACGAAACCAGCGAGCAATGCCCCCCGTCTGCGCACCACCGCCGCCTCATCGCAAACAGTACCGAATGACAAGTGTTCTCCATTGCCTTGAGGACGGCGTGAGGAGTTCAGGGCGAGTTCTGAGTCCCAATGTCTGCAACACAGTTCTTTCACATGAATTGGGGGGGCGAGTTGGTCCACCCGTAGTGTTAGTCTATACTTGGTGTACGTCGAGTTTATGGCAGGCTTGATTGCTGGGTTATTGTTTAGTTACGCCGCCGGTTTTGTTTTGATTTTCGACCCGCAGCTCATCATGGCGGATACAGCAGGTTGCGGCTTCGGCCGTGCCTGCAACGTTCTTGGCGTTGTTGGTGGTTGGGGGGGTTTCATAAGTTAGTAGGGAGTAATACTCGTCGGTTGCGGCTAACCTCTATATTTTGTCAACGTGATACGTATGTTGTTGTCGCGGTATATACAATTTACGAACAAAAAACGCTGAAAGCGGTTCAATTTGAACGGAGAAAAACAACAATCATCCTACACACAGGCGACGTCGCAAATATTACTGGTGAAGGCACACGAAATACGACTTTGGGCCTGGACGCCAAATTGACGTTTCTTAATACCTGGCCCCCACTGAAGTCGGCCGGGTGGTGTTGGTTTCGTGTCTGTTGTTGTTGGTTTGAGCATGATTTACAGGAGTATATTTAGGGGGTTCATAGAGTTACAATGAGTTTACCGTCCGGTATTACGTTTGGGCGGCTGTGACACTCCCTGCGAGCTTCAGCGCGGCAGTCCCTACATACGAGTTTATGCGCGGCCATCCCTACGAGTATTGCTGGAGTGGGACAGTGGTGGGGATCTTGGCCGCCTGAGGGATATTTCCCGCGTGTTTTGTGATGCAACCGCGATCTTCAACCGCGTTCGTGAACTTTCGTCTCAAATACAAAATACACCCATAAGAAACTCTTCCTGCCTGTCTGTGCGGGTTGATGCGTGACTCTTGCCAGACCGTCACCATATTCTTGATACAGCATTTAGGACTGCAGTCCCGTTTTAGGGACAAACCACTCTAATTCTAAGTAATTTTTCCCCAACACGGGACTCCAGTCCTTTAAGGGTTAAAACGCTTCCGTAACTGATGACGATGCGTGATTACGCGTCTCCACTGCTGTCAAGGTCTTGGACTCGCTTTTAATGATGCAGGCGACGCCAGCTGCAGAACCTTTTGTACTTGTATGGATGATATGATGTCTGCGATTAGTTATTCTACCTTTGGGATGGTTAGTTTATGCCAAGATACAAGAACAGAAAAAAAGAGATGGACGTAGACACTTTCCACACGTCTATGACGTTTCCCCCTTGTCTGCCACCCCTCAAGGCAGAACATTTACTATGAATACTGGTTTCCGCGTATACGATTTCACACGAAAATTGAAACAAAATATCAACTATGTGCAAGTACGTAAACAGACCGGGACGCATGGCCCAATAAACAATAAAAAATAACGTTTCAGAACAGAAGTAAGTGTGAAATCAGCGCATTTCTATAACTTTTATTTCCGTAGGTGTATATGAATCCTGCTAGATCTGTACGCAACTATACGTTCCCATACATATACAGCCACGCATCACGTATGCGCTCTATGACATGTATCATTCTTACTCCTACTTATACACAGCGGTAGATGATGCCGCCACCCCGAAGATGAAGTATTGCCATCAGTGGCTGCCTTTCACATCCAAGGACAACTCGAACAGTATCCACACACACGCGCACCAACGGGCGTGGTGTTGCACACCCTTCCTCGTCCTTGGTGACGAAACGCAACATACTGGCATGTTTGTGCTTATGGCTGGATCCCCATGGGACGCCCCACGGTTTGACACAAATGGGACGTCCCGACGGGAACACACGTTATCTCAAGATATTCCGCGGATTGCCGCGGGTAGTCCCAATCGTTCCCGCGGGATCCCACGGGACCTTCCGCGGGATTTCTCCTGTGGAGCTGCCCGTGTGACATGCCGCGGGAATGCTGGAAAATTTACGCGATACTTGCCACCCGGTTCCGCGGGAGTTCACCGGGAACGCCTCATGGGGTCCCATTGGCCCTCACGGTACGTCTCTCAAGATGCCAATCCCATCGTATGCTATGAACGGGACGGATGTTAACGTTTTGATAAAAAGTGTACCGGTTTCGTTAGGTATCTCTTGGGAATTCGGAAACCCGGTTCGCATGTAAGAGACCTCCAAGCCCACAACACAGAAAAAGGTCGGAGTACTACGGTAACTACACGACTTTCCCGTTGTGTTGCTTTCGCGGGATCTCGACGCAAAAGTGCCATGCAAATCTACCGGATGCTGTACGAGGAACCCGTGGTATAGCCATGTATCCCTGTATCACTCTTGGTTTCAATGTTTATATTTTCGTACTTGATTGAAGTCATGGAATTGTTCATCGGCTACATAGCACTTTTATTTTCCCCGGAAACTACTGTAGTTTTCGGGTGCAATATAGAGCTCCTCAAGTGACCACCCTCAAAATAGTGCACCTCTGCCGTTACCGCTCCCCCCCCGCCATGTGCATGCACATCAAGGGAACTCCATTCTTGCTGTCGATCCGTTCACGGTGTGTGCGTTGTGTTGATGGCAAACCCTTTTCCCTACCAAACAACGGCATCAGTGAAACCCAGCGTTCACCCTGATTGTTGCTCCCGGCAGAGCTGCAACGTGTGTGGCCACACACTACGAGGCAAATAAATCTCCCCAAAAAGTCGAAAAGGTATCAAGGAAACGCAAAGCCAACATACACGGTGCAAAACCACAACGAAAACGAGCCAAACCATAAATGATTGCTACCCAAAACAAAAGAACGAAAGGAAAGGAAATACGATGCGAGACATACCACACTACCAAGGACTCAACAAGATAAATAAGGTTGCAACAAGGACACGTGCGTGCTGAAGACGAAAGAGATACAATCGCTGCACGGACGAAGCGGCACGATAAAGAGAACGAGACCGGAGCAAGAGCGAAGAGAAATGCAAAATCTACCAGGTAGCAGCAAAGAGAAACAAGGCCAGAAGGCAAGAAACTTATAGTACTCAGGGAGGCAGTCGTACGAGCTAGGTTCCGTATTTTTGCTACAAAGTCAGGCTGGGACCTTGCCTCGTAATCTGCCCTCTCCTTCCTCCCCGTACAAGCAGCTGCATCAAATAGTAGTACTGCGATTGTCGCGCCAACCCCCCCCCCAAGTTCACACATCTACAAAACAAAATACCGAACTACTCAAGGGTATGCGCGGATCTGAATCCCAGATACCCCACTACCCCCCCCCCCTATATTGGAGGGAAGAACCGGGCCGTTGGGATCCCGGAAAACAATAAGTCAACTTTTTTTATTAACCCCCCTCCCACCAGCGAAAAAAAATAGGGGGGTCTCTAAAACCAAGTTAAAAAGGGAACAAAAAACGAAAAAACAAAAATGGTTTTCGCTCATTTCGTCCTGTGATCACAGCGGTCCGGTTTTTTTTTTCATTCTGACCTTCCTACGAGTGTGGTGTTGTTTTCTCTTTTTTTTTCACGCCCTTTGAACTACTAGAGTAGAATTCGGGGGTGCAGTAGTATAGGTTCCATTTATTCGTCTGACCGGTATCATTTCCTTTCTGCCTTCGTCGACAGCAATAGCAGTACAGCTACCCCCCCCCCTCTCCCCCTTCCCTCTTCCCCTTCCCTTGTTGCCACTCTTTGGCCTTCCTCTGCTGCGTGTCGTGGCCAGCTCCTCTCCGCTCCGTCACTGTGCCACCTCTGGACTATGTACTATTACTATTTCGGGGAAACATTTGAATCAGAGCCAAATATATGGCTATTATAAGAGAAAAAATAAAGAAATATGTTAAATGTTTTGGGCGCATCGTGGAATATAATTACAACTTATCGGAACACTGTAGTATGCCCTGGCAAAAATAGCTAATGATCAGTTTATAGCAGCAGTAGACCCACAAACAAGCCTTACATGGGCACAGACCTGACATGAGCGCACCGTCCCCGTGAAATTCCATCTGAGCAGACCGCTGATCGGCATCTTCGGCAAAAACCATGGTGCCCAGCCAAACGTCGCACTCACGAGGGTGCATCCTGTACTTCTTCCTGTTCATGGCCCACGGGAGCGTCCAGGCTTTTCTTCCCCTTATCTGGGTCGACAAAGGGTTCTCAGGCAAGCTTGTTGATTGGCACCCTTGGTGGTACGCGAAAAAAAAGAGGACATGTCAGGCTTGGCGTCACCATACACAATGATGTCGTATTTCGTGGCATATAGTTGGCGCGGCGAAAGGCTTCTCAGGCAATCGTTGACATCCCTGGGTCACACACGCGAAGCGAATCTCGGGGAGATGGTGTTGTTTGTATACACCCCTGCTGTCGGGTGTGATCAAGATTACCCACGCGGCCCACTGCGATGCCGTTGGCGAGGAGAGAAGATCGAATCCACCAAATACGAATACACACCGGGTGGATCAATACCGTTTTGTCAGAGACCCCACCACATAAACCACACAGGAGGTAAGCCGTACCATAAGTGTCACCGGCTGCACCACTCGCATATACACCGGCAGAGGGTCGTATCATTGTCATCATCGACTGCCCCCGTGGGGAGCAGCATGCACGCCGAGGCGTCCAAGCATCATCTCAGAGCATAATGCCTCGCCACACAATATAAACCCCAATCTCCGTAGACCAGTACCAAACCCCTACATATTCGGAAACCAGTGCCGAGCAACCGCATACCACAAGCAGGTGTTCCCACCAAAGATTGATAGCATTTCGTGGCTATAGTTGTGGTTTTCCTACGTTTTCTGGTTCCCTGTATGAATCACGTACACCTTAGATCGTTTTAGAACCGCACCCCCACCCATGGTCGGTCGGAGACAAGCGGCTTGGAATCAGAGGCGACCTTTTTTCCCAAGAAGTTAAAGGGTTGTTAATAGTTGAGTCTGCGGGTTGCTGGAAGGAAACATTCTATAAGTTTTGGGCTGCATGTCCAGACTAGGGAAACGATTGACAACGTTCCCGTAATGATCAACTCGCTGATTTCCGCAAGGAGACGTTTTCGATTACAGCAATAGTGAAAACCGTGCAGTGGATTTGTGTAAATCCGCCTTTCAGACAAATTTCCAGGCCAGTGCAGAAACGACGTCACATGGACTCGCAAACCCACGGCGGACTGCCTAGTCTATAGATATACTTCGAAGTATGGTATGGACTATCAAAACATACTTGTTGCCAACCATCGAAAGCCTGTGATGGTCTCTTGGAGCTGCAAATATCTGAAGCGGGATTTGAGCGCCACTACAGCAGTAAGTGTTTGGGGTCCTGATATACCTACACTGTGTAGAAGCATACCGGGTAGGGCTTGACATCACCTACTCGAAATTTTATACACACAAACTTCCCCTTTGTGCGTTGACAGCGAGATTCTCAAGGATAATTTCAGGTTGGGTATAGCAAGGGAGCCAAAATAACTATTCGGTTTCCCCTTTGGGCAGTTTACCCCCCGCTGTGCGTTTATCGGGGGAGTTTCGTCCCGAACAACTGGCTTGGCGAGGGGGCAGGCCCCGTTTGTGTCTCGGCCCCAATTCACGAAGAGGTGTGGTAGGGAGTCTGCCTTGCGGGTTCTGTTTATTTAAGAGGAGTCACCATCCGGCCTTTCTCTCTTGAAATGCCTATCCGCTCTGATGTTGCTGTTGTTGCCAATACTATAGGAATACTGGAGACAGGGGCTGACATTCTCAGGTATTCCGTAGTTAACACCATGTTTGATGAAGTATATATATGCGTGTATGAGGCCTACTGTATGTACTGTAGCACCCTGACACGTTCCAGTATCACGACACGTGAGAGGCCTGCCACGTTTTCACGATTTCCCGGGTGGAGGTACTCCTCACGCGCGCCCACAATTTTCAAGCAGGCGCACCATATAGCCCGACCGCCCTCCGGCACTATACGAGTATTAAAAGGATTGTTTGTTTTCACGAGATTTCCTGGTCGTGTGGAAGACAAGAAAAACGCTATATAAACACAATCATTACAGCGGTACCCAAAATAACAAAAAAATAGTTTACACTGGGGGGAAACCCCGCGAATGCATGCGTTATCATCGGGTGCTACGTACATCGATTATGTTTCTTTGTAGTGCAACAAGAAATGTCCCCTCACTCTGATCATATATGTGACGTCGTCGTTTGCGGTGGGGACACGTGGGGTCGCTTGCACTCACGCCGAACCCCACACGACTGCTTCTTCTCCTTGCCTATATACGATGCGTGCGGCTACATACGCCGTTTCCACGCCTCCAAACGAGGAATTCCGCACTTTATAAAAAATTGACAGCGTAGGGGTCCTAACTGGCGGCTTGATGGAACGCCCAACGCGTGCGTTCCGCCTCCCCCCCACCCCTCTCCTTCCTCTCGCCCTCCCCGAGCAGATCACGAGGTCGGCTTTCTCGCGTCAATCCGGCCATTGGTGTCTCTTTTTGTTGCGCCAGCTGTATGTGCGCTAGCCGACAAAAAGAGAAAGCAGCAGCAGGTGCGGTGAATCGTGGTGGACATCGGGGTGGACATCGGTATGTGTCGCCCAACCGCAAGCACCGGTGTGGGGCAAACGTCGACATATAGCACTGCGATAGCACACGGGGTTGAACAACCGTACATGGTAACGCTGAAATATAGCCAGTGCACAGGTCGGTGAAACACGCGCCGTAAGTAAGGATTCATTGGGAATGTTCTATGTATGTATATCCTTCATCGTTTTGATACGACATATCCTTGTTGACGGTTTTGGCTATACTCACACAAGAACCTTGCAAAGACCGATACTATTTCCTCGGCAGTGTGTAGTGATGGCACTCTTACCGTTCCAAAGTGAAAACAATACGCCCCCCCTGTCTTTTTTGTTGATGGTTTTGGATGCGAATAGAACAACAGCGATGTAACATAATCGATCGTGGGATAATACCAACAACATAACCAAAGCACCGTGCGGAGGTTTGAAAACGATGTGCTCGACCTGCCCCCCCCCCCCCCCCCCGTGCGCGCCTTGCGTCCTACCTTGCTGTGCGATGCTTCTCGAAGGCTCTCTATGTGTTGTTGGCTCTGTACGCCATCACCCGACCGTCGGTGCTTATCACTGGAAGCGTTTTGGTCGTGGCGGCGTTGGAAGTTTCGGCTTCAATCTCAGCAACCCCACTTACCAGCCTTATCGACGCGGCTGTCAGGCGCTCGTTCGGCGCAGGCGGGTGAGTGGGTGTCGTGGTGATATACGCAGTTCAGAATTACACGGTCTCACGTATTGGGTAGAAAATTATCTATATAAATATCTAGCTACGTACACACAGATCATCTAATTCTCCATCCATCTGCCGTTTTTGGAGGTTGTGCGGGATCTTCATCGAACCTATACAACCCCACAGGGGGGACATGTGCTGAGTAGGTCGTGCAGAACGTGTCGGCTCCCACCCCGCAACACACGCTAGATATTCCTACGGATCATACAGATCATACAGATCATACAGGTCATACAGCCCATACAGATCACACAGATCATTGACATCATAAATATATCTGCCATGAAAGATCTACATGTTCGAGTGGAAATCGGTTACCGGTTATCTTGGTGCGAGGTATGCAAAGGTTTACGTAGAAAGTAAGAACAAACTATATGTAGACACGGGGTTCCCCACTCTGTCATATGGTTCCTCCAATCCACTACTGCTGTGTATCTCGGTAGCCCATGCAATGACTAACGGAATGGTTCGCACACGAAAAAATCGACGACCTCTCCTACAATTTCATTGAAAAAAACTCGGCCTACCAAAACTTTCGGAAACGATCGGCCCAGCACGAGGTGCTTCTGAAGGGCACGCCTGCTACGATAGAGGTACTCGTAGCACTTTTGTTTCCGGATTTTTTTTTCGGAGTTTGACGGAGCCCCTTAACTTAAAACCGTCGGAATTTCAGTATTGTGATGCTGGATTTTTCGTTGTGTACTTACTTGGACCATGGGATTGCTCATCAGGTGTACAGCACTTTTTTGTTTTCCTCCAGATTTTACGTTTTTGGGTGAGGTATCGAGCTCCTCGAGTGATATCCCTCAGAAAGTGTCCTGTATGCAGGTGCACCTCTATATACCGTGGCATGCGTCAGGGGAACGAACGTTTTGCGTGTAGGTTTTTGAACGAAGTGACACAGCATTGAATCGCACGGGTCCGAGGCTCGGCAGCCAACAGCAGTTTGCCACCCGAACGTGTTTTCTAGTTGTCTTCCACTTTAATAACCCACATAACTAGCAACTGCTTGATGATATTGAGATAACGTGTGGCTCGTCTACTTTTACCCCAACTACGTACACACATATCTTGCGGGTACAGAGATGGAAGGCGTCCGCGTACTAGCACTAAACCGCGTGCGCTCGAAGGAACCAAAAAAGAAAACAAACAAATATTTCGACGCATTCAAAACACACCGCAACAGCAGCATAGTACCACGGCGGTCACTGCCAATTCGAAACGAGACGGGTGGCAACCGAACCGGAACAGTGCCAGCACACGTCAGCCGAAGATCGGCCGTTTTTATAGACCCCGGTGTTGTGGAAGTCGGGGTCGTACAGCTCTCGCAATCAGCCGTATAGTAGTCCACCGACAGACAGTAGATGCATACGTAGTCAATCCTGCGGTAAAAACAACCATGATATATTGATCTTGAAAACGAACATGTTTTTGAAAGGTTGGCGATCGGCCGTGTAAGAGCGTATGTGTTCTCTTCCCCCCCTCCTACCCTCCCCCGACTCCTGTTAGCCTGTCCCGAGCGCTCGTGTCGCAACCCGCGCCGGCCTTGGTGTGCACCCGAGGTGCGTCCAATACGCTAGCGACGCCCATATTTCTTGGGATCATATGCGTGACGCAAACAACAACCCGTAAAACCCCGCTGTGGAGAGGAAGGAGAGTGCCACGTCTGGCGGCGGGGGCGGTATGGGCGTTTGCGGGGGGCGGGCCTGGGTGCAGCAAGAGTCTTCAAAATCCGTATTTACGGTAGAGATCGTCCACCCCGATGATCGAGTTATTCGAAACAACGATGACGGGAACGACCTCTCGTGTGTACCCTCAGTATTTTCTCTCTCTTAACCTTTCTAGTCTCTAGCTCTGTGGTTCGTTGTAAAAGCCACAATGGTATATATGGGGGCGTAACGTATTCAATGGACAGTTTTGGATACAAACTCTACTACTGAAAAAGGACGATCTCTGTACCGTCGCTGGTAGCCCAAGGTTTGTGGCAGTCGTCATCGGACTAACCCGCGCGTTTCACGACCCGTGATCTGAAGCTTGCACTCACCACCGGATTCACTGCGCTGGGTCGCATTGGCCATCCGCCGGCCGTATTCCCTCAACAACAGGTATGGCAGGCAAAGGACGTGGGGGGCCCTTGGGTTCGGCATGGCCTCGCTCATTGGCGGCGTCGTTTACGACGCTGGTAGCGGAAGCTACGCGGGCGTGATGGTCGTATTCGTGGTGGTCACGGTAATCGCATTGGTTGCGGCCACCGGAGTTCCTATCGGAACGGATGTTGAAGCGGCCGGTTACCAAAAGGCAGCAGAACAAAGGTACATATATACGAGTGCGTGTTTGCTTGTACCGTGCCTGGTTGTATCTGTACGGGTTGCTTAAGAATATCTGAATTGTCTCAGTAAGGAGAGTTGTGTCTGGGTAGATTCATTTTTCTCGAGGAGCAGGTTGTGGCCCCTGCTATGGTAGTGTTGACCAACTATCTACATATAGTAGTTGGTACATGGTTGATGTTTCTCGCTGGCGCTGAAACACAGTAGTGCCGCAGTCAATGTCCGCTGCGGTGTGCATGATCGTCTCTGTTTGCCACTGCCACTCCGGCGCCGTTGACGCGTTTTACCTCTCGCCTTTTCTGCTAACGAGGTGATGCTACCCCAACGCTAAGCATGCAGTACATATACAGAATATACTTCGTACCATAATATATGTTTAATCATGTATATATGTGTATGTATGTATGTATGTATGTATGTATGTATGTATGTATGTATGTGTGTATGTATGTATGTATGTATGTATGTATGTATGTATGCATGTATGTATGTATGTATGTATGTATGTATGTATGTATGTATGTATGTATGTATGTATGTATGTATGTATGTATGTATGTATGTATGTATGTATGTATGTATGTATGTATGTATGTATGTATGTATGTATGTATGTATGTATGTATATATAAGCCAAACCCCTTCCTTCAGCCGTGCGTATGAATACGAAGCCATCCTATCTTCGCATTTCGAAGGCTACGGGTTGGTTCGCCCCCGCAGCGAAACAAATTAACACGACGGCCCTCTTCCACAAACTGTTAAACAAACATGTGAAAACCCCTGAGATCAACATCACCCTTCATGGTCCGCAGCTTGCACCGATCCCCCAGCAGCGAGGAGCCCCACGGTGGCGACGGCGACGGCTTGACCCAAGAGCTAGAGGCTGGCCAGAAGGAAGACGCGGGAAGCGACGAGACATCTGGCACGGGTGTTATCACCACCACCGTCGCCACCGATACCGGCACCGGTACCGGTACCACCGCCGCCACTACCATCGCCAATTGCGATAGCAGCCGCCGCACCGACGGCAGCAATCCTGGCGTAGAAACGGTCGTCGAGGAGGGAGACACTGAGGAGGGAACACACGGACGCCGGGATACCAAAACGCCCCCACCGCCGCACGGCGATGAGGGGGAAGGGCGTATGCTTCCGGCGGTGTGGGCTATGCTAAGCACCGCGCACACCGCTTCGTTTTTTATGGCGGTGGTCTTGAGCGGCATGGGGTCGGGCGTGATCAACACCTTCCTCTTCATCAGGTACGCCTATTTGTGTCAAATGCCTACGACAACACAGGGAGGGGGGGTTGTGCGCCCCATGTGAAGCGAGAAGTTCTAGGCGTATGTTCCCCGAAAGTTGCTACGTTTGGCCTGATTTCCCCCGTGTGTCCATGGTATGCTCAATCGGATGCTAGGTTGCGCGTGTATCATGGCGGGATGTTCGTGTCGATTATGTTTGAACATACGCCAGATAGATTGGCATATGTCCGAAAAGCAGGATACTGGGCACTGGGCATGCTCTTCCAGTATACTGGTAGGAAACAAACCTCGAAAACAAATCCACTACACACGCCAACACGACTACATACAGTCGGCAGATTCGAAATGGTGTGAAATATCGAGCTGTTGACCTACTGCATGCAGTGGAAACGGAACGTGTCCACGAAGGACCGTTTGGGCGCGCAGAAGTCGTCCTTCTGTTGTACCGGTATGCCCCGGTCAACATTGCCGGCACTACACCGGCAGCTGGGACTACTCCGGGTACCATTTTTTGCTGATTTTGTTTCGGAATGAGGGGGCTCCTTCCCCCATTCAGAACTGAAAAAAATGTCCCACACTAATTCCAAGTAGTTTGTCCTTAAAAATGGGGGACCAGTTCTTAAGGGGTCAACCCAAACTTGTCGGCTGTTCAGTCGTTTGGTTTCGATATTTTGGAGTGTACAGTCAGACCATGGAACTGATTGTCCGTCGGTCCGTCGGACATCATAGCACTTCTGTTTTCCTCCAAAATCCGTTTTTTGTGTGACTTACTACAGTATCACTTACATTATTAGTCCAGAGCTCCTCAACTGAGGGGCTTCAGGAAAAAGAAACGCTTGAACCTCTACCGTAGCCTGCATCTCTAGTGGTCGGCCGGCACTAACCGACCGGCACTATAGAGGGACCACTATACTGTACCCTTCTCTCAGACACCCCGACACGTGGTCGTGGTAGACAGGAAAGGTTTCGGGAGGCGCGACGTTTAGCTGTTGTGCTGAGCACTACGTACGGTACAGCTTGAAATGAAAACGCAGGCGGCATCCTTTGCGTTTTAACACAACACCGCGCGTTGAACTATGTACCGAGGACCTATTGGTAGATGGGGAGGCGTGTCTCGGAGCGACACTGCCTCAGCCGCCCCAAGTACCGCACGCTTTGCACCCACGACGACCCTTTCTGGGCAGATATCGTTCATTGTTGCTCTGTTATGTGCTCATCATCAACTTTCTACCGCCGAGTGAATTGGTACCTATACGCCGTTCTATTCCGGATAGCTTATCTCGTAGGCAATGTAATAGAGTACGTCACAGAACCATGCTCGAAACAATACCCAATACCGAGATTCCCGTCGCCACAATTCCATCACGTTCAACAGAAAACCTCATGCATCCCACCGAACGAAAACCGACCACTCGATGCCCCACGCTGTCCCCGCACCTGTATTTCCCGCCCCCTCTTGGCAAGATTGGCAGAGTTGGGGGCCTCTAACAAACTGATCGGGCTGGCACGTCTCGTCATGTGCCTCGCGGAGGTGCCTTTCTTCTACATGTCGGGGCCCCTGATCAATCGGATCGGAACGCGGAGCGTGGCCGGCTTGGCCCAGGCGGCATACGCCGTGCGGTTCCTCTACTATTCGGTATGACGCGCTCTACAATAGAGATCCCAGTGACACTTTTTTTGTCCAAACCATATATACAACTGATGGGGCTTCCCAATCGAAGAAACTACAGTAGTACCCAACAGCATTTCGTTTTTAACCCCTTAAGAACTGGTCCCACACAGTTGGAGACAAACTACTTGGAATTAGTGTGGTGTCGCGTTTTTCAGTTCTGAATGGGTTAAGACATGTTTCGTTACGGGGACCTACAGAAGACCTGACGCGTGCTGCGATAGAGGTAGCGGTAGAGGTATAAGGTATACCGTTTTTTGGCTAGAAACGTTTTTTTTCTGAATGGTCCATTAAAGGCTCCTTAACCCCAAATCGTCCAGACTTTCCATTCTTGTGTTGCAATATTGTATCTTTGTATAGTTAGGCCATGGGCTTGTTCAATAGGGTACGTACTCTGTAGTTTTTTTTGTTTTTTTTTCCTCTAAAAATCAGGTTTTTGGGACGGGGTATCCTGTGAAGAGCTCCTCAAGTGACCACTCGCAGGAAAACAAAACGAACGCGTGGTACGATAGAGGTGCCGTACCGTTTTCTGGCTGAAACGTTTTCTGAATGGTCCGACTCCTTAACCCGAAACCGAGTCATCCCACGGTAGGGGCGCAGCAGCATTTTCGGAGCTCCTCACATGAGGAGCTCGATATCTCACCCGAAACATGACTTCGGAAACATTCGTTCGCGCAATCCGACTGAACCTTCCAATGCGGCAGTCCAAAAACAAACATACCAGTACAATAATAGTAGTACCCGGTGGTTACTCACGTGAGGAGCACAACCGGTCAGAAAATATTGAGCCTAAAAGTGGTACCCCTACCGTGGGATTGCTCACCGTCGGACTTTCATTCTTGTGCTGCACTTTTTTACATAGTATACTCACGTAGGCCCGTGGTTTTGTATACTTGGGTAGCTTCGTAGCACTTTTATTTTCCTCCAACAACAAGGTTTGACGACTGCAGATATGGAGGCTTTCAAGTGAGGAGGTAGGAAAAAAAACATAATGCACCTATGTCGTAAGCGTGCGTCAATGGTGCACCTCTACCGTAGCATTTGTCACCTAACACGCACCGCTGGGTTTGCTCATCGGATTGAGGCTTTCTTTGATCCACGTTCTGGATGAAGTATGGAGCCCCTGTACCAAAATCAACTGAAAAAACACAACCTCATACTGGTACCTCGTAATCGTTCAAGGTGCGACCCTGCCGTACTTAGACTAGAATGCGTCGTACATATGCGCCGCCTGAGAAACGCTTCTAGTTGTACGGCACTGGACGCATGCTGTAGTATGTGAAGGCTCACGCCATGTTTTATTGAGTACTCTCCACGCCATGTTTTCTTGAGTACTCTCCTTACTTGATGGATATCTCGCTCTACTACTGTATGCCTCACCCAAAAAAACTGACTTTTTGACGAACCATGAAAGGACAGCCCCGATGATACGAACAATCCCTCGGCCTACACTGCTGTATGTAGTATCTGGTACATCCGTAACGAATATACGGTGTTTTTTGTTTTAACCAATGGCAGGTATTGGGTACTGTAGATCTTCGGTTGCAGATTCCCCTGTTCGCCAGTCTCACACACTTTGGCCAACAACACGTGGCGTATACCACGTTATCGCACCAGGCATGAACACTGCTATGCTGTGCTCTTCTTGTGAGCGTACGGCGAAATCTCAAACGGCCATGCCTTCGTTTCACATACGATTTTTGTTTTCGTCTTTCTGTTGTGAGCACACATCTGAATGAATGAGTTCGAGGGTGATAACTGGTACCCTGGTAAGTATTATTTACTGGACATTATTCTCGCAAATCCGGTTTCGAGCTATCCTCAACCGTCTACAGTAAAACCAAGACAGTTAGTCGCACCTTTGCACGTACGGATCCGCGTGCGCGATATTTTGTGCCGATCCAGAAAAGCAGAGCTTTTAGAAAAACTGGGGGTTTAAAGCCGGTGGTCGTCGTTACACACCTTCCCTAGTGTGTATCACGTTATGGCCGAGGGATTTGGCGGGACCCGACCGTTTGGACGCTAGCACGTGAAAACGACTCATATCCAAGAACACAGGCAGGCTTCGAGAGCACGCAGGAAGTAACTACCCGAGATCACCTTGTTGAAAATCACGACGGACGGATGCTCACGCCATCTAATGTTTCTCGGTGTCCCATGCTGAGAGTGTTTGCACGTGATGCCCCCCTTACACCACCTGTCCATGTTTCGCCTCGCGCCTCCCCGGAACCGGCGTTCTCGTACGTACATGTTTTGCGACTCCATGCAGGTGCTCCGAGAACCATGGTGGGTGCTTCCGGCAGAAGTGTTGCACGGTCTCACCTTCGCCGCGATGTGGGCAGCCACCGTTGCATACGCACAAGAAATTTCGCCAGGCGAGTGTCAAAACTTCCTTCACGATCGTGTGGGGGTTCCAGGACGGAGACGCGCGACGTATAATCGAGACGTTGCCACTACTGCCGCCAGGGTGAATTCACGAAACTACCGCTTGCTGTGTCTTATGTTTCTGCGTGGTGTCACCTGCTCATCTCTGTTGCCCCTCTGCATTTGCTCCTCCTCCTCCTCCTCCTCCTCTTCCTGGCTGTGTTCCTTGCGAAAAACAAATCGCGTATGCCGCAAAAAACAGCTGGCTCGAAAACGACGGTGCTCGGACTTGTCGCTGGACTGCACCGAGGGATGGGGGTGGGGCTCGGGTCGATTATCGGAGGGTACCTGTACGCGGGTCTCGGTGCGAGCTTGTGCTTCCGGGTCAGTGCCGCTCTGCCTTCCATATCCCTGCTGCTGCTAGCACTCCCCGCGGCACAGAGTTGGCTTCGCTGCGGGGGAAACCGGTGGAGGGAGGAAACGGGCGAACGAGGCCTCGAGGGGTGGGGCGATGGGGAGCCTCACACACTTTCACCGGTGAGTCCCGGTTCATCCTCCTCTGCTGGTTCTGGGGGAGAGACGACGAAGACGATGGCGACGTGTGGATACCCTGTCGTGGTATATGCATACGCAACTGTTTTTTGGTTCTACTGTAGATGTATCAAGACAAACACCGGGTTCGTACTGCCCTGATCGCACGAAATGCCTACTTGTAGTCGGCAGCTTGCCTCCTCTAGGTTCCATGTTCTCGATCGGTGGCACTCTAAAACCTTGGCTTCCTGCCCCGCGGCCGGTTTTGACTTTGGTAGAGTCCTGTGGACACTCTGATCGGGTGTAATAAGGCAGCACCCCTCTAGAGTGGCCGGGTTCCTACGTTGCGTTTTTATTGCACGTTGGTTCTAGGACTCCCGACGCTACTGTAGTTGGCATTTCTGTATAGGTGCTCACGCACCGTATGAAGGTTTCTGCCCGTATATTTGTATCTGAACGATTCTCGCAGGTCTCATGTCACGCGTACGCCGAGTGCCGTCGTGTAGCTTAACGTACGCGGGCGTGAATCGAGTACCGTGGCAAGCCTGACAGTGTCAACTGCACCACCAGTGTCACCCGTGACTATGCCCACATGTTTCGACAATACCCTATTTACGCCCGGCGCATTTAAACATAGATCACCGGTGACTTATCCAAACATCATTACACTTTACGGCAACGCTGCACGCATTCTACGCGGCCATATGTGGCCCTCTTTTAGATGTGTTCGCCTGTCGATGTCCCGTATTTAGTTGCCCATCCGAGGGCCTGCTAGAATCCGTCGGTGTGGTTTTGGGTATTTTTGGGGGCGGGGGGCGACGATAAGGTTTTCACCTAAATGTTCTGACCCAAGAGCACTGATTGAGAAACAATGTACGCTCAACCTCATGAACAGATTTATAGCCTAGATTATTTTAGATGTGTTCGTCTGTCGATGTCCCGTGTTTAGTGGCCCATCCGAGGGCCTGATAGAATCCGTCGGTGTGGTTTTTGGTATTTTGGGGGGCGGGGGGCGACGATAAGGCTTGCACCTAAATGTTCTGACCCAAGAGCACTGATTGAGAGACAGTGCACGCTCAACCTCATGAACAGATTTATAGCCTAGGTATAAAACGAAAAGTATCGTAAAACAACGAAACACTGTCGTGTATATACCAGGTAGCTTTCTTACTATAGTTGAAGACCGCCGTCGGTCGCAAATAGTTTGACCAAACGGGGCTACCCCTACGTATCATACTGGGTGTTGAGTTGTTCAAAATACGCTGGTATCTGAAACTCTGGTGGTCTTGTATTTTAACAGTTTCCATGTACAATCAAATCATGGCCCGGCTCTCCTTCCCTGCATGCCGTTTAACTTTCCTGCGCGGTGTGTTCAACCTTCCGATGATTCTGCCCAGGAGATCGAAGTCAACGGCCGCAAAGCCAGGACCGACGAGAGAGACGTAGGATATGGAGTGGAATGAACTAATGCGGGACATTGCGCCAAACCTCCGGAAGGCTACCTCTCCGCGGCAATACTATCAGAAAATGGTTGGACCGCTGTACCATGCCCGTATTCACGACGTTGACCCTACCCCGGGCCGTTCGTCGTATCGATGAACTAGTCCTGGTGTTCTCGGCTCGTGCAATACAGGCCGTGATACGGATGCCTGGGGGGGGAGTCATCCCCCTTCGGAGTAATTTTAAGCGTCAATACTGTCAAAGATATCCCGGCCATTGTGCCGCATCTGTAGTCGCAGACTTCGACCTCACTAGGCCGAGGCGTTCATCGTCTCTATGAGTTAATTCTAGTGGTCTCGAAGCTCGTGATATACAGGCCATGATATCGATGCCTGGGGGGTGTGTCATACTCCAAAGGGGCTGTACTATCAAATACCATAGATTATATAGCACTACTGTAGATGGAAACCAGATGGAAGTTAGCTCTTTGGGATATGATGCGTGGCAACTCCTCTTGAGCCGGGGGCGGGGGGGGGGGGGGGGGGGGGGTGTACTCATGTCGTGCACGGCCGTAGTCATATGACCATAGACCCTCGCATCCCTACAATGCCGGGACGGAGCACGTTGGGTTTTCACCAACCAGGCAGACATTGCTTGCACCAAGCGCGAAGCGCCGTGAGGTATTGGGCGGGTCGCATGGAGGGTGAGCTGCATCCTGCTAAGAACCGCCTCTGAGGCGGACTTGCATATGGACGACAGCTTCAATGAGTTAATTTAATTTCTGGTGTGGCCACTTCCGGAGACAGCAATGGGTTTTACTATGTAACTGCCTCGCGGACGCCTTACCATATTAACACTACGTGATACGACCATTCCCCTTGTGCGGAACAAAGGTTCTCCACCCCGCACAAATGATCTACTCGACCGCCAGCTTTGGTGACCGCCTAAAAAAAAAAGAAAAAAAAAAACGTGCGGGGGGGGGGCATTAAGGGTGGTAGCGTGGAGAAGGGATGGGAGAATGGTTAGTCGGGTGCTCTTCCGACAAAGTTGCTGAAGTGTTTAGCATTGCAGCGTTGAAGAGTAGAGTTTACTTTGTTACAGGACGCAGCATGCGTTGCCTTTTTTATCGGCCCTACCAAAACCAGGCTAAAGAGACGATAGTAGAGTAGTAGTACCTCAGCGGGAATGCGTTGATAAAAGGTACTATGCTACCGCAGCAGTAACCAGTAGCCTACTGAGTCGCTGATCGGGAACAATGTCGTATCATAGTAGCAGGTATGATTATAGTAGTTACATGTACCAGGTTATCTATCTAACTCAGTAGCATGGAGTGCTATTAAAGTAAGGGTGTACTCAGTCATGTATGCACGGATAGTACTTAGTATCCATACAACAATGGATATGCGGCGACATACGAGTAGGAACTTTCTAAGAAACTATGCAGGGCATCTAGCCACAGTTCAACGTTGAACGTCTGGAGGAGTAGCGTTCTTGTGAACAGTACGTAGTACGTGGAACGGTCACGAGCAAGCATCCAAGGAACGTTGCTGTGGGTCGGTCAGTGCAACCACTCGATATAGTACATCTAGCCGTAGAGCCGAGCGTGTCGAGGCTGGTTGCGCCCACCAAGCTCACAACCAACAATCTTCTCAGCTCGGTCTGATCTTTTCTGTCTTCTCCGTCTTGGCCTTTGTAAAATCATACATTTCTTCTGAGAGAAGCTAACGAGCGCGCCTAACGGCGGCTCGCGCCAAGCCTCTGGACTAGCACGTCCACTACAATGCCACAAGCGGACGCTGTCCCCCAACAGAACGGACTACCATACAGCCGAAACAAAACGGCCCATCAACGGGGAGATCTAGTTATGAATACGCACGCACGTTTAAGATAATAAACAACATGACAAAAAAAGAGTGAAAGGGCTACAACGCAGAAACAAGAGAAAGAAAAGATAAATCGAACGAGAGAGGAAAAGAAAAGCAGGCAAGAGAGGCATAGAGAAGGCGAGAGAGGACGAGTAACCCTACACTACAGTAGCTACTTCGGTACTGGAAAGGCTTGAATTATAGCGATGATGGCCATAACCAACCGTCGCCCCCCCCCCTCCCGTACGACTACGGCCGTGCAAGAAAATGATGTACACCCCCCACCCACCCCCCCGCGCTGCCCCCGCCCAGGCCCCCCCCTGGGCGCGTTGGCATGAACGGTCCGTGTCGCATTCGCATCCGCAGCCGTGGCGTGCCGCTTAGCTTCATCACTCCTCTTCGCGTCAGACCATTTCCGCGTAAGCACCTCCGCCCTGTCCTCGATCACACGAACGCACTGGCCGGTATGCTGTGCTGCCTCGCGCCACCCTTTGGGTTTGATGCGGAACGCCTTGACATGCTTCTGGAGGCGCCCCACCCAACCCTTCTTCTGTCCAAATGAGAATTCCTTGGCACCGGCCATCTCCTCAAACGTCACCCTCCTCCGCAACCGCTCCCCTCCGATGCGTGCGACGAAACCAGCAAACAGTAATAATGTCCTCCGTCTGCGCACCGTCGCCTCAGTACTCTCGGAGTATGTTTCGACAAGCGCACGGGCGTGGGACTTAACTTCATTCAACTGGTTTGACTGGTTGGAAAGGAGTGATATTACTCGGCTTCGGTGGTGGTCGTTCGTTTCATTCCAAGCTGGCTGTAGGGGTTTGTATCCGCTTGGGATTACGAGCAGCCGACGGTGAACGGCCTGAACGTAAAAAATACCCGACCGAATTTTGCGACGGAACCGTACGATTTCACTCTGGGACAGAGGTATACCACCCTGTAAGCAGCGAGTACTCTTGCCACAGAGGTTAGCTTCACGCGCAAAACAAACCGCAATGCATGCCTCACAGCAGGCAGGGCTCGTAGCCATCCAAGTTTTACCCTCGGGGCGTATCTAGAAGTTACAATATCATCGTCGCGGCTCGACGAGAACTCCTCGCGTGTTTATGCACATCATCATCAGTTCGGCATTATGCTTGAAACATGTCGCGAGAAGCTTGCATGTCGCTAGAGGCTTGTCCGACGCCCTGGGTTTTCCACGGCGAGCCTCCTGGTCAGGCCGTGGAACCACAGCGCGTGGGTCCCGCGGCAGGCGAGTCCTGTGGCGTCTACACGTGCTCCATCGAATGTTCGCTTACCGCTGCTTACCGTGTCATCCTATGTATCCTCATACCCCCGTGGATCTCCCGGCATGAAGCGTAACACTCCCGCGGCGGCACCAATCACTGCAACTCGTCTCGTTATGTGTACCCGTTCGATCGGGCCGTTCGCTCCACCTCAACAACGCTATATGTTTCGAGACATATGTTTCCAAGCATTATGGACACAGGGGACAGGGTGGGAACGCTTCGAAAGTGATTAATGCTGTAGGGTTAGGGTTAGCCCCTGAATTACGGTATGATGTGTTTGTTTCTTGTTGGCTTATTCACTCGGGAGGGAGGGATAGCGGTAGTACCGACACTTGCCACCGCCATCGACGAGAGTATGAAGGACGTACAAGAAGGTGTGGCGTGGTTCCCGGATCGGTTTTGTAGCAGAGACGGGAACCCATGCTAATCTCGTCGCCTTGAATACGATTTTCTCGTTTCTTTCTCCTCTGTCCTTTCTTGTTTTTTGCCTTGTTCCTCTCTTTGTTTCGATTTTTTCCCCTGCCGTCGTTATGCTGGTATCTCCCTCCTCTTCTCCGTGTTGTTTCGTCCGTGCAGCAGTTATCTGTTCCACTTGAGCACGGATGCTTTCCTTCTGTAATAGCAGCCTTCCTGATATCCTTGTGTCAGTTGTATTATATTTTGTTTCATAATTCGTTTAAATTTATATTGTCTTTTTGTTCTAGGTTTTCTGGTACAAGTATAATATTAATATTAATAGTATGGCTTGTTCCGCTGTGTTCTCGTACACGGTAAGTAAGCATTTCATTTGATTTGCCCATTAATTTGCTACGAGTATCGTTTTACTGTATTGTCCCTGTCTCACAATGTGACCGCAATACTAGTACCAGGTCGTACCTCTCTAGGATTAGGAATCAGGACCGACACTGGGTGTGTGTACGAGTATAGTTGGGTATGTAGAAATCAGCCTAGTAGAAATGACCGTTTAAAGTGAAGACAACACACTACTACAGCAGTACTTGCTGTGAAAAAGATTCGTAGCCAATCAGCAGCAAGTGTTGAGGACCACCATGTATGTGCCGTTCAAACCACCCCTATCCTTTTATTGAGCACATAGTGTGTCGTAGTATATATATATTGAATCGGAGATTGTGTTCTATGCGTGGTCACGGGTTCATGAATTCGATTCCAGACGTAGCATCCCCCCCCCGGCACATCACGTTGTCGGCAATCACAAGCTTCCCGGCACTCGAGAGCTACGTACGATTCGCGGGGGAAGCGACTAAGAGAGCACAAGACAACGTCAGTCTCCAACTTGCGGGTTGGCAGGCCACGTGTTTGGTTACTGCCAGGATTCCTTCGACTTCTCTTATACCTGTTGTATTTGCCACAGGTACGAGTGTCTACGTTTATTTGGTGTTACATACCACACGAATTTTGGTAGGAGTGAACACCATGCATGCGACGTACGTACCAGGTAGGAACTGTTTGTTGCTTATAGTATTGTACTGTATCATACCTGGTATATACCAAGTACGTACGAATTTCGGAATTGTTGTGGGGTTGTATGAATGGTGCAGCAGCATATGTATTCCTGGTATATGTGTACGTACAACTGCCGTACCACAACTACTAGGTACTGCAACGCAACGCTCCCACTACATAGTTTACAACAGCAGGAGAGAGGGAGAGAGAGGGTGTGGGTCATCGCCTCATCTCCCTGTCGTTGTTGCTGTAGTCGACGGTGGTCTCAAGCAGTCTAACCCGTCCATCTCCGCCCATGGTCACGAATAATGTAATTTAACCTACCGGTCAGGGGTAGCCGCCGAGTAGGATCTCAATCGCTGACATCACACTACGTACACAGCAGGTACACCGCAGTACGCACCTATACTACATAATATGTACCCCTACCGCGTCCCAGAGGGCAACGAGTACCAGGTATTTGATTATATTTTTTAAACGTTTTTCTTCCCTCATTTTGTGTTTCGTCATTATTAGTGGACAGCTGTCAAGGCCACAGTAGTAGCGCCTTGCTAGTGTGAGACTCGCCAGACCGAGCAAGCCGAGTCCACTTGTGATTTTACTGTACACTCCTCGTGTACTGTCATTCGTTTCGCCCCTTGCACCGCGTATTACTTCGAGCAAACAGTATTACACCACTCTGTCACGAAACATAAGCACCTTTTGTACGTAACTCATTATCCAATAAAAATGCTTCTTACAATCCAAAGTTGAGTATCTACTATTCAATCGGCTGAACTCACAGCTGACGTATTTATAATAATTTTATGTAATCCTTCTTCCCCTCGCTGCCTCGGCAAAGTTTTTGCTTTGGCATGGCCCATAGCGAGGGGGGGGGTCTTTCTAGCGAGCAAGGCTAGGCTCACCCTCAAGCGGACCGATACCTTCTTGCTGCTGCGCACCCGCCGCGAAGCGTGTGCAGCGGTAGAGTTGGATCGGCACTGGTGCGTAGGTGCGAAAAGTCAATAGATGCACGGGCCTTTTTGGCCGTCGGTGTAGACAGCAATGTCCATCTCACTTTTGTGCGCGGAGGCAGACGCCATCAGAAAGGTGGACGGACACTACGTACACGGCCCTAGGTGTGTTTGCTAGAGGGAGCTGTACTGTCTCAGTAACCTGGCTTCGCCATCAAAGGAGGAGGGAGCGTGTGGCGACGAGCTGAAGTCTGGACTGGTCAATCCCTTCAGCGCGAGAAAATTTATTTTCCAGACCAAGCACCCTGAGTGCAACGAGGGAGAAAGCGAGGAGCCGACTGGGAAGGACAACAACGAGAGCGAGTACGGACGGAGCGGATCGAGTGTGGTCGTGCTAGGACTGGCCAAGTGGCACCGGAGCGGCGCGCCGGAGCACAGCAGCGCGCCGCAGCAGCAGCACAGCAGCGCGGAGCAGCCATCCGGAGCACGGACGACATCGACCCGTGACGAACGGACAATCATTTTTGTTGCCATTTTTTTTTCGTTTTTTCCCCTGAATTTCGTTGTTGGGTCTGTGTGGATGACGTCACTGGTTTTGTAGAGAGACGCGGCAGAGATGGCGCGGACACCCCGGTGCCTTCATTGTGTGCCTGATCGTGGAAGACCCCTTCAATGTGGAACGATTCCTAATCAGTGTCGATGTTTATAATGCTGTGCCTAACACAGACGTTCAGGATAGATTCGGGTAATTATCAATTGACGTGATGGCTTTCGTTGGCTGTTCTTTTTCACTGTGTGCCCGCGGACTGTCATTCCGGCAGCACTTCAGACAGCAGCTGCGTGCCCCATCTTGTTCCCACGCCTACCGTGTGTAAGATACTGTATTTTCAATATAAGGTATCCAGCTTGGAATTATGAGCTTCAACCCGAATAACGAATAACCTCAGCCTCCGGCGACTTGCTCTCCTCGGACATACTGAGAACTCAAACTACTTAATAGTCCTTGGACCTGTAGCTCTGACTCTGCTGCACTGCGCTATCACGTGCAGCTCACAACTACGAGCTGGATCAGGTATATCACGGGCTAACGATTAATCACGCGATTCATACATTCATACTACCATGTATTTCTGCATTCATCTGATTGGCCAAACTTCTTACGTGCGTACAAAACTCACATTATCTCATTCTTCCGAGAGTACTCTGCGATTTGAGTACGTAGACGCAAGTGAGTATACTTACGTACCCGATGACGTAACTTGAAGTAACGCTTTTCGTCGTGATCATTGTATATACGGGTCTGAGCTATGTCGGGATGTACACCAACTCAGTATCACGTGTTGATAATTGCTAACACTTTTGTTTTCTACTCAACGGCCACCACCAGTGAACCCAGTATCCGTCCTCACTATTGTTCTTACAGATATGCAAGGCATGTATGCTCCTAGACTGCGAGACAGAGAAACCCCCAACAAAATCGGAAAATGGATTCGATAACCGTAGTAAGGGCCATTATTATCGGAGCCATATATTTCCTAAATTTCCTAAATTTCCAACATTTTTTTTCGCGCAATTTTCTAGATTTCCATGTTTTCCATTTTTTTTTTCCATTTATTGGAACGTGAAGCCTTCCAAACATTTTGCCCTCTGAAGAATTTCCAACATTTCCAATATTTCCAATATTTCCAAGGTTTTGTTTTTTTTTTGGAAAAAAATGTTGGAAATTATGGAAAAAAGCTGCTCGATAAGAATGGCCCTAAGGAAATGAACACGCCAGCACATTGGGTACGAAACACACCAAAACAAAAACAAAAAAAAAGCAAGAAAATGATGCCTGGCAATAAAAATAGAAGAAAGGGGAACTACTATGAAAATGAGACACCGTACGAACGACCCACAAGGAAAATGAAAAAGGTTGTAAGAAGAACACGCCTGTGTATGTACTGACGAGGAAACTGATGAAACACCTACACGAACGAAGAAACACGGAATAGAGAACGAGACCGGAACAAGAACGGAGAGGCAGCAAGCACAGCAGCAGTAAAAATTAGTGTTAAAAAAATGGACAGAGAGAAAAATAAGGTTAGAAAGCAAGAGGATCATACTCAAGGCAGCAATAGTAGCATATATTCCTGTCTCTGCTACTTCGTACAGAGTCGATCCGGGACCTTGTAACACGATCCGCCATGTCCTCGTCCTACTGTAGTTCACAGCGGCCTGTCAAGTAACAGTACACCTGCTGTCGCCCCCCCCCCCCCCCGACCCTAATGCGTGGTCAATGGTCAAATGACTAAGGCAAGCAACAAATGAGTACGCCCCCCCCACTGGGGAAAGTGGACAAATCGACAAAAACATGAAGAACTACTAATAGAAGTCGGTGCTGCAAAACAGTAACACAGTGGTGTCAATTGTTTAGTCAGACCGGTACCATTTCGTTTCTGCATTCGTCGGCCCAGCGGCATCAGTACGGCTGCCCCTCCCCCTCTCCCCTCCCCCTCCCCCTTTCCCTTGTCGCCACTCCTGGCGTCCTCTGCTGCATGGCGTGGTCGGCTCCTCTCTTCCTCGTCTCTGTGCCACCTCTGGACTCGTACTGTGTACTAATACGTGGAAACATGGAATTAGATCTGGGTATCCATGTCACANGGGGGGGGGGGGGGGGGGTATGTTGTGGTGTGCTATTTTGTGTGAACAACAGGTATCCAGTTTTAGATATTATGATTTAGTCTTAGATCGTATCTTACTGCTGTTGGATCGTCTCCCTACAGCAGCATTATACTCGTACTGTATTTTCAATATAAGGTATCCAGCTTGGAATTATGAGCTTCAACCCGAATAACGAATAACCTCAGCCTCCGGCGACTTGCTCTCCTCGGACATACTGAGAACTCAAACTACTTAATAGTCCTTGGACCTGTAGCTCTGACTCTGCTGCACTGCGCTATCACGTGCAGCTCACAACTACGAGCTGGATCAGGTATATCACGGGCTAACGATTAATCACGCGATTCATACATTCATACTACCATGTATTCCTGCATTCACCTGATTGACCGAACTTCTTACGTGCGTACAAAACTCACATTATCTCATTCTTCCGAGAGTACTCTGCGATTTGAGTACGTAGACGCAAGTGAGTATACTTACGTACCCGATGGCGTAACTTGAAGTAACGCTTTTCGTCGTGATCATTGTATATACGGGTCTGAGCTATGTCGGGATGTACACCAACTCAGTATCACGTGTTGATAATTGCTACGTAATTCATTTTTTTCTACTCAACGCCACCACCAGTGAACCCAGTATCCGTCCTCACTATTGTTCTTACAGATATGCAAGGCATGTATGCTCCTAGACTGCGAGACAGAGAAACCCCCAACAAAATCGGAAAATGGATTCGATAACCGTAGTAAGGGCCATTATTATCGGAGCCATATATTTCCTAAATTTCCTAAATTTCCAACATTTTTTTTCGCGCAATTTTCTAGATTTCCATGTTTTCCATTTTTTTTTTCCATTTATTGGAACGTGAAGCCTTCCAAACATTTTGCCCTCTGAAGAATTTCCAACATTTCCAATATTTCCAATATTTCCAAGGTTTTGTTTTTTTTTTGGAAAAAAATGTTGGAAATTATGGAAAAAAGCTGCTCGATAAGAATGGCCCTAAGGAAATGAACACGCCAGCACATTGGGTACGAAACACACCAAAACAAAAACAAAAAAAAAGCAAGAAAATGATGCCTGGCAATAAAAATAGAAGAAAGGGGAACTACTATGAAAATGAGACACCGTACGAACGACCCACAAGGAAAATGAAAAAGGTTGTAAGAAGAACACGCCTGTGTATGTACTGACGAGGAAACTGATGAAACACCTACACGAACGAAGAAACACGGAATAGAGAACGAGACCGGAACAAGAACGGAGAGGCAGCAAGCACAGCAGCAGTAAAAATTAGTGTTAAAAAAATGGACAGAGAGAAAAATAAGGTTAGAAAGCAAGAGGATCATACTCAAGGCAGCAATAGTAGCATATATTCCTGTCTCTGCTACTTCGTACAGAGTCGATCCGGGACCTTGTAACACGATCCGCCATGTCCTCGTCCTACTGTAGTTCACAGCGGCCTGTCAAGTAACAGTACACCTGCTGTCCCCCCCCCCCCCCCCGACCCTAATGCGTGGTCAATGGTCAAATGACTAAGGCAAGCAACAAATGAGTACGCCCCCCCCACTGGGGAAAGTGGACAAATCGACAAAAACATGAAGAACTACTAATAGAAGTCGGTGCTGCAAAACAGTAACACAGTGGTGTCAATTGTTTAGTCAGACCGGTACCATTTCGTTTCTGCATTCGTCGGCCCAGCGGCATCAGTACGGCTGCCCCTCCCCCTCTCCCCTCCCCCTCCCCCTTTCCCTTGTCGCCACTCCTGGCGTCCTCTGCTGCATGGCGTGGTCGGCTCCTCTCTTCCTCGTCTCTGTGCCACCTCTGGACTCGTACTGTGTACTAATACGTGGAAACATGGAATTAGATCTGGGTATCCATGTCACAATATTTGATACACGTGTATTCACTTAGGGGGTTAGGGCCAGGTCAGAGGCAAACCTGGTGAAAACTAGTAAATATATACAGATGTATACTGTGATTACGTGTTTTTGTGTGTGTGCATCGTGGGTTTTGACTATTAATACTACTGTACCATGGTATCTATCGCCGCAATACAGCAGCACAGCAGTAGTAGTAGCATGCTTCGTGTTTCGTCAACCTAAAACTAAATGCCAGCACAGCAGCAGCAGTGGTGGACCCACAAACAAGCCTGGCATGAGCACAGACCTGACATGAGATGAGCACAAAAAGACGCGTGCTACGATCGAGTTACGAGCACGTTTTGGCCGAAATGTTTTCTGAACGATCTGTTAAAGGCTACACTATTTTACGGGGGACCATAGTAAACACTAGTAAATAGGACCTACGATACCCACAAACACCTATATATTTACCTATTTTTACTGACAATATTTGGTCCTATTTACTATGGCCCCCCGTAATAATAGGGTGCCTTAACCCTTTTAGAACTGCAGTCCCGTTTTGGGGACAAACCACTCTAATTCTAAGTAATTTGTCCCCAAAACGGGACTCCAGTCCTATAAGGGTTAACCCCAATTCGTCGGTATTTTTTATTTCGTTCCAATATTTGCCATAGTGTTCTCAGACCATGGGACGGATCATCGGGTAGAACTTTCATTTCCCCCCCCCCCCAAAAAAAAAACAGTTTTTTTTTGTTTTGTGGGGTATATATACTCGTAGAGCTTCTTACCCCCTTTAGAACTGCACTGTCTAGAAACAACGATTTCAGTCTAATTTCAAGTGTTATGTCCCCACATCGAGACTGCAGTCCTAAATGGGTTAAGTGATTACCCTCCGAAAAAAACAATAAATGGTGCACCTCTACCCTATTAATAGCAAGCGTCCGAACCTGGCATGAACCACACCCTCCTCCTGTATTTTCCAACTGCTGTGCAGACCGCCGATCGGCTCCTTCGGCGGAAACCAACATGGAGCCCATCAGCCAAACGTCGCACTCGCGAGGCTGCATCCTGTACTTCTTCCTGTTCATGTCCCACGGGAGCGTCGGGGCGTTTCTCCCCCTCATTTGGCGCGACAAGGGGTTCTCAGGCAAGCGTTGGTTGACGCCATCCTTGAGGTACGCGAAGAGCAAAGTCGGGCTTGGTGTGCCACCAAATAACGTGATAATTATTAGCGTCTTGTGGCTATAGTTGGCCCGACAAAGGGGTTCTCAGGCACGCGTTGATTGACATCCTTGAGGTACGCGAAGAGCATGCCGGGGGGGGCTTGGTGTTGCCAATCGCAACAAAAGCGTACATAGTGTTTCGTGGCTGTAGTTATGATATGTTTCGGTTTGCTGCTTCTTTACACCAATCACGTACACCTTTGGTCAATTTTTGACCGCACCCCTGCCCACTGTCGGGGACAAGCTGCTCGGAATCAGAGGTGCGCTTTTTTTTCACAATCATCACTTTAAGGCCGCGGGTTGCTGGTGGGTAAAAACAAATGTGAAATTTCGGCATGCTCAAATTAGGGGAAATCGCTTACCAGGTATGTGTGTTTCCCTTGATAGTCGGCTTGCTGGACTCCGATCGAAGACGTTTTCGATTACATTTTGATGAAACGGTCAGTGAATCGTGTAAATCCGCTAGTATAGGCATATTATATGTGCTGAGCGAAGGGACAGGTATTGCGCCATGAACACCATGTATGACGTACCTACAGTAATAATATAGTGTGTTCCATTTGCACTACACTTGACACCAGAAGCCCGCCCCGTGACGTGTGCTACGCTAGAGGTATACCTTTTTTTAGTTGAAACTTTTTTTCTGAATGATCGGGTCCGTTGACCCAACTCGTCGGACTTTCATTTTTGTATTGCGATATTTTTCACAGAAGACTACGTAAGGCCATCGAATTGTTCGTCGGGTAGCACCTTTGGTTTCCTCCCAAAATCAGTCTCTGCTACGAAGTATTAGTATTACGCTCCTCGAGTCTCAGAAAACGAAAATGGTGCACCTCTACCGTAAAGCGTGCGTCCCGTTGTCAAGATTTTCAAAGCTGACGTACATCAACGATTTTATAAACCAACATTATGTATCAGGAACGAATGAATAAGCCAGACGTACCCGGCACGTCTTCGTGTTTGGGTGCACGCGCGGTGCCGCTTACACTCATGCTGACATGACTATTGTTGGTTTCCCTTGCCTACGAAGCATGTGGCAACGCCGTCGCCACCCCTCCAATGGAGGAACTCTGCACGATAAAACGTTTTACACCGTACGTAGGCCTCCCATCTTGCAGGTTGACGAAACACCTCACGCATATTCCGTCCTACCTCCCCACCCACCCACCCACCCACCCCCTCCAAGAACAGATCACGAGGTCGGCGTGCTCGGGGCAATCCGGCCATTGATCTCTCTTTTTGTTGCGCCAGCCATCTGCGCGCTAGCGGACAAGAAGGGCAAACAGCAGCAGGTGGGATAAACCATGGCGTACTACAGTACGTACAGTATAATAAGTCGCCCTACCGCAGCTCTGTGGTGTACGGTCAACGCAACGTATATAGCACTGAGGCATGACACGGGGTTGAACGCCCTAAATAATCACGTTGCGACATGTATATAGCCAGCTCGAAGATCGGAGCAGAAATAACCGCAAGGACTCGTCCGGAAATGTTTTTTTTTTCATGTACCGTTCATCGCTACGTACGATACGGCGGCTTGTTGGCGACGGTTTTTCGTTACTCACAAAAATAATCTTGCAAATACCATGGATTCCCTTCTGCAGCGTTGAATGTGTTCCTTACCTTTGCATGTACAAATACGCCCCCCAAGTGTCTCCTTTGATGCTGTGTGGATCTGAGTAGATCATTCGAACAAATGCATTCAATCAGTTCTGGAGTAGAGCAGAGCAAAGTAACCGAAACACATAAGGTTTTGTTATAGAGGCTGCGTTCTCACCTGCTTGCTCGTTTTCGCCTTTACGCCCTATATCGTGCCGTTTGCTATGCGTCCAAAAAGGTGCTCTACGTGTTGTTGACCGTTTACACCATCACTCGGCCGTCGCTGCTTATCGCCGGGAGCGTGATTTTCGTGGCGGCGTTGGAGGCCTCGGCTTCTATCGCCGAGACACCAATCGGCAGCCTCGTCGACGCCGCCGTCAGGCATTCGTTTGGCGCGGGCGGGTGAGCTGGTGGTGGTATCCCGCAGACCAAATAAAAAGGTTTAGAAAGCAAGTGCACATGAGATTGCATGAGGAGCTCCACTTAAGTTGGATAGTGTTGCTCCAATGTGCTAGCTCGGCAGCTTTACAGTAGATAAGTGCTCCAATGCGCTACCTCGGCGGCCATGCAATGGCTACGGAGTTTGTTTGACACACGGAATCGACCACCCCTCTTGCTAGTTTTGGAACGATCGGCCAAGCGGCCAGTGTGCTCCTGAAACAGAAAGGGTCCGCGGCGAATAGGCGTATATGAAAGAAGTAGCACAACATTAAATAGCACAGGTTCGAGGCCGTGAAACAGTCTACCGGCCCACCCGAACGGGTGTCCATGTCATCCTGCACTTGTATTCCACATGCTATGGACTGCTTGAGATTGCGTAGACATTGGTGGGCACCCGAGGGGCGTCCCACACGCTAGCGACGCCCACATTTATTAGGGGTCATACGCCTCACGCAAACACCAAGTCCCAAATACCACTGTTGAGAGGAAGGTCAGAGTGCCACGTCTGGTGGCGGGGGTGCAATGAGCGTTCGCGGGGCCGGCGTGGACACCGCAGGGGTCCACGGAGCACGCTGCGCTGTAGGGATCGTCCACCCGGACGACCGAGTCGTTCGAGACAACGAGGACCTGAACGACACCTCTCGTGCCCTACGTGTGTAGTGTATCCCCTTACCCTTTCTATGCTCTGGTTTGGAGATCTTTGGCAAAAGGCACAATGGTCTTCTGGGATGCGTAACAACACAACAACCACTCGTTTTTGGACCAAACGTCTACAGTAAGAACAACCTCTGTACCGTCGTTGGTTCCATTATGCTGGCCTTTTTAGGGGTCCTTTGACAAGACCAGATGGTCTGTGGGCGCAACAACATTCGACGACTCGTTTTTGGACCAAAACTCTACATCATCAAAGAACGGCGTGTTGTTGTACCGTCGCTGGCTCCAATATGTTGGCTCTTGATTGTACCCCTTCTACCTGTAGCGCAAGGTTTGTGACATGCCATTGTCTGACAGTGCAAACCCTTGATGATCCATGTTCTGAAGCGTGCACCGACCGCCGGGTTTGCTTCGTTGGGTCGTGTTGCCTACGTGCCGGTCGTATTCCCTCGACTACAGGTATGGCAAGCAAAGGGCGTGGGGGGCCCTCGGGTACGGGGCGTCCTCCCTCATTGGTGGCGTAGTTTACGACGCTGGCACCGGTGGCTACGCGGGTGTGATGGTCGTATTCGTGGTGGCTACGGTGGCGGCATTCGTTGTGGCCACCGGAGTTCGCATCGGAACCAATGTTGAAGGGGCCGATGATCCAAAGTCCCCAGGGCAAAGGTGCGTGTTTTCTCTGTACCTGTTTGCTGTATCGGTACGGGTACTTGTCATGTCTGACTTGTGGGAGTTCTGACATTCGAAATCAGCGAATATTTTCATTTCTCTGGGGGGGGGGCAGCGTGGAGGCATCTACTATGATATGAGTGGGGCCGAACAGCTACGTTCGTTTGTACCTGATATGTTTCGCTTGTGTTGAAACAGAGCGCGACAGGCAACACCACTGCTGCTGCCACCCTGTTTGCGACTGTCACTCCCTCGCCATTGGCACGATCGCCTCTGGCATCTTCCACGTACTAACGAGGCAACGTTACCTCAACGCCATGCAGTGTATACACTGCAGTGTACACAGATCGAGCGAAAACCCTTCCCTTCCTGCAGCGTTTGCGTATGTGTACGAAAGCCTTCTGATCTTCGCAATAGCCAAGCCCAAGGAAATTTTCATTCCCGCGGCGAGATACAAAAACCCACACGACGACGACGACGACCATCTTCCACAATCTATAACGATACGTTTTTGTGACACCCTGAGATGAAACTGTTCGTTGTTTTGCCAGCGAGGAGCCACGCCGTGGCGACGGCGATCGCGCGACCGAAGAACTAGAGACTGGCCGGAAGGACGACGCAGGCAAGGACAAGACGCCCGGCACAGGTCTTGCCGCCGCCGCCGCCGCCGATGCCGGTACCACTACCGACACTACTGTCCCCAGTTATGACAGTAGGCGCGACGTCGAATGTAACACTCCTGGTCTAGAAACGAGCGCAAAGAAGGGAGACTCTGAGGGAGGGGGAAATGGACGCCGGGATATCGAAACGCTTCCGCCGCCGCCGCCGCACAGCGATGAGCAGGAAGCGGGCATGCTTCTGGCGGTGTGGGTTATTCTTAGCACCGCGCGCACCGCTTCGTTTTTCATGGCGGTGGTCCTTAGCGGCATGGGCGCAGGCGTGATCAACACCTTCCTCTTCATCAGGTATGCTGTATTTGTATGCAAATGCGTTCGTATGATACACGGGTAAGACTGATGTTACGCCCGTCGTATCTAAGGGGGGGTTAATGCGTGTTTGCCCCCTCCAAACTTGCCAACACCTGGCATATTAAGTACTCGCAGTATCAAAGGTCGGAAATGCTGAGTAGGAACCGAGTATCTCGCAGTATCAAACCTCGAGAAACGATGTTTTGAAGTGGCAGAAGGCAATCCAGAAGTACACTTGCATGCCAAGTGGCTCATTCCACGGCACACGCGTGCTACGGTGGAGGTACGAGTAGCACGTTTTAGACTGAAACGTTTTCTGAATAAATACGCGCTCCTTAACCCAAATTCGTCGGAATTTCATTATTGTGTTGAAATATGTTTTATTGTTGTACTTACAGTTAGTAGACCATAGGGTTGTTTCATCGGGCTTGCCAAGCACTTTTTAAGTCTTTCCATAAATCAGTTTTTTTTAGTGAGGCATTGTTGGGGGGGGGGCTCCCCCGCCTCAATAATACCACGTTCAACAACGAATAGACGCCAACTACGGTAGAGGTAGCAGTTTTTTGGCTGAATCTTTTTATGAACTATCGGGCTCGTTAACCCCAAATCCGTCGGACTTTCGTTTTTGTGCCGAATAATGTTTCAAGAATACTTCGGTCGTGAGATTTCTCATCCGGCAGCACTTTTATTTTCCTCCAAAATCCTTTTTTCGGTGAGGTATGACGCTCCTTGAGTGAGGAGCCCAGAACAAACAAGGCGCACCTCTATCGTAGCATGCGTCAATAGATAAGCTCATAATTTATCCCGCCGAATCCGACCGCTCGATGCACTATACGCTGTCCCCGCACGTCGTGTACTTGCGCCTCCTCTTTTTGACAAAGATTGTCAGAGTTGGGGGGCTCTAACAAGCTGATCGGGTTGGCCCGTCTCATCATGTGCCTCGCGGAGATGCCCTTCTTCTTCATGTCGGGCCCCCTGATCAACCGGATGGGGGTGCGGAGCGTGGCAGCCTTGGCCCAAGCGGCATTAGTCGTGCGGTTCCTCTACTACTCGGTACGTGTGTTCCATGAGGATGCTTCATTTATTTAGTTGTGTCATACATTTGATATACGGGACTGCGTTTTTCTTGTAAGCGCACATCGAGTCGTAAACTGACTCGTACCTGGTGCCTGGCACCAGGTGCATGTTTTGTTTTGGTTTCACGTATTTGTTTCATTTTGCTTGACCTAATCATTGGTGAACACCGATGACTGGTGCTACGGCACGGGGGTGTAGCCTGATTTTCACTGCCACGTTTACTCTACTCGGGCGAGTGACTCTGCACCTCACTCAAACCTGGACGCAGGAATATGTTGTCGTCGCACTGCAGCAAGCATACCATGGTGGTGCATATCTCGACAACGTAAAGCGTTAAGACTTACATAAAAAAAACGCGAAGAAATATGGTGGTCACTCGGCGGAGTGGCTCTCATCCGCTGAAAATAATGGACTTACATGCGACCCCCTTACCGTTGCGCCAGTCCGATTCGAATGGCTTTGAAGCACGGGATTTCGTTGGCGTGCACCATGTATTATTGTTGTTGTTGTTGTTGATGTTGTGTTGTTATTGTTCTCCCATTAAAATGATCGCCACAATGCAAGCAGGACAAGGCCCCAATAACTCTGGAGGGGAATATTACTTCAGGAGGAAAGACAAATGAAAACGGGGGGGGGGGGGAATCAGTACAACATACTGCTATAATAACTGCCACATAACTACAGTAAACATCTACCTCAGACAAAAATGAAAAGTGAGGTCAGCATACAGTCGTACATACGTACGTACGTATCACATCATCATGCTGGCAACCTGATTCGATACACCCACAACCGTCCACAGTATATACATACAGTGAAACCAAGCAGGTCCGCCTTCGTGCGTACTCGTAGCGGTGCATGTTCGTTTCGCGCATATCCAGGAATGAATGCGGAGAGCTTTGATCACAACAAGCGGGAGAGCCCAAGGCGGTGACCGTCCCGTTACACCTTCCCCGGTGTGCCTCTCGCGCTAGTATGGCCCGAGGTATTGCCGGGGTCCGACGGTTTGGGCGCTGTATAGCACGTCAAAACGGTTACAATACTTACGAAGTAGTACAGGCACGTAGGACGTTACTGTCAGAGTATGTAGTAGAGGCACGCCTCGAGGGCACGCAGGGAGTTACTGCCATAGTAATACACAGGCACGCCTCGACAGCACGCAGGAAGTTTTCTGTAAGTACCGACCAACCACATAGGAAAACGCGGCGGAATGCTGACGCTGTCTAAAGTTTTTTTGGTGTCCGATTCGCCGGGAGTGACGCGTGCTACGATAGGAGGCATGGTAGCACGTTTTACCTTTTGAGGCGTTTTTTTTTCGGGATGACGGGGGCGGGCTCCTTAACCCCCTTTCAGAACTGCAAAAATCATCCCACATGAATTCCAAGTAGTTTGTCTATTATAAAAACGGGGGACCGGTTCGTAAGTGGTTGACCCAAAAATCGTCAGGATTTCATTCTTGTGTTGCAATAGGTTATGTTTCGTTGCACTTTTGTTCTCCAAGAAGATCAGTTTTTGAGTGAGGAGTGTTATAAGGATTACCCTGGGCTGGGTAATCGATCGACCTTTTACCCCTATAGCTCAGCGGTAATACCCTCACATTTGACGTCGTCGAGGACACGGGACTTCGAACGTTTTCTTTTATAGAAATGCTTGCGCGTGCGTCCCTAAAAAACACGTCTCCCTGGTTCCCCAGGTATTGAAACGAAGCGGGTAGGTCAACGTACGGCCGTATACGGTACCGACGTCCCAAATATCCCGCCGTTCAGAGGGGGGGAGAGTGTTATATGGATTACCCTGGGCTGGGTAATCGATCGATCTTTTACCCCTATAGCTCAGCAGGTAATACCCTCACAGGAGGCATACTGCTGTAGAGCTCCTCAAGTGACCACAACACATCTCAGAAAAAACAGAAAGACGGTGCACACCTCTACGTACGTACAGCAGTAGCATGCGTCGAGCGAGTGTTCACGCGTGATGCATCCCGTACGCCGCCTGTCCATGTTTCGCCTCGCGCCTCCGCGGAACCGGCGTTCTCGTACGTACATGTTTTGCCCATTCCATGTGCAGGTGCTCCGAGAGCCGTGGTGGGTGCTTCCGGCAGAAGTGTTGCACGGTCTCACCTTCGCCGCCATGTGGGCAGCCACCGTTGCATATGCGCAAGAAATTGCTCCAGGTGCGAGTTACTTGCAAGCGTTCAACATCGTGTCCTTCAAAAGTGAAAACTAATGAATTATTTGAATTACTGCTGTTATGATTGTTTGTTTTTTAATGGCGTTGTATCGTAGGCTTTGGTGAATTTACCAAACGGGGGCCGGGCGTCGTAACATTGCAGTAAACTTTTTTCCCCAGGGAAATTCGGCGTGCGTGTGTGTAGACGTAGCCGCTCAAGGACGTTTCCATGAATCATGAGGTGTATCGTCGCGCGATATATATCGTTCAGACGCTGAAACTAATACTACTAATGTACTGTACCTCCGGGGTATAAAGTCACGAAACGACTGCTTGCTGCTGCTGCTGTGTTTTGCGCTTCTACACCGTGTAACCTGCTCCTCCTATGTTGTCCCTCTCTGCCGTTCCTCCTCCTCCTCCTCCTCCTCCTCCTCCTCCTCCTGGCTGTGTTCTTGCGAAAAAAAAATCGCCTACTATGCCGCAAAAAACAGCACGCTCGAAAACGACAGTGCTCGGAGTTGTCACCGGACTGCACCGAGGGATGGGAGTGGGGCTCGGGTCGATCATCGGAGGGTACCTGTACGCGGGTCTCGGTGCTAGCATGTGCTTCCGGGTCTCCGCCGCTCTGCCTTTCGTATCCCTGCTGCTGCTAACCCTTCCCGCGGCGCAGAGTTGGATCAGCTGTGGGAGAAGCCGGTGGGGGGAGGAAACGGGCGAAAGAGGCCTCGAGGGGTGGGGCGCTGGAGAGCCTCACAAACCAGTGCCGGTGAGTCCCAGTCAGTTCATCCTCCTCTGTTGATTCAGAGGGAGAGACGACGACGACGACGACGACGACGACGACGATGACGACGTGTTGATACCCTCTATCTTGATGTAATGCCACCACGGTTGGAGGGGCACCATGTTGTTTTGTTTCTGGTACCCCTGTCGTGATGCTTGCTGCGGTAAATAGAGGTGCACCATTTTTCTACCCGTCGCCGCAAAAAGATCCAGATCCGAAAATAAATGCGCGGGGATCCCAACGGCAGCCCCTACCGGCCACAAGATCCATACCCAGCTACTTCCTACCAACTGGGTGCACCCCGGGGTGCACCCCGGGTATCTCCTGACGACGGCAGAATATATCATTATTTTCGCGAAGCCAAGTGGGATGAATGGTGGGTAAATATCTCTATGATAGCAGGTATACATCACGTGTCTAGAGTAGAGTACGCAGTGTAGGAGGTATACGTACGTACGTACGTACTTGCCGAGGCGAGGTGTGAGAGAGTGTTGTTGTTGTTGTTGTTGGTGGTGGTGGTGGTGGTGTGGGTTCAGACAGACGTAGTTACTGGTTGTAGTCCTACCATGATGATCGTTGGCGCGAGGTGTGTCCATAGATGATGATCGTTGGCGCGGTGTCCAAAAAAGGAACAGCACCAGGGCTTTCCACGTGGTCTCCCACCGAGGTATCAGCTTTGCCCGACGCCGCTTAACTTCACAGAGCGGACGGGATGTGGTGCGATCGACGTGGTATGGCCGTTCCTGAAAAATGGACACTTTGGCGCCCATCTATAGCTGGATACAAGCCGAGATGAAACGGGACTCTGTATGTAAGTACCAGGTACGAACTACGTACGTCGTAGGGCCGTAGGGGGGTCGCTCTTGCCCCCCCCCCCCCCCCCCGGCGGATCAGAGCGAGTGAGCTGTACCCCACCCATTCCTTTTCGGCCTCACGCTTTGTTGGTGCTTTTTCGGTCTGGCCAGAGAGAGAGACGGAGAGAGAGAAAGATACTACTGTAGTAGGGTCTTGGGTTGATTATTGCGCTAGCGAAAAGGTTCGTTTGTGAGCGAGGTGCAGAGAGCGACACGCGAGTGGTGATAGGCATACACAGCAAAGTCAGGGCAGGTGCTACTACGTCTTCTTAGCGTTGCGATGACGAACGAGCTGCGCGCGTTGGTCTCGGCATCACGAGTATAGAATATACTACGTGRTAAGCAGCTCAGCATGCTGCAGGCGGTTTCTACCCGTCGCCGCAAAAAGATCCAGATCCGAAACTAAATGCGCGACGATCCCAACGGCAGCACCTACCGGCCACAAGATCGTACGACTAACTGGAAGCCCGTGGGTGAAGAAGAGACCGTTATTATTGTCACGGAGCCAAGTGGGATGGCTGAATGATGGGTATACATCTCTAGCAGGTATATATGTCTAGAGTACAGTACGCTGGTATACGTACGTACGTATGTACTGCACAAGGCGAGGTGGGAGAGGATGTTGTGTTTTTTTGTTGTTGTTGCTGGTGGTGGTGCAGGCACAGACGTAGTTGTTAGTGGTTGTACGTAGTTCTACCATGATGATGATCGTTGGCGCGGTGTCCATAGGGGTTGATCGTTTGCGCTGTGTCCAACACTGGAATAGCACCAGGGCTTTCCACGTGGTCCCCCACCGTAGTACCCGCCTGGCCCGACGCCGCTTAACTTTATAGAGCGGACGGCATGTGGTGCGATCGACATGGTATGGCTGTTCCTGAAAAAATGTGCTCTTTGGCGCCCATCTATGGCTGGATAAGCCGAGATGAAACGGGACTGCGTATGTATGTAACAGGTACGAACTACGTGACGTCGTAGGGCCGTAGGGGGGTCGCTCTTGCCCCCCCCCCCCCCCCCCGGCGGCTCAGAGCGAGTGAGCTGTACCCCACCCATTCCTTTTCGGCCTCACGCTTTGTTGGTGCTTTTTCGGTCTGGCCAGAGAGAGAGCCGGAGAGAGAGAAAGAGAAAGATACGGTCGTACGAAGTACGGTTTTGGAATTATTATTGCGCTAGCCTTAACGTTTGTTTGTGAGCTAGATGCAGAAAGCGACGAGTGGTGATTGGTATACACATCAAGTGGGGGCAGGCGCTACGTATTCTTGGTGTTGCCATGAGTACCGATCTGCGGGCGTTGGTCTCAGCATCACAAGTATAGCAAATACTACGTGTCAAACAGTTTCTACCCGTCGCCGCAAAAGATCCGAAACTAAATGCGCGACGATCCCAACGGCAGCACCTACCGGCCACAAGATCGTACGACTAACTGGAAGCCCGTGGGTGAAGAAGAGACCGTTATTATTGTCACGGAGCCAAGTGGGATGGCTGAATGATGGGTATACATCTCTAGCAGGTATATATGTCTAGAGTACAGTACGCTGGTATACGTACGTACGTATGTACTGCACAAGGCGAGGTGGGAGAGGATGTTGTGTTTTTTTGTTGTTGTTGCTGGTGGTGGTGCAGGCACAGACGTAGTTGTTAGTGGTTGTACGTAGTTCTACCATGATGATGATCGTTGGCGCGGTGTCCATAGATGATGATCGTTGGCGCGGTGTCCAAAAAAGGAACAGCACCAGGGCTTCCCACGTGGTCCCCCACCGTAGTACTAGCCTGGCCCGACGCCGCTTAACTTCACAGAGCGGACGGGATGTGGTGCGATCGACGTGGTATGGCCGTTCCTGAAAACTAGACGCTTTGGCGCCCATCTATAGCTGGATAATAAGCCGAGATGAAACGGGATTCCGCATGTACGTACCAGGTACGAACTACGTCGTAGGGGGGTCGCTCTTCGTTTTTGTTTCCCCCGGCGGCTCAGAGCGAGTGCGCTGGACCGCACCCTTTCCTTTTCGGCCTCATGCCCTGTTGGTGCTTTTTCAGTCTGGCCAGAGAGGAAGAGAGAGAGTGAGAAAGAGAGAGAGAGAGAAAAAAAGAGAGAGAGAGAAAAAAAGAGAGAGAAATGTGGTACTGTCTTGGAATTAATTTTGCGCTACGTAGCCAAAACAAATCGTTCGTGATCGAGGTGCAGAGAGCGACGAGTGGTGATTGGTATACACATCAAGTGGGGGCAGGCGCTACGTATTCTTGGTGTTGCCATGAGTACCGATCTGCGGGCGTTGGTCTCAGCATCACAAGTATAGCAAATACTGCGTGTCACACAGTTTCTACCCGTCGCCGCAAAAAGATCCAGATCCGAAACTAAATGCGCGAGGATCCTAACGGCAGCACCTACCCGCCACAAGATCCATACCCAGCTACAGTACTACCAACTGGAAGCCCGTGGGTGAAGAAGATACCGCTATTGTCTTGGAGCCAAGTGGGACGAATCATTCGTTTGCATCGATTGCGTCTTTCTTGTCGTTCCCGCCTTTGCGGCCGTTGGCTTCGAGCTCCTGGACACAGGGGGGCATGGGGAATATGGTTGGCGACGAATAGCAGGGAAAGGGAAAGAGCGGGGCCATCAAATAGTTGTTACAGGAAAGCTGCGAATCAAATAAGGCCCAAAACACAAGAAACAAGGCACGTGCAGCGATAGGGGGGGGGGGGGGGGGGGTAGCAGCAGTAGCATTTTTTCGTCAACCTATTTATTATGACTGGCTACGTATATTGTTACGGTTTGTACCGATACTAATAGGCACGTAGGGACCTACGGTATACACTATTATACTTGTACAAGGTATTTAGTTGCCTATTTTTCTACTCACAGTATTTGGTCCTATTTACTAGGGTCCTCCGTAATAAAAAGTAAACAGCCCTCCGACCGATGAAATGCCCAATAAGCTTAGCGGTTTAGGGCAACAAAAAACATGTTGCGGCTGTTGTACGTGGATGCGTCAGCGTTCACGAACGAACACCGGGCGGAAAAGCCCCTGCTACGTGCGTGGGCACCTATCAAGAAACGCGGACCACAGCATCGGGAGTAATAGATTCAACGGGCGATATGCTGTAAATGCAATGCAAGAACCCGCGCAGGCAAGTATTGGGGAGACAAGTCTACCGTATATGGCATCCTACAGTCAGGGTGTCGCACTGGACTCTACAAAACTTTACATCGAAGCGAGGGGGGCAGAACTCTCAGGTTTTGTAGAGTTGCCACCGATCAAGAGCATGGATGGGTGGACTGGAGGCAACCTGCCGACTACAAGTACCCTCGGGTACGTATACGTTTTGTGCGATCGCACACTACGAACGCAACCAATGTTTGTCTTGATACATCTACTACTGTAGAACAAAAAACAGTTTTGCCTCTCTATATATATGCTTCGAAGTGTACCACGAGACGCGTCCTACGACGTAGGCACTGTAGTACCATTTTTTGGACTGAAAGCTTTTTTTCGGAATGTGGCCCCACGACGCAAACTATACGATAGAGGTGCACCATTGTTTTTTTCTGAGCTCCTCACTTAAGGAGCGCCATACCTCACCGAAAATAATGGTTTTGAGGAAAATGCGAAAAGTGTGCCGGATGAAGAAATCTCAATGACGAAGTATAATTCTGAAAACACCTTCGCCCACAAGGATGCAGTAGCCTTTACCGCACCACTGAATTATTATCTAGGATAAAGTATGGAAATCGGGGAATATTTTATTATATACCTTTTAGTGTGGTAGACCAATTTTTCAAAAAAAAAAAAACGCCTGATTTTTTCGAGACAAAGCTCATAAGGGTCGGGGCGGGGACGGGGTTGGGGTTAGGGTTAGGGTTAGGGTCTAAAGTAGTGTTTTCGGCGTTTTTCTAAATATTCGGTCTCATAACACTGGAACCACACGCGGGCCACAACCAAGTCCCCGATTTCTATACTGTATCCTATATAATAATTCAGAATTGCGGTAAAGGCGACTCCAAGGATGAAAGTCCGACGAATTTGGGTTAAGGAGCCCGATCGTCCAGAAAAAAATTCAGCCAAAAAGTGCTACCTCTACCGTAGCACGCGTCTTGTATACTTAGGCCACAATCGACGGAATTGAATAATTGTGTTTCAATATTGTTCGTTGCACACGTTTAGGCCATACACATATGTACATGGTTGTTTGTGCATCGGGTAGTTTGCAGCCTTTTAATTTCCTCCAAAAAACAGTTATTAGTAGGTGACCTCCTACGTACGTACAGCCTGTCAGAAAAAAAAAA
>MEHQ01001990.1:115802-129931 GCA_008828725.1 Saccharina japonica | reverse complement strand
ATATACATATATATATTTATATATATATATGTATTTACCTAACTAAGTACATGTCAGGTGCTGGACATTGCGCCACAAAAAGAACGGTTCGAGAGGAAAGTATGATGCCGGGCTGCGAATATTCGTCACGCATCACTTCATATATATCACAACAGCCTACGAACTACTACCACACAGACAGACGCTCTATGTATGAAAAGTAGTTGAAGTACCAATGTAACTTGATATGTACCACTGTCCGCAGATGTAACGATCACTTGTTTGGGCAAAGTATTCGCTATTATTAGCTATTCTTCATACCACTAATAATGCCTGAATGGTCCTAATATATTCGGACAGAGGGCAGGGGAGGGCAGGGGTATAGTATCCCATATCATACACTTATTCCGTACATGCGTTCGTGCATGTTGCGCGTTCATGTAGGTACCACGAAAAAAGAGTACCGAACCAGGAATGAGTATGCGCTTGTTGTATATACGGAGCATGATATGTATAGATGGAGTATTCAACTGATGTCAGCGTTTTGTTGTGCTGCATATTGTACAGGTGCACTACGCTAATACATGCTACCTGGTACCTGGTATGTGTTAACGCTACGAATACTTCGCACTAATTCATTTTTGGGATTCAGAGCAAAAAAAGGCTGCGAAACAAACACTGGAAAAAGCAACGCCAGCGTGTTCGCGTAGATCTGCCCGTCCAGGCGAAGTTCCTTAGATGTTGTGCCCGAACAAAAAATAGAGCCTTTTCAAGCACAACGATCAGGTGGCACGCCAACCAGGCATGCATGCCCCTCGTTAGAGTTAGGGTTATAGGGTTAGAGTTCCGGGCTGCGGGGTGGTGGCCGCCGTTAGCCGACGCCAAAAATAATCAACGCTGGTGATAGGTAAAGTTGACGACGGGACGGGACGGGACCACGGTACCAATTTGACGACGGTTTTACCGTTCTGTCCCGTCCCGTCCCGTCGTTACCACCAACACCCTCCCGTCAATAACCATAAAAAACATTGAAAATAACCTCACCGTCGGGGGATGAAAGCCTTTTACAGCTTCGGGACAATAGCCCTACTCCCCTCTCATTAAAGTAGCAGCAGTATTTTTTATTCTGGCACGTCTCAGGGAGTTCGACTGAATGACCGAATGGGCACAGTTTTTTTACGCCAGCTGGACGCCGGCTACTCGGTCGCGGTTAGGGGGTGATGGTGATGGTGGTGGTGGTGGTGGTGGTGTCAACTGTGTCTGGACTGGACTGCAGGGCAACAAAAGGAACGGCTCGTACGACACACACTCGCACACCATGATCCCGCTCGTGCTTCTAAACCGTGGGCAAAGCCGCACCGTTTAGTCAGGGGTTAGTTTTCGTTGTATTCCTCCTGGGTACCAGTTATTACTGTTAATAATGTTAGTTAGTCTAAGAAGGCGTTATAGGGGAGGGGGGTGTACTCATGTCGTGCATGGCTGAAATCTAATTAAGACTGCTCGATACGCTGATAAGAGTCTACCTAATTACCTGGTGAACCCTACAACCTACAGCAGTACAACTAAACATGTCGTTACACTGCCAATGGTAACATCAAGGGTAGGTCTCACTCACCACGCGCCGAAGAGTTCCAATGATGTGGGCGTTCTTCATGACCTTGCCGTCATCGTCGCGCATGGCCTTGATGAATTGGGTCAGCCAGATGGAAACGTCGACCGCGAGAGTCTTCTCTCGCGGGAACCGGCACGAATTTCACCGCATTTTTACAGCAGCAAACAACAACAACGACAGCAGAACAAACAAACAAGAACCAGTCAAGACGTAAGCTACGGCGGCAGGGTGCATGAACACAAACCAATACTAGGTATACCTGAGGCTCCCCAAGCCAGGAGCTCTATACTATTAGTAAATCGTTACTACTATTAGTAAGTCGTTACTACTATTAGTAAGTCGTTACTACTATTAGTAAGTCGTTACTACTATTAGTAAGTCACCCAAACACTGCCTTTGAGAAAAAAATGAAATAGCAACCTCATGGCCTACTATATAAGGGTACAGCGAAAACCTCAGCAGTAAGGAGAAAAAACGATGTTGCAAATTCATATTATCATANCCGTATAGTCGCATGGCCATATACCCTTGCGCCCTCCCTACGATGCCGGGACGGAGCACGTTGGGTTTCCACCAACCAGGCAGACGTTGCTTATTGCACCAACTGCAAAGCGCCGTGAGGTATTGGGCGAGCGAGTCGCATGAAGAGTGACCTGCATCCTACTAAGATCCGCTTGTGAGGCGGACTTGCATGGGAGGGGGTACTCATCATCATGCATGGCCGTAGTCGTATGACCATAGACCCTCGCATCCCAACCATGCCGGGACGGAGCACGTCGGGTTTTCGCTGACCAGGAAAACATCGGCGGAGGGGGCGGGTACTCATGCCGTGCTTGGCCATAGTCGTATGACCATGGATATCGCGGGGGGGGGGCTATCAGTTTGTTGCTTGCCTTGTTTAGTAATTTGACAATTGACCACGCATCCCTTTCGAGACGGAGCACCGTTCCTACTCCTAATAGAGGCACCCCCAACACTTGGGCGCTCATGACGTTGTTTCCATATATTACATAGAACTGTTTTGCCAATCTTATTCCCTTCCTGTTTCGCCGCCTGTGGCCACCATTTATCTACTAGGATAGTGATTGTTTTCTCGCTACTATATAATGCACTAAAGTTGACCATGTCACATATTCGTCTATGTTCCTTATCTCCTCCTCTAACACATTCCGTTATTCCTTAAACATTTCACATTTCTCCACTATGTGGGTTTTACTCTCTATTGCTTTGCCACAAGGGCACATCTGTGCATCTACTTCCTCTTCTTCCTTCCGGCCGCTGAGATACCTCTTTCTTCTTTCTGGGAGAGGTCCAGGGTCCCCTACACGAAATCGCAGTTTCAGCGTTTTCGCGAAGTCCACTGAGCCGTGCAAACACGTTTTCATTCCTATCCCTTCTCTTAACCCCCCGTATATCTCTTAACTGTTTCTCCTCTTTCACTTTATTTCTTAGCGCTATGTAGCCCCTCCCTTTTTTCTAACCATTCTTGTACTGCTGTCATGTACCCCCCAAACTTATCCATATGGCCAGCATCTCTTCTTGGTTTCCTCCTATATTATATCCTTCCATACGTTCTCCACTAGGCTATCCCGCTTGTTCCAGCTCGTCCTCCTGTTGTTAATTTCTCCCATACAGCTCTATCAGCTATGGCTGGCAACGTCTTCTTAGGCGTGCTCTTAACGTTATGTTGCTATTTCAACGTTCTTGCGTCTCTAGTTATCTTTCATTCTACCGGCAGCGGGGGGGGGGGAGGGGGGTATGAATCACCCCTGACGACACAACGCGGCTACTTACTGTACCTACCCTGCCAAAGTGGCTAAACACAGAAACGATTGAATGTTTCCGCTCTCGAATGCTTGGAGAGTACCAGTATATAACGAGTTACCAGGTATACGCACCGATCGTCCTTTTCGGTCACACGGCGGAAGGTATACATACATGCTCACAGGTGCTACGCACGTACCCGTCACGACAAAGTGAGTCCGCGGAATGAAATTAGCCTGAAATATGGACTGCATATATTTATCGAATGGAATCACAAAAAAAATATCCTCGAGGGGGTCGTGTAGGGGTTTTAGATCCCGCCGGGTTTCGCGGATCTGGTGAGTGAGTGAACGCTTGGTTTCTGCTTTGTCGAGTGGGGCTCGATCGTGCTTCACGCGCACAATCTCTCGCTTCGCCCTTTGTCTACACCAATACTCCAACACAACTGTAGCCTTAGGGTGCCGCCATTCCTTTGACCCTCTCTTTAAGTTGAGCTGAAGCTCACGCAGAAGTCAGTCGGCTAATCCCGATTGACAGTAGTAGAGTTTGCCTTCGGTGGACTGTCTAACGTAACTCGGCCCGCTCCCCACACGTCTCATCATGCGGAGATACCGATAATAGGTTATAAGCCTCGGATCGCGTAAGTATATTAAGAGCTGCGAGACATGAGGTACATCGAAATGGAGACTGCTGTGTGATGCCCGAGCAGCTGCTGTTGCTTCCGCTGCGAGCTTCACACCACCGAGCTGCCAATATCATCGTTATCATCTGGAGCTGTTGTTGTCGTTGCTGGTGCGAGCTGCGGCCACTTTTACAGGAACCGGCTGCGAGCGATTGCATTTTCGGTGGACCGCTTTGGAGTGAAAATGGAGAACGTCACTGGCAGCATCACAGCCAGCAGCGACCACATCATCATCATCATCATCGCCGTACGAGGAATGACGGCATACAGTCGTGGCGAGAAAACCGAAGACTTCGGAGGCTGGGACAAGAAGGCGCATGCATGCTTCATTCTCAGCGTGCAACGCTCTGACATATTTGCCGTGATAGAAGAAGGTTAGATCAGGCGGAATGAGGAAACGCATCATCAATCGGAAACAAACGGGGGAGACTCCGGAACTACCACTCCTGCACCGCGGTTAACACTCGGGTTGCTGTACGCAGGTTGAAGGGGTTTGCTGCAACGCTATACAGGCTGCATCCGACCGCGCCAATCAGGACCTGGATACATGCGATCCTCCTGCACATCGTGACGGACAAGACGGCGGCTCTCTTGCGGCGACCATCTACGCCTACAACGACGAACGCTGGACCCGCAGCAACCGGCAGGAGGCGACCAAGGAGCCGGAATCCAAGTATGAATCGAAGGGCCACAAATGAGACCATCCGCGGGTTACAGACCCTCGCGGCTACAATCATGGAGCCAGACGGGGACCCTGACCTCTACACCATCTAACCAACTCGCTTTCGCAGCCGGCTGGCTGTGGTGAAGGAACCACTCACACCGAGCGACACTTTACGCTCATCATCGTCCAAGGCCGTCCAGAGAAGTACAGGGACATCAATCTGACCACATACCATACATACACAGACTCCGCGACTTTCGGCCTGCCGAAGTTTCAAACTACCGTGCGCCATCTGTGTGCAGCAATTGGACGACTTGTCGTGCAAGGTACATTAGTAAAGGACAAGAGCGGCGGCGGGCGAGCGACGGCGCGATCAACCGAGCGAGCGGCGGGCGATCGAGCGACCTACACGACGGACGATCGACGAAGGCGGAGCAAGGCCGCTACGAGCGAACGATCGACGGTCGAGCGGCGGTCGAGCGAACGAGCGAACAATGGCGAACGAGCGACGGGGCGATCGACCCGCGATCGAGCGAACGAGCGACCAAAGATATAACAGCCGATTTTCCTAATTGAGAATTGCCTTTCCGATATAGTACAATTTGGTAAAAAAAATGCTATCGTAGCACTCATCTCAAGCAACAATAAACCAAAGGATCGACCAAGAATGAGCGCCTGAAATGGGTGTTAGCGGGGCTTGCGCGGGGGGGGGGCGTACTCATTTGTTGCTTGCCTTGTTTAGTAATTTGACCATTGACCACGCATCCCTTTCGAGACGGAGCACCGTTCCTACTCCTAATAGAGGCACCCCCAACACTTGGGCGCTCATGACGTTGTTTCCATATATTACATAGAACTGTTTTGCCAATCTTATTCCCTTCCTGTTTCGCCGCCTGTGGCCACCATTTATCTACTAGGATAGTGATTGTTTTCTCGCTACTATATAATGCACTAAAGTTGACCATGTCACATATTCGTCTATGTTCCTTATCTCCTCCTCTAACACATTCCGTTATTCCTTAAACATTTCACATTTCTCCACTATGTGGGTTTTACTCTCTATTGCTTTGCCACAAGGGCACATCTGTGCATCTACTTCCTCTTCTTCCTTCCGGCCGCTGAGATACCTCTTTCTTCTTTCTGGGAGAGGTCCAGGGTCCCCTACACGAAATCGCAGTTTCAGCGTTTTCGCGAAGTCCACTGAGCCGTGCAAACACGTTTTCATTCCTATCCCTTCTCTTAACCCCCCGTATATCTCTTAACTGTTTCTCCTCTTTCACTTTATTTCTTAGCGCTATGTAGCCCCTCCCTTTTTTCTAACCATTCTTGTACTGCTGTCATGTACCCCCCAAACTTATCCATATGGCCAGCATCTCTTCTTGGTTTCCTCCTATATTATATCCTTCCATACGTTCTCCACTAGGCTATCCTGCTTGTTCCAGCTCGTCCTCCTGTTGTTAATTTCTCCCATACAGCTCTATCAGCTATGGCTGGCAACGTCTTCTTAGGCGTGCTCTTAACGTTATGTTGCTATTTCAACGTTCTTGAGTCTCTAGTTATCTTTCATTCTACCGGCAGCGGGGGGGGGGAGGGGGGTATGAATCACCCCTGACGACACAACGCGGCTACTTACTGTACCTACCCTGCCAAAGTGGCTAAACACAGAAACGATTGAATGTTTCCGCTCTCGAATGCTTGGAGAGTACCAGTATATAACGAGTTACCAGGTATACGCACCGATCGTCCTTTTCGGTCACACGGCGGAAGGTATACATACATGCTCACAGGTGCTACGCACGTACCCGTCACGACAAAGTGAGTCCGCGGAATGAAATTAGCCTGAAATATGGACTGCATATATTTATCGAATGGAATCACAAAAAAAATATCCTCGAGGGGGTCGTGTAGGGGTTTTAGATCCCGCCGGGTTTCGCGGATCTGGTGAGTGAGTGAACGCTTGGTTTCTGCTTTGTCGAGTGGGGCTCGATCGTGCTTCACGCGCACAATCTCTCGCTTCGCCCTTTGTCTACACCAATACTCCAACACAACTGTAGCCTTAGGGTGCCGCCATTCCTTTGACCCTCTCTTTAAGTTGAGCTGAAGCTCACGCAGAAGTCAGTCGGCTAATCCCGATTGACAGTAGTAGAGTTTGCCTTCGGTGGACTGTCTAACGTAACTCGGCCCGCTCCCCACACGTCTCATCATGCGGAGATACCGATAATAGGTTATAAGCCTCGGATCGCGTAAGTATATTAAGAGCTGCGAGACATGAGGTACATCGAAATGGAGACTGCTGTGTGATGCCCGAGCAGCTGCTGTTGCTTCCGCTGCAAGCTTCACACCACCGAGCTGCCAATATCATCGTTATCATCTGGAGCTGTTGTTGTCGTTGCTGGTGCGAGCTGCGGCCACTTTTACAGGAACCGGCTGCGAGCGATTGCATTTTCGGTGGACCGCTTTGGAGTGAAAATGGAGAACGTCACTGGCAGCATCACAGCCAGCAGCGACCACATCATCATCATCATCATCGCCGTACGAGGAATGACGGCATACAGTCGTGGCGAGAAAACCGAAGACTTCGGAGGCTGGGACAAGAAGGCGCATGCATGCTTCATTCTCAGCGTGCAACGCTCTGACATATTTGCCGTGATAGAAGAAGGTTAGATCAGGCGGAATGAGGAAACGCATCATCAATCGGAAACAAACGGGGGAGACTCCGGAACTACCACTCCTGCACCGCGGTTAACACTCGGGTTGCTGTACGCAGGTTGAAGGGGTTTGCTGCAACGCTATACAGGCTGCATCCGACCGCGCCAATCAGGACCTGGATACATGCGATCCTCCTGCACATCGTGACGGACAAGACGGCGGCTCTCTTGCGGCGACCATCTACGCCTACAACGACGAACGCTGGACCCGCAGCAACCGGCAGGAGGCGACCAAGGAGCCGGAATCCAAGTATGAATCGAAGGGCCACAAATGAGACCATCCGCGGGTTACAGACCCTCGCGGCTACAATCATGGAGCCAGACGGGGACCCTGACCTCTACACCATCTAACCAACTCGCTTTCGCAGCCGGCTGGCTGTGGTGAAGGAACCACTCACACCGAGCGACACTTTACGCTCATCATCGTCCAAGGCCGTCCAGAGAAGTACAGGGACATCAAGCTGACCACATACCATACATACACAGACTCCGCGACTTTCGGCCTGCCGAAGTTTCAAACTACCGTGCGCCATCTGTGTGCAGCAATTGGACGACTTGTCGTGCAAGGTACATTAGTAAAGGACAAGAGCGGCGGCGGGCGAGCGACGGCGCGATCAACCGAGCGAGCGGCGGGCGATCGAGCGACCTACACGACGAACGATCGACGAAGGCGGAGCAAGGCCGCTACGAGTGAACGATCGACGGTCGAGCGGCGGTCGAGCGAACGAGCGAACAATGGCGAACGAGCGACGGGGCGATCGACCCGCGATCGAGCGAACGAGCGACCAAAGATATAACAGCCGATTTTCCTAATTGAGAATTGCCTTTCCGATGAGAATGGAAATCGATTTTAGTACTTTGTTATTGTTTAAGAGTTGTATTTCGCTCACGATCAAAATTTGACCTAGAAAATATGTTCCTCGATGGTAGGTATCGATCCACGAAAAAAAAATGAAATCGGCCCTTGACAGGCTAAAAAAATCAAGGATTTAAGGGAATTTGCATTTATGAGCGAGGTCCCTCGCCCATAAATACAGATTTTCTGGGATCCTCGATATCTTGAGACTGCCGATATTTTTATTTTTTTGTCATCGACGGGTGTCACAACTGACAATAGTTTACAGTGAAAAAAAATGGCTGTAAGGGAAGTACATCGCTTACAGTTCAAAAACCAATATTTTTTATTTTCATTCTCATCGGAAAGGCAATTCTCACTTAGGAAAATCGGCTGCTATATGTCCTCTCCTGTGTAGCAGCAGGTGCAGCAGCAGCAGCAGCAGTAAAAACAACAACAACGAGCGAACTATCGACGATCGGCGGTCGAGCGAGCGAGCGAGCGAGCGACGGCAGCCTACAGCACTAGCAGTCTAGTCAGCGACTATTAATAGGGGATCAGGACCCATTACATACACAAAAAGCCTATATATTCCAGTATTTTACTATAGGCGTATTTGGTCCTGATTACTATGTCTATGTTCCCCGTAACAACAGCAGGCTATCCCAAGGGTGCATGTATCGCGGGGCCTGGCATGACCACATTGACGGAGTCAGCACGCGAACACAACATCATCCACCTGCCACAACAGCTACTATTACTATTACTATACTGCGGTACAGTACGACCGGGCGCGACTGAAGCGGCGTATCATGGTCAAACGTGGACGACTCACTCAGCTCAGGACCAGCATTGCTATTATTATTGCTGAAATTCCGAGCAAGGGGTATTAATCACCCAGATGATCAACTCATGAGATAGACATAAAAACCCGGGGATGTACCCAGGGTGTCCCGTCCTGGCAACCACAGGCTGCGCCGTGTGCCTGAAAAGGCTTGCGGGGAAAGCAACATGCCCGCTGGGACAGACGAAGGCTGGATCAGGGAGTGGCGCTGAGGGCAGAAGTTGGTGCATTGTGCAAGACAACCACCCACAGCGATGTCGAGTGCTATATGATACTGTGTATATACGCCCAAGGAGCTTCTTGCCCTCACAGGTGGGCAGCACGCGCACGGTGACTGAGCTCAGCGCCCAAATCTGCCCGGAAGACACCCAAAAAATGAAATCGGTGGCCGATTTTGAAGAAGCTGTTTACCGCGACCATGACCAAGGCTTTCAATTTCACCTAGCTCGTGAAACTGCGCCATCGGGACGCCACTTACTAACTGAGGTCGCTGGAGCAGAGGTGTCATGGGTCGCTGGAGCATTGTATCAACGCGGGGTCGCCGAAAATAAGTTTTTCGGGATCGCTGTTAACAGAAATCCTCGCTTGTGGGGTTGTCGGAAAGGCGCCTTCCAGAATCGCTACGTAACACTCTTCGATGGAACCGCCGGAGCTTCCGGAATCGCCCCAACAGCAACGTGGAATGTGCATCATTGGGTCCCGTGTCCTTGAGGCATCCTGATAGGGGGACTGAGAGGACGTCCTGCAGATATCTTGTCTGTGGCACGTAGTACGAGTAGCTCTCTTGAACGTTTGGTCGCCGGAGAGCAGCCTTTCGGGATCATGACACAAAGTACTACCAGGTATAATATTTTGGCACTTCAGTACCGCGGGAGGACGTCTTCTGGAAAAGCCGCGTTGTTATCTATCTAGGGTTGCTGTGCTGGAACACCGCTTCTGAGGCCGCTGGATATGGTCAGTTAGGACTGCCGGCGCATTTTTTGGGGTCGCTGGACATATTCGTCGCTTGAGACTGCGCGAATATATTTTCTGGGGGTAGCCACTGTGCCGTCGTCATTTGGATCGCTACAGGATGGCACCTACACCGCCTGGCGCCGCACCTATACTACCTGCTTGACCTGAAGTGACGGCAAGATTGCTTTTTTGTATGTATTGCTCGTACCACCACGCGTCTTCTTTGTACGGGAGCGGGGGNGGGGGGGGGCAGCAGCGGCCAAGGGGGGTCAACATGGGCGTCGCCAAGCGTTTCCAAGGTACCCGTCAGATTCGGGTCAATCGTCGGCAGTGAGCGCTTGAGTAGGAACAACGTTGGGACTATCTCCTCTGAAGATAGCGGAACGCTCCTAGCACCATCGCCGCTATACGTACGTATTATATGTATCCGCTTTTTGAGACGTAGCGGTAGTAACATCAATGCTTCGTAGGCCTATCACGTCGGGAGCTCTACTGTATAGGCCTATACCTCAGCAAACAAATCGATTTTGATAAAGATATGTATATCCGTGCCGGATCCAGGGCTTAAGGAATAGGGCAGCTCCTCAATTGCAATGGTTGGGAACCACCGTCAGTGTGTGTGATACAGTAGTTACTCAATATACTCGTACTGGGCTTCTTTCTCTGACTTGGGGGATCCCTACTTCTGCCGGTTTCTCCCTGATGATGCCTATCTTCTCAAAAGTGCAAGGCAGGTTCCTTCCCCTCGATCAGTTGGGCGGCAATGTATGATGCACCTGTTTGTCTAGACCATCGCTGGGGGACGTAATGCCGTCGGACTTCGGTCAATACGAGACAAGGGCAGCCGAGCTCGTACATTTTTGCGCAGTAGGGAAGAGTTGCTGATTACGGGGACTAAGGCCACAAAAAAATATTGGCTTTGAATATTCTGGATTTGGCATTTGGATTAAATTTGAGATTCAATTTTTGGTGTTCGGGTTTCTAGTGTTTGGTGATCGTAGTTTGAATCACCGTGCTATTATGAGTAATGGTTCATGGTCTCGTGCACCTAATAGGGAGGCTGTCGAGGGTACGAGGCGGACGAGATGGATATGTAGCCGGCTGGGATTTCGTAGAGACCACAAGCATGTTTCTCCCGGGGGACATTTCATATCGGCCTCGGGTGAAGCCCACTGCTTCGTACCGGTACTTAATTAAGACAAGACACATTTGTTTTTCAATATTCTACTCCATGTTTTCATATATACCCCGTGCGTCCTGCTACCATGAGAGCCCACCCGTGAACCCATCCCGGCCCAGCCCATCACACCAGTAAAGGAGTGCACTGGGCATTTGATAGCTGCGGTGCGTGTACTCGTATGGTGTCAGGATGTTTTGGTCGCCAGTGTTTGGGCTAAGGATCAGAGTTCCGTTGGGAACTGCTGCTACAATAATCCGAACAGAAAACAACGACTACCAGCAACCTACTATTGTAGTGGTTCATTTAGTATGACCCCCCCCCTGTCTACGAGTCAGTATGACCCGAAAAATAGGGGTGCGTGTGTGTGGCTTGGGGTACTTTTTCTTCGTGTGTGTGCCCCTGAGATCCCTAAGGCACGAAGTAACATACATATATATATATGGGAAAAAAAAACGTCACCACGTATAATTCGAGTCTGTCTTTTTCGACCGTCACGCACTGCACTTGTCCGAGGCACCTAATGCCGTCTACTTGCTGTGTGTTGCCTTGTTGTGCACTACTTCCTTAAAGTACCTTGGGCAGTTTACATCCCAGAACGACTCACTGTATGTTTTTCAAGCATTGGATGGAGCATTTTGACAGAAAACGGTATACCGTGACAGAAAGCGGTATGCTCCTTCTTTGGCTTGTTGGGAATCGAGCTGATTATATACCGTAAACTGGCGTTCAAAACCACCGGTATACCGTTTTATGGCAATTTTCAGCCTGTTGTGCTACGGACACGGCGTTGGAGACTTTCCGTTTAGAAGACCTACGAGGTAAACCTAGGGTTCGAACTTTCGGTTTTAGAAAAACCCAGTTGACACTGTCGTGTGTGGGGAATATGTATAGTATTACGCGTACACCAGATACTTTCTTCTCTCGAGTCTCTGTTGAGTGAAGGCCTTCGCAGCCGAAACGCACAATTTTTGCCGCGGGATAGATACTCGTACGTAGGCAAAAAAAGGCGCATACCAGATAACCAGGTACGACGACACCGTAGCAAGCAACGAACGACACACCCACGACAACCAATCATACAAACAAACGCTCGCCACCCCTCTCCCCCGGCAAGCAAGCCACCAAATAATACACGGAACACCAGGTGTTACAAAAGTATGTTTACGTACACGGTACTCTGTATATAGGGGTATCATACCCTGGTACTGACTTATCAGGCAAGTACACGGATCATGTACCACGGTTATCAAACTCTGGGGGTAGTATCATACCGGTGCCGATTGCTGAACCAGAGAAAGAAGCATGCACAAAAAAACAAAAAATGTACCCATCATATATATGGTAGACCAGGTACCAGGTACTTGGTATAGATACGCATACGCAGTGCCTGGTGGTACGAGTCTAATAAAATATAATATAATCTTGTCGCCCCATCTTTGCACTTTTTTTTTTTCGTGATGGTTTAATCGATTATTTCTTCATTTTTAATCGATCGTTCTTTTCAATCAAACAAACCAACAAACCAACAAACGTACTGCATGCATAGATTGTCCTCCAATGATGCCTATTGTCCCTTCTCTCATGAACCTACCGCACGTACACGACCTTTTCCCACTTTTGGCGTCAATTCTAAAAAGCAGGAAAAAAAAGAGGGGAGGAAAAAAAAAAAAAAAAAACGAGATTCACAGAAAAAAGGTGGCTAAACACCCAGACGGCCACCTCTCTCTGCTTATTTGCGTTGCGCACGTGAGACCTCAAGTGGACAGAATCCCCCCCCCTCCTCTGATTTGATGTAAAGAAAAAAAACAAACGGAAGTAAACCATTTAAGATGACCCGTTTATTTCGGTCCATGATGCAAAAAAGTAAATTTGAAGAGAAAAAAAGCACTCATCATCGTCGTTGTTGGTGGTCATCATCATCACCACACCACCATTCTTGTTCGTCCTCTCAATGATTACGTTGTTGTATCGTTCGCTCGTCCGTGTCAAATCAAACCAACCACACATACATTTTTTAGTTGCTTCTTTGACCGAAAAAATCATACATGGAATCGGTCGCGGACCCTGCGGCCACCGGCGCACAACAGAAGGCCAGCACAATCCTCAAAGTCTACCACCACCACCACCACCACCACCACCAGCAACCCAACTCCTCAACCCGTATGCACTACAATACAATTCACGTAACATACTTTTAAGGGCGTTCACCGCTTTTGTGTACGGAGCTATTCTGCTGTTGCTTCTTTTGCTGCTTGCTTATAGAAAGAAAGGCATATATGATAGACCATGTCAAACCCCCGCACCCACCCACCCACCCCCCCATCCTCCTCCCTTATTAGGTAGTAGTGCCGTTATGTGGGGGGGGGGGGAACAAACAAAAAGCAAAACACACATGTAATTAATTGCTCAAGAGACAAAAGAGGGGGGAAAAAAGGGGGGGGGGGAAACCACACTCGAAAAAAGCAAAAAAGAGAACACCGCCACTAACCTATATAACCACTACGTAATGGATACTTTCCCTACTACTGTACTTTTTGGAAGGGGAGAGGGGGTTGGAAGGGGAGAGGGGGCGGATAAGCGATGGGTGCACAACAAAGAACGCCTCATCGGTTTCATCAGACTCCCTCCTCCTCGGAGTGTTTTGTTTCTCTTGCCCTCCCCATTGTATTATGTATATCTTTTTCGGCCCCGGCACGGCACGACAAAATCAATCAAGAAAATGATGATCGTTATTACCTATTACCGGAACCGGAAAGAAATGGACGACAAGGAAGAAAGAAGAAGAGAAATGAAAGCAACGTAAAGGAAAGGCGCATCCTCATCATCAAGACCCACCAACAAACATTTGTTGACGCACCAAAAACCTTACGCTGAAACAACGATTAACACCCCCTCCCCCCCCCCCCC
>MEHQ01001990.1:100189-111786 GCA_008828725.1 Saccharina japonica | reverse complement strand
CCCCCCCCCCCCCCCCTCCCCTAAAAAAAGACCCAAGACTCTCGCTCGCGCCGGAATGACATGACATAAAAAGTCGTAAGTCTTAAGCTAACCATGAAATAACATCGTGTTCACACAGAGCCCGCAACACACATCTTTTCGCGGACAAAAAAAGGCTCTAAAATCTCACTCAGAACCCTCATCAACCCGCACTCCCCTTCCCCCCCCCCCCTACCACCACGGCTGGCTCCCACGCCCGCCGTAAAATCGAACACCACGAAACTTCATCATCATCTTCTTATCACACACTCAATTATCATGTCATGCAAGTGTCATGCTTTTTTGCTTTTTTTTTGGACGGGGACGGGGGACGGGTTGAATGGAATATGTTTTTCCTCACAGCTTCTCCTTCTCCGTCTGAATCTTGCGCATGATCAGGAATCGCGCCATGTTGACCGCCAGCGGGGGCCCCGCCAGGGTAACCAGTCTGTGCTTGGTCCCCGGCATGAACTCATTGCGCCGGGCGATCATGATCTTCGCCCCGCTCAGCTGCTGCAGCTCCCGCACGGTCGCGCCCCCTTTCCCCAAAATGATCCCCACGTCTGCGTCGGGCACCGGGAGCTCACCGTGAACGATGCACCCGGACCCGCCACCGTTCCCTCCAGCTGGCCCCTGCCCTTGCCCCTGCTGCTGCTGCTGTTGCTGCTGTTGGTGCTGCTGAAGGGAGCCGGGAGAAGACAAAGACGGGGCTAGGGTCAGTCCATGCGGAGAATTCAAGCTCATGCCATCGAACATCCCCGACAGTCCCGAGGCATCGCCATGACCGCCCCCACCCCCCCCACCACCACCGCCTCCGCCGCCGCCACCACCACCACCTAAGGTCATGCTGTGGCACTGCCGGAGAGCTCCGCCGTGGGCGGGGCTACCCATGCTACCGCCGCCACCCCCACCGCCACCACCACCGCTGCCCGGCATGGTGGCAGAGCACGTGCGGTGGAGCGAGGAAGGTACGGGCTCGTGCAACCCGCGGTGCTGCTGGGCCGACGCGGCAGCAGCGGCGGCTGCTGCAGCCGCCACGCGTGCCTCATGGACGATCATCCCCGCCGTTGACTCCTGCGAGAACTCCGAATTGGTACGGACAAGCTGCTGCTGCTGTTGCCTCAGGCGCTGCTGCTGGTGCTGCAGAGGAAGGTACTCCGACTGCGACGCTCCCGGCCCATGAAAGCCTCCCCGGCTCGAGGCAAACCCGCCGCGGCTTCCCTCGCTACCGTGCTGTTGCTGCTGCTGCTGCTGTCGAATGTGGTCGAAGTCACGGGGGGAAGGCCCTTGCAGGCGAGGCGAGTGGTGCAGGTACCCGTCTCGGCTGCCTTGCCGGCTAAGACTAAGGTCCGCAGGGGAAGGAGAGTCATACTCACGCCTGCAGTCCTCAAAGTCGGCGCCGCCACGCCCCCTGACATCCACCTCTCCGAAGTCGAAGTCCCGCCCGCTCATGTCCAAGCTACCCCCCCCGCCCCCACCACCACCACCCTGCCGCATGTGCCTGCCCCCGAAGTGCGCGCCGGGGGCGGTGTGGCTGCGGTGGTCAGCAGGGCTAGCCGTAGCTCCCACCTCATGCGCATGGACGGTCGGCATGGACATAGAGCGGTGGACAAAATCGGCCGCCGCGCTTCCTCCCCCCCCCCCCCCCCCCCCCTCCGCCTCCTCCGTGAGGGGTCAGCTCTCGGGGTGCGTTCCCCCCTCCGTACCCTCCGAACTCCCAGTGGGGCGGGGGGGGCGCACCACCACCACCGTTGACGTTGTTGCCGTACTCGCGCCCAGCGGCACCCCTCGCCGCCACGGCACCCGGGCTGTGAAAGTCGTGCTGGCTGTGAGGGGAGGGGCCCGCGTACGAAGGCGAGAGGCGGGCGTGGGGGTGGCGGGGGGAGGAGCCGTCGTGCTGCTGCTGCTGCTGCATGCCTCCGCCGGGCACCGCGTAGGGGGGCAGGTGGAGGTGCACGGCGCGGTAGATCGTGCTCATGTTCTGGTAGCGCGACGCAGTGGTGTCCTCCATCATGCGGTCCACGATCAGGGTAAGCCCCAGGATTACCGAGGACATCGCCCCTTGGAGGGTAACCACGCGCTCGCCCGCGACGGTACACATGTCCCTTGGGGACACCTGTCGGCAGGCAAGAAAAACAAAAAACAAAAAAACGAAAAGATACGGAGACGAAAAAAAACAAAGGGAAAAAATTGAATAAAAAACGCCGCATGTAGAAGAAGAAAAAAAAAAAACGCCGCGTGAGGGGAATGAAGGAGCCAATAAGAACGACGAGACGTGGCTCACCACTCGAGCGTGGCAGCACCAGCACAGGGGACGGGGTGGGGGAGAGAGAGGGGGAGGAACGTTGGATTATATACTCCACATTCTATGTTGAGATAAAGGAAGGAAGGAAGGAATATGTGGGAATCGTTTTTTGTACAGAGAGGACGCAATAACCCGGAGAAGGAGGGGGAGCAAGAAAAAAGAGGGGCACGAAGTGAGGCAAGTCAGTGCGTCAGCCGATCAACACTATTCTTGAGAGACGGAGGAGAGAAGAGACGGGGGACCTCAAGACGTGATTCTCCACGCGAATAGAGCGAGTTTTGTTTGTAGGTCACGCAAGACTAACAGCAACAGACGCACAGCACCACCACCAGCGAGATTTTCTTCCGGTTGCTGGCGCCTGTCAGTCCAACAGACACACCACCGAGGGCCAAAACGGGGACGTACGCAATCGGCAGCGGCGGCGGCGCACAACAAAGGCCCGACCACAAAAATGCTCGACGGGACGGCGGCGGTGGTGGTGGCTTTCTACTGTACTTATCACAAGAGACGCAACTGGTAACGACAAATCGAAAAAAAAAAACGCAACATGCACGACGCACATATAAATATGCCTATGCTATATACAAACACCAACATGTATGTACGTAGTACGTATGGGTGCTTGAGGCACCGCGGGAGACAAAGAGTTCTCTCGTCTCTTGAGACAGACACTGGCATATACGGACGTGGACCAAGAGAGGGAAGGGCAGCTGAAGGGCAAGAGCCACCACACCGACCGCACGACCCGTTCCAACGCACTCGGCGAGGCTTGGTGCGTGGTACAGATTTCCAAACACATGGTGGGCTTTCTGGGAGGGCTAAAAGACGGAGTCGGGGCGGGGAAGTACGTGGGGGATTATACGTGGGCCCCCTCGGCAATAGTGACAAAAAAAAACATTTTTTTTTTCCCAGCATTTTTCTGTCCTCAAACGGGAGCATGGCATGGCATGAACAAACACCACTTTTCCATACATATATATATAAATACACGAATCAATACATTCAACACGAGGAATAAAGCAGTCACAGCAGTCTTTGATGAGCAGAAACAACGGTTTAGTGTTTTTGGTGCAGACATTACACAACACACACGGGTCAGTACGTGGAAAAAAAATAAAGTAGGCCTGCCACAAAAGCCAGTTAGTCCATTACGTCATCGTCATTTGTGTCAGTATCGTGTGTGCACAGAACAACGGGTTGTGGAACAGCGTGCACAAAAACATGAAAAAACACAACACACACACAAAAACAAGTCTCCCATCGACGTACACATATAATATATACCAGGTACTGTTTATGCACAACATTAACGCAAATAACGTCGTCGACTCCTTGTCAGTTTATACACCTTAATTGCGTGCCTCGTATTATACACAGCAGCGAAACACGTAGAGGTGAACAGATTTCAGATTTCAGTTTCCGTGTCACGACGCCAGGACTTATGACCCACGACACTCCCCCCCGGGACACACAGAAGCCGTTTACGGTAACCAGCCTCAGTACGGAGGGGGGGGGGGGGGGGGGGCGTGTTCATTTGTTGCTTGCCTCAATAATTTCACCACATTGACCACGCATTCCTTCCGAGGAGACGCAGCACCGCCGTTTCTACTCCTAATGAGACATCTCCAACATGCGGGGTGCTCACTTCGTTTTTTTCCATACATCACATACGTACTTCGTATATATTTATAAAAATGAGAAAAAACAGGTGTGAGATCGAGGATTTCATCGAAACTCATCTTTGCAATCTGAGTGTGATACTACATGTACTATACTTTTTCTTGCTACGACGTAATATTATCCCCTTGCCGTTTTGTCGAGGGGAGGTGTACGTACTCATGTGCATGCCCGTAGTCGTATGACCATAGACCCTCGCATCCCTACAATGCAGGGACGGAGGAGGGGGTTATATAACGGGTTAGCCAGTACCGGTTATATTTTACAGGGTCCCTACAGTCCAGCAGGAGCACGTTATCAATAGGAGAAAACTATTTCAACGCAGACCTCGAATCGGACCTTTGTTTCAATATGACGAAAAAATGCACCGCTCTTCGCTTGATTACGTACGTACTAAATTCACCAGCGGCATCGTCATCCCCCATGCAATGCAAACCGCTCATAACATCGACACACTTTTTTCAAAAGTTACGAAACCGGCATGGAACCGAAAAAAGTACGCAACTAATCCTACACTGAAACCCATACAATTAACAAAACTCATCAAAAATACTAAAGGAAAACAAGGGACAAGTAGGGAGAAAAGGCGGGGGTGGTGGTGGTGGTAGGGGGTGGCGAACGGAAGCTTGATCGATATATAATCATGCGACTGCTGTCAAACACGGCGAGGAGGCCAATAAAAAAAAAGCAGCAACAATAAATAAAATTTTAACAAAAATAAGTTCTGGTAACATTGGACATTCCGTTTGCCGTTTGAGACAATTTAATGGAGTAGCATACGCGTAGGCAGGCAGCAGCAGCAGCAGCAGCAGCGGCATCATGCCAGCAGCAGCAGCAGTAGAGGCAAAAGGGTAGCAATCTAACCGCAAATGGAGAGCGAGAGCCAGCAAGCACGCAATGGGACGGACGGACGGAGGGGCCGGCGGCGTACCCGCCGCCGACGCTGGCCGTCACCGACAGCAGCGTCGTCGCCGTTGCTGTTGTCGTCGACACGCTGCATGCTGCACGCTGCACACACCACACCCGCCCGTTGGGACAGGAGACGAACGACCACCAAAACTGCCATGATAAGTACACACTACAAACAACCTGAAATACTTTTATTCGTCCTGTGGACTATTGTTCATAGAATTTCGATCGATAGATAGATATATCGTACATCGTGCATACGATTGCGGCGACACTTATTATGCCCCCCCCCGGTTTGTTGAATTTCATTCACAAGCCACGAAAGAAAAAATATGTACTGCTGCTGCTGCTGCATCATGTTTTGGGTCACAAGGGTGGGGTGCCTCTATTAATACTATTAATAATAATAATAATAATAATAATACTATACATAATTAATAATAACAACTCTCGGTGGAAACGCAAGGGCCTTTGGGGCATAAATATGAAGACCCTACGCTCCTTACATTTCCGTCCAAGAGTAGCATATGTGTCACCAATACTATTCCTGGTATATTCGTAGTTAACGCGGAATAAGGTTGGTTGTCAGTATCAATATCGCATCAGCATCACATATATCGTATCATGCGCGTGGTACGATATGTACCCGTGGGTATGATAGAATAAACCTGCTTACCATACTTGCTTTTACTAGGGAGTGGGTTCAGCGTCCACGAGTCATCACACATTGCACTTTCAAAAGTTACAACAATACAATCGATAATCCGACAGCAGAGAAAATGAATGGAAAAAGACCGCCACAAAAAAACGAAAATCGAGAAAAGCGCAAAGCAGAAAGAGAGACAGATAAGTGAAACGCAATCTGCAATCCGCCAGTCGCCAGCCGAGTCCGAAAAACTCGAACAAAAAAAAATAAAACAAGAGAGATCGAAATGTGGCGCCTGGGTAGCCTTGCGGTGGTCCCCCCCCTCTTCCCTTCGGCTACCCCGCCCTCCAGCCCATTTATTGACGGGATGGGTGCACGCAACATGAAACATGAAACGGATAAAAGGTCACTCCTCGAGAGCAAAAACGCTACCAACGATTGCTCTAAGCTTGGTCCCTCACACTAGGCAAGGCCATTCCGATAGATCTCTCCGCTAAAATGTCACCAGGTTCGTACGTAGCCTGAACCAAGGGAGAGCAGAATACAAAACATGGAATCACCGCCACCCGACACAAACAACGATCCGTCGACCATCGCATAACTAAGACAGCGGACAACGAACGCGAAGGCCATTATTATTGTACATGACAAAAAAGGTACCGGTAGGAAAAAGAAAAGAAAAGTTTATTAGGAACAACTCCATATATATAAAAATAACCGCCGAGAAGGAACGAAAAAACGCAAAAGTAAACCACAAAAAAACGAAAAAATGAATACAGAAACGAAGCTACTCGAACTAAAATCCGAAAATCCGTAAAAAAACGAACGAAAAACCTCGGAAAAACAAACGAAAATCATAAACCAAACCAAATCCGAACAAACCACGGCTCACAAAAGCAAAAAAAAGCAAACGTACTCGTACACCATCATATTTATACTCGTACCTGGATGGAAGCAACCCCAGCCTCCTGCCGAAGATCTCCTAGGCGCACACCGTCGTGGCCGATGATCAAGCCACTGGCGGCATCGGGAATGAGCACCCTCTGCGTAATGTCCAGGCTAGTGTCGGCGGCCGTGTATATGGTTGTCACGATCCGGTCGCACGCCATCTGGACGCTGCCGGGCTCTCCGACCACCAGCACCACTCGCTCGTGCGTGCCGGGGTAGAAGCGACCATTGGGGGTCACTTTGATGTCCGCGAGGCACTGGAATTGTTTCGATTTTTTTATAGGAATCCGAGAAATGGTAGCAGGTGGAGGAGGAGTGGAAATTTGGGCCCAAAATATCGTGCGTACGATGTTTACCCATGGCGGAAATGAATGGATATTAACAGAACGAGAGAGAGCGGGAGAGAGAGGGAGGGGAAGCGGGAGGGGTGGGGAGGGAGATACGATTAATGGACGGATTCACATGCACATCATTTTGTTTACTAATAGTATTAATTTTGATAAATTAGATCTAAACGTACTGATTTGTTCATTTGTCAGGCAACGAACCTTGGTGACGTAGTATACAGCAGCTGGTTTTCGACGCAACCGTATATACTGCCGACTTTATCGACGAAAATTAAAGTTGACAAATATAAAAAAGTTAACGAGACAGGAAGGACATGACAAAATGTTACACCTCGTGCATATGGTATGGTATAATAATGGCGACACGAGGCGGACACACAACACAAGACAGCAACGTGGAATGTCTCCGCAGTCGACATATACTCGTAGGGGCGGAGGGCAGGAGGGGGAAGGGAGGGAGGGGGGTGGCCAGGTGGACAGGGGGGTGTGGTCGAGGATGGTTTGACGAGATGCAGATGCGATGGCTTGCCTAAGTGCGTATTGCGAGATGGGCATACGCACGGGCGGGTGAATACGAGTTTGTGCACATGGCTAATAGATGGTAAGGGTAAGGTTGCAATACAAATCATTGGGGATGCCGCAGCTGTGGTGATGGGAGACGGGGGGGAAGGGTGTGGACAAGGGAGAGAGAGGCACTACGACAGCAGAGCTCGTATAGTCACCAAAAATCAAAAACTATGAGTCATTATTTTACAGCCTAGTTTGTGGGTCATTATCCTTTTCAAAAAAAGAATCGTGGTCTTCGAAACTTTATAATACAGAAGTCACGCACCATCCGACTATCGCGTCCCGTCACAGCCTATATCTGCCAACAGGCCTATGCACCAGCCACGAGAATCCGCTCTCGGCTCGTAGGACACAGCAGCAATGCCGACAAAGAGAGAGGGAATGGAGATGAAAATTGCGCGGGCTTTTTTTTTCTGAAGGCGTCTGTGCTGTGTACACTGAGTATGTACGGACGACCTTCTCAGAAAATAGCATAAAAATTCGTCGGAGACCATTCGTATGAGAACAAAGACAGGCACAGCAGCGAAACAGGAGCAAACACAGCAGCAGCAGCAGCATCGTTCGAGTGGCAGCAACATCCGTGATCTTTTCCAATTTCCAACGAAACAAAAAGACAAAAAAAACAACTTTCTTCTTTTGTTTGATAGATGGATATCAGCAGTAGATATCAGCAGGCGAAACACCGGTGGGGGTACCTGTACCTATATCTATCACGCACCACCGACACCTCGCGCGCAGAACAGACAGCCGCGGCTAGAATAAGCTCTATGAACATTTCATGCTTGATTGACGGGGCGCGATTTTGAAGTTGTGAGTACCTGCACAGCCTGGGACTCAAAAACAAACTATCTCACCTCGTCTTTGATCTCGCAGATTCGGGTGCCTCCCTTCCCAATGAGGGTCCCCGCCATGCTGTTGGAAACCAGCAGCTTGAGCCCAAATCGCCCAGAGGTATTCCCTGCGCCACCACCGCCACCAGTGCCGCCATGCGCAGTAACCCCGGGCCTCGTCGCCTGGGGCGCTGCCGCCCCGGATCCTCTAGAGTCTGCCTCTAAAGACAGCTGGTGGTGCTGGAACGCGGCTTCCTCGCTCCGGCTGGAGGTAGGCGACACAGCGGAAAGGTTGCGCATGTGCATGCTCGGCGTACACGGGCTGCTCGGCGCGGTCGTGTCTAGGTTGTGGTCCTGGTAGTCGGACACTGCGTGCTTGTTGTAGAGCGGGCTAGAGCCCCGGGAGGTCGACGAGGAGGGCAACCCCATCACGTTCTCTCGCTCCTCCGCGAGGTCGTCGTGGGAGAGGGGGCTACTACTGTTGTCTAGGTGGGCGGCCGCAGCGGAGCGACTGCCCTTGTCAAGGCCAAGCCCCACCGCGGCGCGAAGCATCATTTCCTCCAGGTCCCCCGAGTTGATCCGCCATCGGGCAGGCTGCGATGTGGATGCTGCGCTAGGTTCGGGCATGGACCAGCCCACCGCCGCCGCAGACTCAGAGGTTGATGCATCCGGCGAGGGGGTCGAGGCAGAGCCGGCGGCGTCGTTGGCCGTGGAGCCCATGTCTCTGCCGAATAACGCAACCTGGTTCAACGCAAACAAGGTCGACATCCTCTACGTCCCTACGCTTTCAAAATCTCAGCTAGCAGGTCGCCAGGTGGGGTAGGGCGGCGCGATGGTCCCCCAACTCAAGTCAAGCTCCTCTTGCAAAAAGACCGCAACCACGTCGGTGATGCAAGGCGCGAGGCGCACGTGGGGTTGGCTGGGGGTTGGCGTTGCGACCTGCGTTGTGCAGCGCGAATTGGAGCGATGTTCCAACTCCAACGATCCTGGGACGGGCCTTGTGACTGTTCGTCTGCGCTGTGAGGTGCTTGCGCAAGAAAATTCCCACTAACTCGGCTCTCTTTCGTCAAGTCCGCGACAACTCTGTCGTACCCCGAGAGCCTGATTTCGAGGATTCGATGCCGGGCAGGAAAGGGGGTGGTGGCTGCCAGGGTTCGAAGTTTTGGGGGTGTGGATAGGTGGTGTGCTTCGCGTGATTGTGATGATGAGGTTTCTCGGTGTGCTTGTTTTGCGTATCGCACGGTTGTTCGTGCCCCTCGCCGTGGTATTTCAGGGTCGGTGAATCCTTTTTTGGGGTTGCTTGTCGGTGATTGGTCAAGATTGATGCAAAAAGTCTCCCCGGCGGTAATCGTTGAATGGATCGCCTGCAGCAGGAGAGGGGGAGAAAGTATAATCTGATAATCTGTTCTCCTTCGAAACCTTTGTAGTGTTGGTGTGACATGGCCCCCAGCAGCGACGCCACCAGGCGAAGGCGGCGAGGTTTGGAGTCCCGCCTTGTCGCCCTACGACGTTCGGCTGTCAGGCAGGATTTATCGTTGCGTTCGGTGGCCTGCACAACAGTTATCTATCTCGATATAGAGCAAGAAAAAAGGCAAAAAGTGCATCCAGGAACAACGAATATCATGTTTCTTTTTTGAACTCTCTACGTGGTATATATAAAAAAGAATGGAATCTCCTAAAAAATAATACGAAGTTGCTGTATGATAAAAAAAATCGTACACCTTCTTTGAAACGAGTACGTACGTACGTATCATATCTATCCCTACTGATCTACATAGTACGAGGAGGTCGAAAGAAACGCAAAACAAAAAAAATCAGAGCGAGAAGAAGAAGTATGTAGGAATAGAAGAAGAAATGTGTGATGACGATAATTTTGATGACGATTCTTGATTGCGATTCGTATGACAATTATTAGCGAGAGAGTCGAGTCGATTATCTTTCGATGATAAGCCGTTAGCGATGATAGTATCATGCTCCCTCGCCCCCTCTCTCGGGGCTTAATTGTATTATTTTGCCAGGTATACCATTATGCCGGAGCTGTTATACCGAGAGCTGCTGCGGACGATCAGAAAGAAGATGTACCCGCGGGTGTGTGTACAACAACAGCTACTTCTTGCTACTACGAGTTCGTACGGTACTACTACTATTTATGACGAGTACGAGTATACCTATAGAGAAAAAAACACAGCAGCACCAGCACACAGGGTAGTAGTAGTAGTTAGTACTACAATCAACCTGCTTCGAAGCTGTGCTGCTGCTCACAACACACTCATCTACTACTCGTACTATACTACTACTATTAATACTACTACTACTACTACTACTACTACTACTACTACTACTACTACTACTACTACTACTACTACTACTACTACTACTACTACTACTACTACTACTACTACCCCCCACCACAACCGCTGATCGCACAACCGATGTTACGGTAGTAAATGTCTAAATGCCCCATGTGATGTGGCCAAACCTGATGATTCGCACTCTCTCGCGTTGCGGCCCGCCTTCTCCCCGCGCGCGCGTAGCTCCGTTCTACAGGTCGTCTTCTACCGCCGGCGCGCCTCCACCCCTGAGCAGTGGAAAGTGCAACCGGAAAAGAAACAGGTGATATTTTATTTCCTCTGGAGTGCCCGAATCCGTGACGACGAACTGGTGCACTTGCTCTAAAGCAAGGGCTAAGAGCAGTGCAACACCAACAACATACCGTAGAAGCAGCGAGCGAAACGCTGCGGGAGTTTCAAGAGTCGCGTTACCCCCCCCCCCCCTATAAATATATGATATATTTATAGGATATATTTATAGGTTGGGTTGGCGTCGGTTGGCAACGACGCTGTAAAACACGCCACTCGCTGCGTGAGCTAGACAACCAGGGTGCCGTTTTTTTTGTTTTTTGTTTTGGCGGTCACCAAAGCTGGCGGTCGAGTAGATCATTTGTGCGGGGTGGAGAACCTTTGCTCGCACAAGGGGAATGGTCGTATCACGTAGTGTTAATATGGTAAGGCATCCGCGAGGCAGTTACATAGTAAAACCCATTGCTGTCTCCGGAAGTGGCCACACCAGAAATTAAATTAGCTCATTGAAGCTGTCGTCCATATGCAAGTCCGCCTCAGAGGCGGTTCTTAGCAGGATGCAGCTCACCCTCCATGCGACTCGCCCAATACCTCACGGCGCTTCGCGCTTGGTGCAAGCAATGTCTGCCTGGTTGGTGAAAACCCAACGCGCTCCGTCCCGGCATTGTAGGGATGCGAGGGTCTATGGTCATACTGACTACGGGCACTGCACAAATGAGTACACCCCCCCCCTCCCCCCCCCGACCCTTGCGCCTTCTAGCCTCTACAAAT
>MEHQ01001990.1:35647-99578 GCA_008828725.1 Saccharina japonica | reverse complement strand
TACTACAAAACTACTACTACTACTACTACTACTACTACAAAACTACTACAAAACTACTGCTACTACTACTACTACTACTACTACAAACTACTACTACTACACTACTACAATACACTACTGTCTACTACTACTACTATTACTACTACTACTACTACTACTACTACTACTACTCGTGTACTACTACTACTACTACTACTACTACTACTACTACTACTACTACTACTACGCTTGACTATCTATCTACTACTACTACTACTACTACTACTACTACTACTGTACTACTACTTACTACTACTACACTACTACTACTACTACTACTACTACTACTACTGCACTACTACTACTACACTACTACTACATCACTACTACTACTACTACTACTACTACTACTACTAACTACTTTCACGGGCGACCCTGAACATATTTTTGAGTTTAAAGCGGGACACCCTTTCCGCGAGATAACGACCTGGTTGGCCGGTCAACGAGCCGTTCTGCAACAAGAATAACAACAACAACAACAGGTGCTCTTTCACCACTCTTTTCCTCGCCATGGGTCCTTCGTCCCTGACCCCCTCGACGCCAGCTGCCAGCTGGTCGATGAAGTTGCCACCGGCTACCCCGAGAGACGTCCACAGCTATCTACCGCGAAGAAATGGCTACGAGTATACGGTTTGTGACTCCGCTCGTCGAAGGACACATACCTGAATCTCAGTCGAGATCACTACCGGGTAGAACAGCTGTAGTGTTGGTGCTTGCTCGCCTCGGAGGCATAGCGGCCAGCCGGCTCATCACTATCAGCGCCGCCTCCACGCAACGTTGCGGGTCGTCATGGAAGATGTCGAGTAGGATCGACTACGACTTGCCGCAGAACTCCCGGGTCCGGGCGTCCCGCAGTCAACCTCCCCGGATAACTATGTCCTTCCTTATGGATCTGTGTCCACGGTGAAGGGTTCCCCTTTTTCTCATTTCTCTTGTCGAAGAATTTCAAGCTGATTCAGACTGCGCTCCAGCTCGAAGCGAGGCCATTTTGTCGCGTGTCGAAAAGTCTACTCCCACTGGCTTTCGGCAAGGAGGGGCATGTTGGTGCCGCGTAACCCCTCGATGCCCCAGCATTGTTCTGCCCATGCCCCACGACAACGACGCTTGGGAATGCCTCTGGAAAAGTCGGTTGGCCGCACCCGAAGGCAGGCGGTGTGACAGCTCCCGCTCCTCAGAGGCTCCTCTATGACGGGACTTGGGCCGAGGATTCTTGCGCCTCGGGCGATATCTCAGCGGGCTGTGGGGTCAAGCGGGCAGAGGTGTGTGCGGCGTGACGGGCTCGGCAAACCAGATTTGTTCTTGCGTACATGCCCACCAAACGTCTCCCTCTCTAGGAAAGCTGGTCTTACGGAGATTTTGTGGTCTTTGCACAGCACGCCGGGAACATGTTAACTTCTTGATGCCTTGGGGCGGCATCCTCCTCTGCGTCAAGACTCCGCTCCAGCCAAGATTCAGCAACAATGCCGGCCATCTGCGATCTTGAAACTCCCCGTGTGTCGCGAATCTCCGGATCTCCCGTAAGGCTCCTTCCGAGCCGGTTTGACGATTCCGATTCCGGAGCCCCCATCTTCGCGCTCGGTCTCGTAAAAAAGGACCGGTGAGGTCTGCCAGAACGTCCGGCAAGATCTCCACCCATGCTCCCAACGGAAGCAAGCGGACATTCTACTAGGTAGCTGGCCCTCTGTACGAGGGATTGGATGGGAACCAAGGAAGGGGACCGCTTGCTTGTCTGGCATGCCTGACAGGCGATGCACCCCGCAATTCGCACGTCCCTCCCTTACTGCCTCCCCCACCGCGCGCTCTGCCACGTATTCTTCGGTTACCGAGTGGGACGCCTACGACCGGCACGCTCCCCTTTACCGTGATTCCGGACGTTGGCAGTTGGCCAGCAGCGAGGATCCTTCCGCCGTCGGAGCTTTCCCTTTCCGAGGCAGCGCCGCGGCGTCGGTGGGTTTGGCATCGATGCCTATTCCGTCGAGCTCGCGCCCGAAGGGGGGGTATGGCCCTGACCATGCTCTCCATGAGTTTCATGAGGACGAGGGCGGTGTTGCCCGTGTACGCAAAGGCATCGACCCGCTCCCCGTCGAACTCCGAATGAAAAATCTTCAGACCCGGCTTCAACGATAACGAGAATACCACGGGTCCCAGAGGGCCCCCTTGCCGCACCGCTATGAACCAAGCGAGCGCCAGGTGTGCATGCTCCCCCGACTCCATCCCAGAGAAGACATCGGCTGGTGCCTCCTCTCGTCGCAGGACTTAAGCCACAAACAGCACGAGCGCCGGCACGTAGGTGGCCACCTTTGCAAGCACAGCCCTCTTGTCGATCACGGCGAACGCGCTGGAACAGTTATGAAGAATGAGCCAGCTTTTCCGCCTCGTGGGGCACACGTGCCCTCAACTCCCAACGCGCTCGACTCCCCTGTGCACGGCGACCCCAGACTGCCCAGCCTCGCGCTTAAACCTCCTACAGCCGCGGTCGCCACCGTCGCACTGCCCCTGCCGGTCGACACTCCTACCCCAGCCCGTTGAGGCTAGGCTTGCAAGAAGATCTTCCAAAACTCCGGTTGGAACGCGTCGAGATTGTCGACGATTTCTCCACCAGATGGTTGGAAAGTCCTTGCCAAACTCGTCTCGCCCGATGTGGGTAGGCGACAATTGAGTGGGGGCGGGGCGCGAGGAATATTGGCCGTCATGTCTGGCGCCCGAAAGAGCGCTTGCGGGAGATGAACATGTCGAAGAGCATCTGGGAGGCGTACTCGACGTCCAGGCGCCACGGGAGAGCGCCTCCTTCCCCTACCTCGGCAGCACTTGCCAGCACAGCTACCGCCGCCGCCGCCGCCGCCGCCGCCGCCGCCGCCGCCGCCGAGGAGATGGTGGCGTGGTTGCCGGGCAGGGCTTTCGCCACCAGGAGGGCCCACGTCTGCTAGCTATCGACCGAGCGCAACTTCACCACGAGGGCGCGTGCTCCGGCAGTAACCCCTCCCGTATGCCGACACGCTGGCGACGCCTTATCTTGCGTTGTTTTCCCCCGAAGTTTCTTGGGCGGCATTTTCCCGGCCTTGTGTCCCCTCGCCTGATGTATGTACCGGAAATCAGACACGGACTGGAGCAGGAGGACTGCTGTACGTCGCCACTATCGATACACTTGAACCGCTTGTGGCCTCTTCATGCGGCCGTCCAGCGAGTGCAAGAGCTGGGAGGATGTACCACACCTTGATCGCCGACAGGAGCAAGCTGGGCGTTTGTCAAATCCCGGTTCGGCCGGTACTCTTGCAAGGCGTGGCAGCAGATGCCTATCCACAGCATGTGAATGCCAACAGTCGCGGGTGCACTAGCCAGCTACGGCTGTACCGTGTTCCCGGTTGGGACGCGTTGCCGCAGATATTCCAGGGACACGGCATCGAGGGGTGGACCCACCCGGACGCTAACATGTTCCTCGTCCGTACCAAATCTCCCTTAGCGGCAGGTCTGCGTCACCCGTGGTCCCCACTCCCACCCGTGCCATCCGACTGCGTAGACCCTGGTCTGCTTAAACCGCCACCTCCGATGCTTCCCCCGTCTCGTGTGTCGGGGCATCGCAACCGGCTGCTGAGCAGCGAAAACGGTGCTTCTGGCGCGCCCCTCGCGAGAGCCTCCTCCGCCACACAACACGCGCGTAGCACACGGCGTCCGTTTCCGAGTGGCGAAAGTACCGCCGGACGCCTTCGTTGCAGCGCCACAAGACCAACCTCGATCGCCACGTCGCTTAGGGTTGGCCTCCGAGGAAGGCGCCGGGGCGTGTCGCGTTCACGAACAACCCCGCCCACCACCCTGGATGATCCCCTAGCTGGTGCCGCAACGGTCCGTAACGTACCCCCCTCCGCCCCCGCCCCCGCCGTTCCTTGTAACTCCTCTCCCGTCGCATTGTTCGCCCTCTGCTCCTCCTTTCCCCCCCGATCCACTGGTCCGCGACCGACCGGGGTCCTCTTGCGCCCCTTCCTTCTCTCTATGACCCCTCCCTGCGATGTTAAGTGGTCATTTGTGAGGGCACACGCATCCTCTACCAGGTTTGTCTACCAATCAGGTCCAGCGTTGTCACCCTCTTGTGCTTCGGTAAAAAAGAGCTATATATTGTCTTTCAAACCAGGAGGACGACAGGTCTGAAGAGAGGGGACGAGGGCTCTTGCCCCGTCCTAATACTCCTGTTCGCTTTTAGATAGAGACCTTCCAAGAAATACGCCATCCTTTTCCCGTTATACTAAATCCTGGACCTTTACGACCCTTCCCGAGGGCATTACCATGACACTAGCCCACCCTGATGAGCCGTATAGAGCAGGAATATGGAAAATTCGGAGGAAACACTGACTGGTTCCACGAACTACAGAAGAACATGGATGGGTCGATCGAAGATAGATGCGGCTCCCCAAAACTTACTCCCACATCTCAACCCTGCAAAGCTACGAAGCCTTCGGAAGGGATGCTGAAAGAGAAAAAGGAGAGGAAGCATACACCTGTAAGGGGCTCGAAAAACGTCTGACCCCGAAGCTACCCGCATCCCCAGCGAGGGGGGGGGGGTGTACTCATCACGTCATACATGGCCGTAGTCGTATGACCATAGACCCTCGCATCCCTACAATGCCGGGACGGAGCACGTCGGGTTTTCATCGACCAGGCAGACATTGATTGCTTGGGGAGGGGGCGGGGGGGAGGGGGGAGAGGGATTAATCCTGGAACACGAAATAATACCAGCAACCGCCATATTTCTAGCGAGGCGGCGGGAGGGAGGGGGGGTCGAAAAAAAATCATTCTGAACGTACATGGAAGAACACAAAAACACAGAGTGCAGTCCTGTTTCCCAGTACTAAATAATATAAATATATACTTCGAAGTATATACGCGTATTTATAAAAATAAAAAAAAACACTGCTGTGAGATCGAGGATTTCGTCGAAACTCATCTTTGCAAGCTGAGCGTGATACTGCTGTACATATTATACATATGTATGAATGAGCGGCCACATCAGGCCACATCGTCAATAATACCCGAATCACCGGGGGTGAGCGGGGAACAGGAATCTCACCTTGTAAATATTAAGATATAACACCTACGTATATACGTAGATATACCTGGTGTCATATTCATTCGTATATGTACCAACCAGTGTGGCGAGCATAATAATTAGCTTTAGTTTTATTGTATTATTAATAGGCGCCCGCCGGAGGATTAAAAAGGGAAAAATGAAATATTAATAGAATTAATATAATATAATAAATAATACCAGGTAGTTTTTTTGTGACACAATAATAAGAAATAATATCATATATATACGAGTATACGAGTATGCAATACGTATGTACGGTACGATCATAGACCACACGTATCATACATGCATACGTAGACCAAACGTGTCAGGTGTGTCTGGTGTTATAAGTTATTAATAGATTAATAGTCGTAAAAATCACTCCCCACAGGCGCTGCCGACGCGACGGCCGCATCAAAAATAGAAAAATAAAAAATAACCAAGCAAGACAAAACACCAACAACCTCCCTCACCTCCCTCCTTCCTTCTCATTTTATTCACTACTACTCTATCTGTCGTGGAATATGGCGGAAATCAGAATATTGAATATTAACCTACCGAAACTAAGTGCAGGGTATATTCGAACAGAAGTGGCAAGTAAAAGTGACAGAAATGAATTAACAAAATGATCGTGAATTTTTGGCACAAAAGTCATATTTATTTGTCGCTGCTGCTTGCGGTTGTTCCTATCATATAGACTTAATACCAGGTATACAGAGTAAAATAAAATAATTAACGTTCCTAGATTTTAGTTTTTTTATAATATACTTACGATAATCGACGAGGAGGTACTCGTACAGAATATCTATGATAAAAATGAAATTGATATTTTATCAACTATTAAATACTCCACGTACGTATAATAGCACATACTCTTCATACGACGAGTAGAGTGCAAACAAATACGAACGTACCAGGTATACCCGAGGGTATTATTACACTCCTACTCTTTCTTGTAATATTCATACCTTGACAATAATTACTTTAATATTATTAAATAATACATAATACGTATGTATGTGATTCACACTATATATACTACGTACAGTATATAGTGCTGTACGTATGATATATACGCCGTACGTATAATACCTGTACCGGGTACCATATATTATTTTACCTCGCACATTTTTCATTGGCATACAATGCCCACCACCCATTGTCTGAACGCAGTTCAATCACATCAAACCAGCAAACCCTTCATTCTCATCAGTCTCTACTATAAATATCAGTACAGTATTTTTGGTACTATAATACTATTATAATAATACCAATAATGCCTGTTTTGTTTTTAATAAATAGAATAAGTCGATCTTAATCCGTCGGCAATACGAAAGAATTAAGAAATTCCACGGCGGCCGACACGCCACCACGTCTTCTTCGTGATCGTGTGATCGTACTCGCAGGTTGGCGCGCTTTTTGTATTTTTGTATCTTCTACGAATATCCATATTGTATTTTCTACGTACGTAGGGTATTTTTTGGCGTGTTTGGGGAAAAAAAAATGGGGAAACGTATGATATGAAAATGATATGTACGTATAACATAATATATACTTATATATATATATATTTATACGTTAGGAGAACCTCCCCCTCTTTACGTTTTTACTCGTAGTTTACTCCTCCTTTTCCTCGTTATTTTGTCCCTTTTTGGCATTAATTTGCGTTTTTTTCACGCTGTGTTTTGGCAGAACTGGTCCCACAAATTTAGGGACAAACTAATCGGGTGGAGGGCGTAAGCTTTATTTTTACCCATCCGCAAGGGGTTAAAAAAAAAAAAAAAAAAAAAAAAAAAAAACTAATCGGAATTAGTGTGATATACGATTGTTTTCAGTTCTGAATGGGTTAAGTGACGATGATGAATATATTATATAGCAGATATATTATATAGATTAGACTATTGTAGTAATATATAGATGCAGCAGCAGTGGCAAACTACGTAGTAATTAAAAAAGTGAAAAGAGATGCCACGGGAGGGGAAACGGGGATATCATGACATATAGACTACATTCTTTTAATACTATTAACACCATTCATATTTATTCATACTTCCAATAATATTGAATATTTAATGTATAAACATGAAAAACAACATTGATTGATTGTGTATATACCACCACCAGGTAGGTATTATATGTATGCCTCTCACGGACATCTCAGTCTCCACAAAGAGCAGACATATTATATCATACTCTATTATCTATATCAATATGACTTACTTATAGACTACGAGTACACTACCACTGTGTACCTGGTATACTTTTTTTAGCTTTCAGTTTTTCTGGGTTTTGGGGCTGGGGGGGGTTCTTCAAGCCCTCTTATCTCAGGTGTTTTTTGCACTTTAGGTGTGGGTTCGGTGTTCGGTTCGATGCTTGCTTCCTTTCTTTCCTCGTCCCTGCCATCATGGAGTGCATACATACGTGATACTCGTACGGGTTCGTTCTTGCTCGAGGCGTGTCTTAGCGTCAGTACGAGGTGTGGGGTCAAATCTATAAAATATCCTCCTTGTAGTTTGTTTTGAATAGCCGCATCTTCGACAACCCTTCCTTGCCGATTTCCGGATGTTATCGTTGACATCATCCTTCTTTTGATCGTCGTGTGATCTGCATCTACGACTTATCAGGGTGGGCTAATGTCATGGGATGCGAACGTGATACGGGGTTATAGATATGCGAACGTATAGACAGTTGCTTAGGATTGGTAGAAGAAGTGATGTCAGACTTCTGACAGGTGATGCACATGGCGGAATAAGGGAATCTCAGTAGTTTGCTGTGAGTTTGTCCCTCTTCTCGCAGCGCTGTATGGTGTACTACTAATAGTATCCTTTTATCTTCCTTGGTTTCTGTATACAGAAAACATTATAAAAAACGACAGCTACGAGTAGCTGTGAGATCGGGGATTTCGTCAAAACTCATCTTCGCAAGGTGTGTGGGATACTTCCATCGCGCGAACTACGAGGGGTACGGGGTTTGAGGGGAACAAAGTCTGACAGCTGTGGAACTCAAGGGAGGTCACATATATATACGGTGATATGCCGTAGATAGATACTTATGCTATTATTACTATTACAGAGGACCCTAGTAAATAGGACCTACGGTATACACAAAAACCTATACATTTAACTATTTTTACTAACAATATTTGGTCCTATTTACTATGGTCCTCCGTAATATTACTAATAGAGCATGAGCGACAACAAGGAATGATGGACCAATAATAGGATGGACGCGTATCTAACACCGACACACCTGCATCCTTCGTAGGATGCAAAACTCCCTCACATCCTGCCGGCACCCTCCTTCCCCAGAGCCGGGGGGGGGGGGGGCGTTCAGGGTAATATGGCTATACTCATCATACTGCTGTGGCACAGGACTCCCATACCATTACAATTGTTACTGTAAGTTCTCTTTGTTCTACATTCTTCAGCGAGGCACTTCCTCCCCCCCTCGCGGGGCTGCAGGTAGTAAGTAGTGCCCATCTCCCGTTCGGTGATAGTTTGTTTTGCCTTCTTCTCGTCTATCCCCCCTCTTCCCTCGCCTTGCTGGCAGCTCGCGGGAGGCTTTTTTTGGCGTTGTGTTCCTTCATCATAGCGCCTGCGTTTTCGTTCGATTGTCTTTCTTAGCGTTTTTCCCGGCTTCATAGCCTAGGAACTCAGAGGTGTGGGAGTGGGTTTTGAGGAGCCGCGTCTTCGTCTCGTTCGTGTTCTAGTATGTTGAACTGGGATTTCCCCGAATTTCCCATGTTTCTGCATATTATACGGCTCATCAGGGTGGGCTAGTGTAATAGTGCGGGCCTGGAAGGCCGGTAATTACCTCTCAGAACAGGTAATTGGTCCGTTTTCGTAATATTAGTTGGATGGCAGCCGTATTCGGGATGGTCGTAAGAATGGAAGGGCAATGATGCCCTTCCCAGATGCCACACCTTGTTTGGCTCTGGGAATGAAGAGGCTATTTTTCTCCTACGTTTGATTCCACGAGAAAGTAAGTAACACCAAGGACAGGACCTGCAAGGGGATGCTGCTGGCTGCTGTGTCTCACCCAATCACCTAACCATGTATATATATTATCATCAATAATAATATTAATAGTAGTAAGGCACCACATACATCACAACACCAACCAGGCAGTGTTCGAAATAATGAATACTCGTGCATCAATCGGTTTCATTTATTTGTTTTCTTTCGTTGTTTATTACCCAAGTATTATGTCATCCACAGCATCATCAGCAACAACAGCTAGCTGTGTCACCAAACCGATCAATCAACTGCCCGGCATCTCTCTCGTTCCCTGTTTTCTCTTCTCGTCTTCCTGCTGTCTGCAAGAAGCTGAATCTCGTATGATACGTCTCTTTCTTATCTCCTCGTCGTTTCCTTGTCTATGTCCTGCGCCCACAACCTAAGCATGCCCGCTCTATTATTATTCCATTTTTTTTTTTTGTCCATCCCATTCATTATCTTCGCACTTCCGTCTTTCTCCCTCCCTAGTCGTAACTCACATCCGGGGTCACAAAGTAGGCTCCTCTCCCTCCTCCCCCACTACGGTTCTTGCCTTGGTTTTTATCGCGAGAATATTTCAGCACTTTCTTCCCTCGTCAACTTTCGTCGAATTTTGCTTGCCATCTGACAATGTGCAGCCCTTATTTCAATCAAACAAACCATTCACGTACGTATACCTAATCAATCATACCTGAATGCTTTTGACAAATTTATACCTGGTACCAATAATAATGCAGTCCCCCTTCTGAATGCCTTTCTTTACCGACTCCTAACCCTTTCAGGACTGCAGTCCCGTTTTGGGGACAAACCACTTTAATTCTAAGTAAGTTGTCCCCAAAACGGGACTCCAGTTCTCTAAGGGCTAACAGACGTTTCACCAATCAAACCTGAAACGGTGACGTACGAACTGTACTTACTTGTGCCTTTCAATCCAATCTAACCGAGTGAGTGATAATTCATCCAAATTGTGTTCTCCTTCATGAAAATATCGATACACCCCACACCTGAAGATTCTTCGCAATCACCGGCCTACGAAATCCCAAAGCATGAAATTCTCATAACTCATTTATTTCCTCACTCTATATAGGCAGAAAAAACTCAACCCTTTACTGCTGTCTTTCTTCCGTCCAACTCTTACGATCCCCTACTCGGCATTTATATGCCAACCCCACGCCATCGGCATCAGCCTCCCCCCTCATTATTCCCTCCTCTTCTCTCTTCGCTTGTCGGTCCCGTAATGCGAGTTTGTATATACCGGTGAACTCGGTGTGAAATCGCAGCCTGTGAGGTCACTGAAATGATCTGTAGAAGAAGGCGTTCCTTGCAGATGCCTTTCTTGGCTATTGCCCCCCCCATCCCTTCTTCCGACCACACCCGTCCCCAGCTGGTCGATGAATTCGTTGCCTTCCCTTCCAAGACCCCCAAAGCTCCCCACCTAGCAAGGGGTGATAAGTTTGTCGCTGCGCTCGTCGAAGGACACATGTCCAACGCGAGCGTAGTAGTGTGCGCTTTCGCGCCTCAGAAGTTGAAACAGCTGATCCATCTTGGTCAGCACTTCCGGCACGCAGGTGAACCTCCGCTTGGAGGGTCCGCGTTGGCGATGTCGATGAGGAGTATGGTTTTTTGTCGGAAATCCGATGCCGACGCGTCTCGGAGCCGGCCTCTCCTCTCGATAACAATGTCCATACGTAGTAGGTCCCCGTCGGCGTTAAAGGGCGCATCGCTTTCCACTTTTGTGGTGGACAGACGTCCGCCCGCTCCAGGAAGCGGGAGGTTGCATGAACCAACGACTGGTGGGGTTGGTTTACCTGTGCGCCCGCGCGGTGGCACAAACGTGCATGTCGCGTGTTTGCCCGCTCTCTCCATTATTACTTAGTATTGCTACATTGGTTCATACCCCCAGGGGGGAGGCGGGGGGTGTACTCATTTGTTGCTTGCCTTAGTCATTTGATGACCACGCATCCCTTTCGAGACGGAGCAGCGGGGGGGGTGTACTTCATTTTCATGCATGGCCGTAGTCGCATGACCATAGACTCTCGCACCCCTACAATGCCGGGACGGAGCATGTCGGGTTTTCACCGACCAGGCAGACATTGCTAGCACCAAGCGCAAAGCGCCGTGAGGTGTTCGGCGAGTCGCATGAAGGGTGAGCTACATCCTACTAAGAACCACTTGTTCCGGGGGGGGGGGGTATTCACGAATACAGCGATGTACGAAGTATAACTCAAGACTACGGGGATATTTATGATCCATCCCCGCGTTTCAGGCCTCGCGTTTCGCCTGTTCCCGCCGCATCGTCCTCTCCAGCACACCAGCCTGCTCCCACAGACCAGCGCGCGGCGACGGCGAAGCTCCGTAGAGCCATCAAAAACCCGTCGCTGGAGCCCTAACAGCCCTCGAGACTATCGCTGCAGCTCTCACAGGCTTCGAGACCGACGCCTAACCTTCATTAACCCGAAAGGCAAGGCCTTCTGAACCCGGGGATGGCTCCTATATGTCCCCGTATAGTCACGATACCTACATCTCGCCTACGTAATCGTGACTACCGTTTCCCTTCGCACGGAAGCCCTGATCAACCTACCGCTCCGCAACAACCAACCCCATACTCGTACTGATATTATTATTACAAAGACTCTCTTTGTTCCATACTGTAGCTCAAATCAATCACCCTGCAGAAATAAACCCTGATGTATCTCGGTACGCGTAGAATACATTATTAATAGATAGGCTGTGCACGTTTCAACAGTAATCTCTATAGTACTATTAATAGCAGTACGAAAAGCTCAGAATTTGGCGCCACGTAGTGAGCCGTAAGGGCCCCTACCTCTGCAGGAGCGCAGGAGGCGGTGGAACATTGAGGACTCTCGATTTATGGTCGCAAAAGGTGGCCTACGTTTGCATCCTCTTTATCACAGAACAGACACAACAGCCGCTGCCCCGTTCCGCATGCACGCACGTATATATTTTCTTGTGTTATGCACATTATATACATCCATACCTCATGCCCCCCTTACTGGTGGTGTATTTTTATTGCGACCCCCCGGCCACGACGGCTTCGGCGCGACCGCAAAAACGGACGGCTCCGTCCTCCCTATATGTACCGCATTCATCATCCATACCTCATACTTACACCCTCGGCTTCGAATGCGCCTAGACTCCCCTTCGGGCCTAAGGCCGACGTTGGTAGCATCGTCCGGGATGTTGATATCATGTCCCAGCTGCTACTTGTGGCCCGTTACTTTCACCACCTCTCTATATCTAACGGTAACACGGCCTGCGAGCATATCCCACCATATAGGGCTGGCGAAAGCAACGCCCACGCTCGGCTCTCGGCCCTGGTCCGAACCCACCTCTCCGCCAAAACGCACACGTGCGTCCTCGAATGCCGCAAAAAGGGAAGCTGTCAGCGGGAACGCCGCCTTCCTACCCCGCCCCCCACAGCCTGCAACAGGCCTTCTTCTCGACCCTCTCTGGGCGTATCATAACAACTTAACAAGAATCTGACAGCTTGACTTACCACCCTCGATATCGTGGGCATTTACCTCGCTTCCGACCCTGTGCCCTTAGTTCATTTCTTGCCTTCCACACTGGGCACCAGCGGGAGTGGGCCCGCAGCTCACCCCCCATGTGACTCGTCCAATACCTCACGGCGCTTCGTGCTTGGTGCAAGCAATGTGTGCCTGGTTGGTGAAAACCCAACGTGCTCCGTCTCGGCATTGTAGGGATGCGAGGGTCTATGGTCATACGACTACGGCCGTGCACGACGTGAGTACCCTTCCCCCCCCCCGCACGATTACGGCCACGCATGACATGAGTACACCCCCCCCTCCACCAACCAAGGCCCCCACCACCGTTCTGCCCCTTCCCTTTGACGCCAACGAACGACTTCGGTGGTGTTCGTCGCCACGGGTCGCTGACGGATAGCGCCAGGTCTACTAGGCTGTACCTTCGAATTCTTCGTCTCTCAAAACATGTATCGCTCCAAATTTCGTGTGTCGCTCCAATTTTCGCCGCTGATTGACCAGCCGCTGGTTTCGGGAAGGGCGCCGCGGGCGCTGGCGCTTTCCCTCTTGTGTGTGTGTGGATTTCGTGCTACCCATCACCTCCCGACCACCCCCCTCTGGCGTCTCTGGGGGTCAAGACGCAGCCCAACCTAAACCTTCACTGGTTCTGATTTCTTCTTGGACTCGCCTCCGCTCTGCCCGCCGCCGCTGGAACCTCCCCGCTGGAACCTCCCCCCCCCCGAAATAGACCCCTGACATTTATGGGTTCGGCCGCCGGAGCCTTGTTGTTGGTTAAAAGAGAGAGCCTGTTGTTACGGGGTGGGCATATGTTATATGATAGGAATCAGAACCCACGATGGACCCGAAGACCACGTTTCTTCCTATGTTTGCACACCATATTTGGTTATGATTGCTACAACAGTAGCCCCCCCCCCCGGTAACAGAAAGGGGATAGGATTAGCAAAAGGTTTACGTGCAATACATGGAACAACGTAATGAGCGCCCAAATGTTGGAAGTGTCTCTATTAGGAGTAGGAACGGTGCTCCGTCTCGAAAAGGATGCGTGGTCAACGGTCAAATGACTAAGGCAAGCAACACATGAGTACGCCCCCCTCCATGCCTGGTTGGTGAAAACCCAACGTGCTCCGTCCCGGCATTGTAGGGATGCGAGGGTCTATGGTCATATGACTACGGCCGTGCACGACATGAGTACACCCGCCCCCCCCCCCATCCCCCCATAACATAATGCCTACTTGGTCAGCGGCTGGCTGCGTATAGGCTGGTATAGGTCGTCCCTTCTAACCAACAACATATTCGTGCCTGTGACTTGGCCTTAGGCATTCATCGCCGGGGCTAACCTGGTCGGAACAGAGGAACCCACCTCCCCCCCCCCTTTTTTCGACCACCTGGAAAAAAGAAAAAAGTGATTGATCACCGACAATTGAACTCACGTAACGCGGGTTACAAAGGATAGTATACTAACCTACTCAGGTCAGCGCTGACTGATCAATCAATACCTTGGGCCGCTCCCCCCCCCCAAGATTTTTCGTCCCCCGCCGCCACCTATCTACCGCAGAGAGAACATTAGCGCCGAGGCTTACACGACAACAAGTCACTGCATGGGGGGAGAGAACCCCCCTCCCCCCCCCGGTCACAACGTCGAGGACCACAAAAGACGTAAAGGACACGCTCTCGAACTGAAAACCCTCGCAACGTCAGCGCAACCTTACAAGTTACGTATCACACGGCGAGGGCACGTTATGGACGGGTTTCCAGCTAGGTAGCGTGTCTTTATGGTATGGTTCTCAATGCCGTGACAAAAGGGAGGGGGGGGCGGGTATGCCCATTCGCGCGCGGCTTTTGAAACGGCCTGCACCGGCCGTTATTGCCTGCCGACGTCGTGGCCATAAGCCCTTCCACGAGCTTACACGACTAGTCTGTTTGAAGGCTTCGACATGCTCTACATAGTCGGGGTGCACAGCCTCCACCAGTCCCACTTAACTTGCCCTTTCTAAACCTGTCTTCGACTCCGACGGCGAGTTCCATCTACTCAGCCGTTGCGTTGAGCGCTTCACCGTGTATGCCCGGGTCGGACTCGTGAGCAACGGATCGAGATCCTTTGCCCCGCGTCCATCCGATACCTTTCCCTGGTCTCCTAACATATACCACTACTGGCGATTCTCTTCGAAAATCATATCGCCTCCGCAGCCCCCTTAGGGCCCATATTAACGAATATAAAACAAACTCAATTTGGAAAAAAATAAAATTCAAATCCGCTTTTTATTGGTCAACACACGCACCAGCACCAAATATTATGCCCCAAGATCCTAATCTTTGGTGCTGGTGCGTGTGTTGACCAATGAAAAGCGGATTTTTTTTTTTATTTCCAAATTGATTTTTTTTTCTTCTTCGTTAAAACGGGCCCTTAAACTCTTACTCTTGCCACCAAAAGGTCGATTTCATACCACCAATGACAACAAACGCCGTTCTCCTATTAATAACTCGACGCGGTATTTCTGGTACATTGGCGAAGGAGTCTCCATACACCCGTTCCGTTGGTGGCTCCACCATTGTTTGAAGCACCAAGCGCTCAAGACATCCCCGCCTAGCCATCGTTGCCTCCAGTACACGCCGCAGAGCCCAGTTTTGTCCAGAATGAGCGCACGCAGAGCCCAGAAACGATTTCGGTACCATGCTCGCCCAATCTGGAAGCAAAGGAGCTCGTCCCCGGTGGTGCGGAGGAACTCGATACATGTTTTCCCCCGGTCCTCGTCTGTAGCATGGCCTTCGTGCGACCAATTTCGCTGAGGACCGGTACCATACTCTCACCCACCCTTGACGCCTCGTCTCAAGCCCGTGACCATCGCAGCATCAGCCTTGTCGGGGTGCCTGCTCTGTTGCAACACACCGTTCGTGCATCTTCGCTTGTCGGTGATACCAGACGGCCTCGTTGGCGTCGTCGGCGCCAACTGCTTCGGACCTCTACTGTTTGCGCCGCGTGGTACCTACCTGTACGCCGTCCTTTTACCCGACTGACTGTTTCAGTCGCCGCGTTGATAAGGTATGCCGCGATATGATAAGCTCAATTTACCGCCACTGACACCCCCGACACCTTCATCGGCCGCCACACGTCTCTCTGAGGCTGCCCGGCAACGCTAGTTCTACGATAAACCGTCCGCTGTTCTTCTCGTGGGTAACGTTCTCCACCACTGCTTGAAATGCCAAGAGCTCAACAAATACTTCTCAACAAACGATTCGCTGGGCCTACAAAAGAGGAAAAGGTGAATTATTCGTGCCCGCAGTGTCCCTCCCCTTGCCGATACCAGACGGGCACGGTGAAATTGTCAGCCCTTCTATGTTAAAACTTCTACTGTTTACAGCGTGTGGTAGTAATTGTACGCCGTCCTCTGCACCGGCCGACTGTTTTCAGTCGCCGTGCCGATATGTACGCCGCGATATAAAAAAAGCTCAATTTATCGCCACTGACGCCGCGGGGGCTCCTCATCGACCGCCACACCCACCCCTGTCGTTGGCTGCTGGGAAACGCCTACTTCCGATAGCATGCTGCTCTTTTCTTTTCCAGGGCTCCATAGATAGCGTGCGGTCTACAAGCGCCGCGGCTCAACAACACCACCGTCAGGTCGCACCGCTCCAGCACCAGCGGCAGCGTCAAGCGTGCCAATCAAACGATGGCTAGCGGCGGGACGTGTAAAACAAATCCCCCGTCAAGCTTGTCGACAGCAGATATGGCCGTTACTTCCACGGGACCATAACCCAGAGAAACACGCATGGCCGGCAATGTGCGTCTTTCCCCTCAACGATGGTTGGCCATACTCCCCAAGACCATCAAGGCGTGGGCCGTAAACGAACCGAAACATGTTTGACGGAAACCTTCGATCGCCACGGAACGTCAGCAGCGCTCAAACCGGGTTGGCTGCGAGTATCCTGTCATCGCTCCCCAGCTGCAAGCGTCGCACATAACCCATCATGGACGCCCTGCGCGCCAGTCGTCACCCTTCATTTTTGGTGGATTGGCGTGCTGGGTCAACACACCCGTTGGCATAACTCGTCAAGGTGCGCTAGGGGAGGCAACCCCGTAGCAGCTAACTGTGCTCGGGGCATCTAGCTCTCCTACCTCAACTGGGTTGACCCGTTAAAGGCTATCGCGATGAATTGTGTGCCCCGCGCCGGCTTTCGACAGCTCTGGTGACCGTCGTCTACGCCACGAGCAACTCACTCTTTCTTCTGCTTGCCTCCTCCCGCAGCTCACCGGTATAGGGACTCGGACGCTGCCGTCGCGTCTCTGCCGTCCGATGCAAGCCCCGCTGGAACCTCGACGACACGGACGATGTCATTGATGCCTGACGCGTGCTACGACAGAGGTATACCGTTTTTTGGCCGAACCGTTTTCGTTATGACGGGGCCCCTTCAGCCACTGATCCAGAGTCATCCCACGGTAGGGGCGCAGCAGAATTTTCTGAGCTTCTCACATGAACAGCTCACTATCTCACCGGAAACATGACTTCGGAAACATTCGTTCGCGCAACCCGACCAAAACCTTCCAATGCGGTAGTCCAAAAACAAATATGCCAGTAAAATAATAATAGTATCCCGGTGGTTACTTCACGCGAGGAGCACAACAACCGGTCAGAAAATATTGAGCCCAACAGTGGTACCCCTACCGTGGGATTACAATCGTCGAAATTCCATTTTTGCATTGCCATCTCTGTTTCGTTGTCTCGTTAGGCTCTGTGGTTGTTAACTCGTTAGATCATGGGGCTGTTAACCCGTTCGGAACTCAGAACAAGATTCCATACTAATTCCAAGTATTTTGTCCCCAAATACGTGGGACCAGTTCTTGAGGGGTTAATGGGGTACTTGGCACTTTTGTTTTCCTCTTAAACCAGTTATTTGGGAGGGGTATATCGAGCTCCTCGAGTGACCAACAACATCATCAGAAAAAAAAAACATGGTGCATCTCTGATCGTAATAGCATGCGTCGCCGTGTACGAGCATGCACCGGCGGACCACACAAAAGCACGCACCCTGAAGTCGTTCGCTACGACAAAGTTGCCCCCCCCCCCCTGCCACGTAATAACCCTTCTAACGAGATATCAGCCCGAACGTCTTGGGGCTGGAACAGATCACGGGTCGCCTAAGTGACCACTGCTGTAGCTCTCGGCCGTGCATACATATGGATCACCTCGCCCGTAGTATTTACCGGCGGACCTCACGAATTAGCACGCGCAAAGCACAGATATGCACTCCCAACTCGTTCGCTATATCACTAAGCCGTCTCCCTGTCACGTAACTCTTTTGACGGCATATGTCACCGCTGCCTTAACGCCTGGAGGCTGGAACACACCACCACGGGCCGCCTACTATTACGAGGGACCATAGTAAATAGGACCCGCGGTACACACAAAATATGTATATTTCCCTGATTTTAATCACAATATTTCACTATTTGGTCCTATTTACTACGGTCCTCGTAACCCGTACTAGCTCGTGGGCGTGCGTGGTGGTACCGCCTCCGCCGTGTACGAAACCTACCACCACTCATGGGCCTGTCAACTCAGCCGTCGTGGGATCTCAAGAGCGCACTTGGCAAAAAACAGCAGTGAGTACTTCAGGCAAAACAGGTTTCCTTCGTTGATGATACAGGTAGGTCCGGCACGTAACACAACAGACAAAAGTATGCCCAGACCAACCGCCGCCACACCGCTAAATGTATCTGCACACTGCTCACCGCGAATAATCGAGGCCGAAAGGGGTTACATAGATGGCCAGCGCCCCCCCCCCCCCCCCCTACACGTAAAAACATATTTGTGGAGACATTGAACAGTATCTATAGCAAACCCCATAGTATGGTGTCGACAGGCGATCGCTCAATTCGGTACGCATATAATATTGGGTGTGCTACATTGTTCAATGTCTTCACAGGTCTTCACAAGGATATTTTCACGCCCACATTATGCAAGGGGGGGGTCCCGGCCACTTGTGCCGCTGTTCCCCCTGTTCTTCTGGCCCGGAGACCCGAGCGGGGGCGCGTAGCAGTACGAGTAGTATGGATACTGGCTGTACAGTTGTACAGCAGTAGAGTAGTAGTAGTAGTAGTAGTAGTAGTATAATAGTAGTGGTAGTAGTATTAATAGTAGTAGTAGTACTGTAGTGTTAATCCTGTAGTATTAGTAGTAGTAGTAGTAGTAGTAGTAGTAGTAGTAGTAGCAGTACGTGTAGTAGTAGTAGCAATAGTAGTAGCGGTGACCATTTATACAAACAGTACGTAGTGGTAGGGCTTGCGATGCGGTCTCTCTGCAATGGCTGCGAACCGGACCTCAACGGGCAGTAACTGAGTTGTCGTACGACGTTTCGTCCGATTTCTCAACGATCCATGCCCAATCAGGGTTGACCTTCGATCAACACCGTCGTCCATCGTGCACCACTTCAAGGAGGGTCCAGGGAAAACGATCACGGTGATGATGGTGTATTATACCAGTACGTACACAACAGAACACAGCACGACATAATCCGACGTACATGCAGGACTGCTGCTGTACCTGCTTACTGCTGTGTAGTACAGAGTACAGGGTAGTTCGCTTATTATATGGAGAGCGACTCCTTGCTTTTCTCCTCCTGGGGGCGCTCCAACTCCTTCATTGTGCCTTCATGTTGACCCGGATCCTCCTTCAAACGCGTATGCGGCTTCGACGAGAGGCAGTATACACACAGCACACAGCGCTCTTCACTGACCATCTGCGCATACACGGAGAAAGTCGCTGGCTCTTGGTTGTTCTTTCGTTATTTTTTTTTTGAATATGATAAAAGGGGACATAAAAACTATTGTGATCCCGCCTCCTCCATTCTGGAAACCCTTGCTCACGAATGATCAATGATCCTCTTGCTGGATGTGTCTTCCACTTCGCACAGAGTACGCCACGTGTTGCCGAGAGCGCCCCGAAATACTAGAGCAGAGACTTGTCGACGTGTCGACGAAGGTATATTTAAACCCCCCTAAATTGTTGTCGACGGCGCATTCCGTGAGCTCTACAAATAGAACGAACGTATACACGACAATTGTCGTCAGCGTTATATTTTACGTCGGTTGCTTGGAGCTTTCAACGAGAGAGAGCGTAAGCCAGAACATAACAGGCTGCAGCCATGTTTTCTCGGTTTAGCTTCGGCGTATCATCCAAGAAGACCTTCAAGCCTGTCAAGGGCCACCAGGGAGGCTCCAAGCGGGAGGAGCTGCACCAGTTCACCCGGAAGACTCTTGGAAGGTGAGTGAGCTCTTGCTTGTTGTGTTGAGAGTCTCGTCAACTTGTAATTTCAACGACACTGCGTACTGCTACTCGTACTGCTGTTTGTTGTTTCTGCACGTGCACTCTGCACATGGGAAGATGCACGCAGCAGTCTAGTCTTGTTCGCGACGCAACGTACCACGACAATGTGCCGCGTGCGCGCCGACATAGCCCAGACGCTTGCGCCGGCGCCTGGAGAAAGCCCAGTGCCCAGGGCTCGGAGTAGTTTTAGCCCTCGGAGAGCGCGGAGAAACCCCGAGAACAAGCTGGAACAAGGCGCCGTTTTTTTTTTTTGCGCCAAAAATGAAAAATGTGGAATATGCGAACGTATCATACGTATGATACACATCGTACTGCTGAAGAGTACGTATGTACTGCTGCTGTACCCTATCAGTAGTTTGAGATGTTGGAGCAGCAAGCTGCCCAGTGTCCAGTGCGTCGGCGCAGTGCCTGCTGCTGAAGGAGAGCAGGAGCAGCAGGGGCAGCAGTGTAAAGAATAACGCATTCGTTGTATTATCGCATGTATCATATCCTACGTATTCAACAGTCAGTATACTGGCAATATACTGGCAACATACTGGCATGCTGTTATATTAAAATAGTATCAGTTGTTGTCTCTGTTGCCGTAACTATATGAGTGAAATGTACACCTCGTCTAGAACCTGGTGTATATCAGCAGCACAGCAGCAACTGCTGTGAGAATACAGAGTACTGTGCTCGTACTGAACTGCTCTACTCGTACACCATATAAATAAATACCAGGCAGTACTCGTACTCCTGTTCAGCATACCTGGCAAGTACACGTTCACTTTTGTAAGTACACTGGCCTGTAGTCTTGTGTTCTCTGTTGGCGCAAATACACTGCTGCTGCTCTGCTGCTGTCCTGTTGACCCCGTCAAAATACCACAACTCTCTTCCACCTCCCACTACAACACACCACCACCAAAAAACAATAATAATAGACCATTGTATCTACGTACGTATATACGTACCAGTCTTTGGTCAAAACGTACACATCGATACTCAGATACTGCTGATTTTATTGTATATTTTTTGTTTTCATTTGATGCCTTCGATAATACCGCTGCTGATGTTTGCTGAATACCTGGTTCAGCAGTACGGTACCAGGTACGTGCTAACGTGTACGTAAGTATATGGTACGAGCACAGCAGCAGTGTACTGACCGGTATATCAGCTCATACATGAAGCTCTCATTCTTATTTTAGTGAAGATATTGATGTTGAAAGGGGTTTTTGGTTTTTTAACGGTACTACCGATTTTGATGACCGTTGGATTCTAACGTTACTTCGTATGTATCGATTTTGATTACCGTTGGATTTGAAGTTGTGGAACACGAGGCATCTACAAGTAGTATTCGTACTTGTATCTGGTTGTAACTCTGTACTATATACCTCGTACATAGCGTCCCCGGTCCCCCGGTGGAATGACAGGCGAATCTCGTCCCTGTTAGAGTCAAGGTCGCGGGTTCGAGCCCCCCCGAGTGTATGCTCGTATTATATGTATATACGATATACGTACGAGGTAGGGACTTTTTCCAGTAGTGGACAAACACTGTTAGTGGATCTTCCTAAGGTAGCTAATTAGGCACTCTGATTGGCCAAGCAAGCACTGACCACTGGCATAGGGTTCGGGTTCGGGTTAGGGTTAGGGTTCGGTCTGAGGGTCAACATACTACTACCAAGACAAAACCCCCGTTCTAAAGATCCACTATCACCCTTTGTCCACCCCTCACTTTTTCTCGCAATGACATATCTTGACTCGCGGAAAGCGCGAGAGCGTGAGTTAGCAAAATTCGATCAAAATCGACGAGCGTTGGGAATGCTGAACCCTCTGCGCGATAAAAATTAAGGCACGAGCCGTAGTGGGGAGGAGGGAGAAGAGCCTGCTTTGTGACTCCAGATCTGAGTTACGACTATGGAGGGAGAAGGACAGAAGTTCGAAGATAATAAATGGGATGGAAAAAAAAAAACGAAAAAAAAAGGTAGGTATGGACCCTTTTTAAGGGACCCCGCGATAAGGGAAAATTGGTATATAAGACCTATGCCAATGGGAAAGCAAAGTTGGAAATCGATCTTTGAAATATTTGCCTGGAATTTTCAGGCTGAAGATCCGCTCGTACCACCGCTGGAGTCGCCTTTACCGCAATTCTGAATTATTATATAGGATACAGTATAGAAATCGGGGACTTGGTTGTGGCCCGCGCACGCTGTGGGAAAAAAGGGAAAAAATGTTGGATTTTTTCTTATTTTTTTTCAAACGGCTGCAGGCGGCGCAATTTGCCTTTTCTCGCTGCAAATCGTCAACACCCTGATAAAAATCAGCTCGTGCGACGATAGACCTTCGATCTCGACATAGACTCAGCCCACGGTCAACCCGCTTCGGGTCGGGCAAGGCCAACGAGTGTAGATGACGGCCTCGAAGGTATAACGTGGATCCATGGTCTAGGAGGCGAGAGATTGCCGGCGGCGTCCTACGCTCTTCTCCCAAACCCGAAAAAAAAACTATTTTTGCCATTTGAGACGGATCGATAATTTTTTGTCATCTGTTTTATGCACACCAGCAGCCAATTGTTTGTTTATCAGACGCCTGGCCAGCGCCCGCCACATATCACCGGCCATCGTGTGAACACGGTGACCCTAGGATGGGTCGGAGCCCGTAACAAGCGCACCGCGTTCAGAATTCATGACGCAGTCGTTGGTTTCGTCGATCCATGTCTGTCGAGGACTCGGAATCTCGCCGCTTCGAACTAACATCCGCCTGAGTTTTTCTCAAGCCGATTATGTCCCAACATCGGCCTGAGAATTGGCTTTTTCGGGCTTTTCCAAAAGTTGGGTATATTCCGTTTTAAGAATCGGTCCCATAGCAAGCTTGTTCTGGAAAAATCTGGCGGGGATCTTAGGAATTCAAACTTTTTAGGGTAACTTTGCTTTCCCATTGGCATAGGTCTAAGGTACCTCAAATTTCTAAGCACCGTTTTAGCCCACTATCGTATTGATTATTAAGGGACCGGTACCACCTCTGATAAAGGACTCCGGTATATAAGGGACCTACCTCCAACCCCGAACGAACTACAGTACGTAGGGGCTACGTACCTAATACCTAATGCCAGCACCAGCGAGAAGACGACGTCCGAGCCTTTGCCCCTTTGACCCTTGAAGCAGCACGGCCGGCTCTTTTATTCATTACACAGCCACCGATACGCCGGGTAAAATACAATATTGCAACTAGTGTTACGTATCAGTACGTATAATACTGACTTATATACCATGTACGTATACAGCCATGATATCAGCAGCTATTAATAGTATTGATATTAACCCCGTAAAAGAACTGCTCCCACGAATTTGGGGAGAAACTACTTGGGATTAGTGAGGGAATTCGTTTTCAGTTCTGAATGGGTCAAAATAGCTCGATTTTAGGAAGCGATGCATGGACTGGCTCCGTTTTCCTTCTGTTCCGATTAATAGTCCCCAATCCGCAGCAAAGCAGTGAGTGCTCCATGTTGCTCATGGTTTATGGCTCATGGGGCAACACTCTTATCAATACTGCTGTACTACACGGCTGTACCTGGTACCAGATATCACAAGATCATGCATACGCATACGGGATCGCTTACTTTTATTTTAATACGTGAAATTGACGAGTTGACAAGAGACAAGAAGCAATAGTTGCGGATTGTGGGCCCAGTAATACCACAATTCGAGTTCACCAAGCTTAGCTTACCAGATAGTCGAGAAAATGGTTTACACGAAGAAAAAAACGTACCACCATATATAGCCTATATACAAGTACACAAGCTATTTGTTTTTTCTCCCATCCCATTTATTATCTTCGCCCTTCTTTTCTCTCTCCTTCTCATTATAGTGAGTAGTAACTCAGATCCGGGTCACATAGTAGGCTCTTCTCCCTCCTCCGCCACTACGGTTCGTGCCTTGCATTTTTATCGCGAGAAGACTCCAGCACTTTCTTCCCTGGTCGACTCGCATCGAATTACGCCCATTAACCACGCTGGTAGGCGCTCTCAGCAGTTGATCCGTTTTTTTTTTCCTGCAAATATACTGAAAGCTTTGACCCACGTGAGATTCGAACCCCAGAACCACTATTGCTATTACTATTATTAAACCATCGGGGCGACCGATTGATTTACGTATATACAAGCTACAGAGCTATATACGACGTGTATATAATATTTACGACGCTACGTATATACGATCATGTGCGGGTAGTTTGATACTTCGATACTGCAGCTTCAGTCGTTTACCAGGCGGTACGATTGCGTATTGCGTACATATCGCCTACCAGAGGTATACAACTCTGCCGGTGTACTTTCGGGGAGGGCAACTGGAGTACTTGCACCTGGCAGTAATTTTTCAATATACTTGGCAGTATTTCGGGAGTAAGTGCTGCGAGTACTCGCAGTATTTACGGGTTCAATACTCTTGATACTCTTGAGTACTCAAAGTATCGTGTTACGGATGTTTGTACTGCGGGTACTGCTTGTACCCGGAGTTCTGTACATACTGCTCAAACTATATAACAATACGAGTACACAGCAGCAGTGTTGGGATATCGAACGGATCTACTACTGCTGTCGATACGATATCCAACATTACTCGCTTTACGAACCGCATTTTGATAATCTGGCCCAAGATCATGAAAAGACACAAGGGAGTCAACAGGTAGGTATATCATATTATAGGGAAAAAAACAAGAAAACCAAACCAAACAAATTCCAGTCGGGGTAAGGTTATAGGGGAAAAAACCCCCAAGAAAACCAAACGAAACGAATCCCAGTCGGTGTAAAGGGTCGATCCTAACGAGGAGTGAATTTCAGCTTTTTTTTTCGGATTTTCCGAGTTATTTATAGTTTTCCCGAAATAATTTCTGGAAAACCAGAAAAAAATGAATCCCCGAAAAAACTCGCCTTCAAGTTTTTTCAGTTTTTTTAGGTACGAGGGTGAGAAGGATCAGACAGCCGCGCTGTGCTAGCTGCCCCACCCCTCTCGAGTAGACAAGACTGGCCAGGCTTGTCCTAAGGTCCTTTACAGGCCATGGCCGAGCGCAGAAGGCGCAATAGCTTTCTGAGCTCTCATAATCGAGATGACACAGCAGTGACCGCACCGAGGTGGCCGGCCGACCGAGCTCGCTGAGGGCAGTACGTAGCTCAAACGTTTGTATATTATAGCGTTGGGCGTCGTAGCGCGACGAGTTGGTGATGGATTTCACTCTCCAAGACACTTGACACCTGCCTACGAGCCAGGCCGACTGCAGCAGTGGGACCATCACACGGATGGTTGCCGCGAGCGCTGCTGCTGTAGTGACAGTTTTTGTGCCTGGTGGACGATTAGTAGCGAGGCAGCTGAAGCTCGTACATACTCGATAGGATTTTTACCCATTTTAGAATTTGGGAAAATACCGAAATTTCAGCAAAAAACCCGAAATAGTACGTATCGTTAGGATCGACCCTAAGTAGGTATTAATAGTATTAATAGTACCGTAAAAAAGAGCGTTGAGTTCTCACAGGAGTGCGATCGTTTTTTTTCAGCACTACCTGGTAGTTTTTTTTCCGGAACAGAAAGGTTAAGGTTTTTGCCAATACGAACCGAACAAAATAGTGTTTTCGGAAAATATCGGGTCGAGACGAGAGCCTTTCTGAAAATATAATGTTGATACTTTTTAGCACCCTCGACCCCTTAAGAACTGGTCCCACTTATTTGGGGACAAATTACTTGGAATTAGTGTAGGATTTTTTTTTTCAGTTCTGAATGGGTTAAATTACTTGGAATTAGTGTAGGATATTTTTTTTCAGTTCTGAATGGGTTATAACCCCGGCCGTCGAGAAAACGAGCGATAAAAAAAAAACCCATCGATCGCACCCACCCCTGTGCGAATTCAAACGTTTTTTTTTTCACGGTACATGGGAGTTTTGTTCTCAGAAAATGACACCAACTAACTGTCGAGAGCGCCTGTTATTAGCGTGGGTACGAGAGGCACAAGTCGACGCGAGTCGGTTTGAGAAGAAAGTGCTGCCCCCCCCCCCCCCCCAGCTCGCGATAAAATTGCGAGGCACGGGCCGTAGTTGGGGGGGGGGGGGGAGGAGAGCCTCTGCTGTGTGACCCCGGACACGAGTTACGAACTATATACGAGTACGAGTAGGAGGGGTACCCCGCCGTACGGTATTAATAGTCGTTGAGAAGGCAAAGGTAAACATGAGGCAGGCCACATCGACGTTGTCCCGGTCTTAATCTCAGTTTGGTGCACAAGCGATTTATCCCGCTTTTCACCCATTCATAACTGAAAAACTTACCCTATTTCCAAGTAGGTTGTCCCCAAAAGTGGGGGACCGGTTCTTAGGTGGTTAAAGCCGGTTTCGGCCAGACTGGTTTCGGCCTTATCCCGAGAGGGATTTATCCCGCTTTAAGGCCGGTTTCGGGCTTATCCCCGAGTTAATGCATATCTGGTATGTGGCCTTAAATCGGGAGGCTGGTTTCGGCCTTATCCCGAGGGATGTATCCCGATTTATGGCCGGTTTCGGTCTTATCCCCGAGTTGATGCATACCTGGTATGTGGCCTTAAATCGGGAGGCCGATTTCGGCCTTATCCCGTGGGATTTATCCCGCTTCAAGGCCGTTTTCGTCCTTATCCCCGAGTTAAGGCATACCTGGTATGTGGCGTTTAATCGGGAGGCTGGTTTTGGCCTTATCCCCAGGGATTTCTCCCGCTTTAAGGCCGGTTTCGGCCGGTTTCGGCCTTTTCCCCGAGTTAAGGCATACCTGGTATGTGGCCTTAAATCGGGAGGCTGGTTTCGGCCTTGTCTCGAAGGATTTCTCCCGCTTGAAGGCCGGTTTCGGCCTTATCCCCGAGTTAAGGCATACCTGGTACCTGGTATGTGGCCTTAAATCGGGAGGCTGGTTTCGGCCTTATCCCGGGGGATTTCTCCCGCTTTAAGGCTGGTTTCGGCCTTATCCCCGAGTTAATGCATACCTGGTATGTGGCCTTGAATTGGGAGGCCGGTTTCGGCCTTATCCCGAGGGATGTCTGTAAGGCCGGTTTCGTTATTATCCCCGAGTAAAGGCATACCTGGTATGTGGCCTTAAATCGGGAGGCCGGTTTCGGCCTTATCCCGAGGGATTTCTCCCGCTTTAAGGTCGGTTTCGGCCTTATCCCGAGGGATTTCTCCCGCTTCAAGGCCGGTTTCGGCCTTATCCCCGAGTTAAGGCACATGTGGCCTTAAATCGGGATAAGGCAAAAATACAAATAAGGCAGGTTCAACTAATCTGCCTTGTACACACTGCTGTACAACAATTATTAATAAAAACTATTTAATGTACATCCATCTGATTGGCCAGCTATTTTGGTACGTGCAAAAATCATGTACGAATATCCCCCCGCCTCGCCGGAGCTCCCACCATGGAAATATGGAAAACCAGAAGTTTACGACGTAATGCGTTTCACTTTTCACTATATACGTACGAGCTGGTCGGGCCGAGAGGACCACGCTGTATTGCCAGCATTTAGGGCCCGTTTTAACGAAGAAGAAAAAAAATCAAATTGAAAAAAAAAAAAATCAAATCCGCTTTTCATTGGTCAACACACGCACCAGCACCAAAGATTAATTTGGTTGCTGGTGCGTGTGTTGACCAATGAAAAGCGAATTTGATTTTTTTTTTTGTCCAAATTGAATTTTGTTTTTACTCGTTAATTCGGGCCCTTATATAGAGAAAAAAAAAAAAACGACAAGTGTGAGATGGAGGATTTCGTCGAAACTCGTCTTTGCAAGCTACGTGGGATTATACGTATATGATACTTATATAATTTATACTGGTATATGATACAATCCGTAAGTACGCGCGATCGAAGTATTACACTCAGCTAGCAAAGCTGAGCTTCGACGAAATCCTCGAGCTCACAGCTGTTATTTTTTTTAATTTTTTAAATATATACCTCCCTTAATCTTGCGAGTTTCGAACTGAACATGAGCGCCTCCGCCAACGTCGATAGAACCACCTCGCTGTATTTGTCAGCGTGTACCTCCTCTCTCTCAATTTTGCGAATTTCGAAGTGGAACATTTTTCTTGAGCTTCCTTGGAGTTTGATATATTCAACCAAACGATTCAAAGAAGCTCCATTTTGTTCTCTGGGGGGGGGAGGGAGGGGCGGGCGGGCGTATAAGGTCGTCGTCGAGAAAAAATACGGCCGATATTTTGAGCCAAAAATAACGGGGAAAAAAAAAAGTGGGAGAAAAAATGGAGCTTCTTTGAAGCTTCATGTATATAGACGAAAGCGATGCGAACCACGTGTTGAATAATTCGGGGGAAAACCCCCCCCGACAGTTTGGAGTACGTACGTAGGTAAGCGGATTTTGTTTTGTGTCCCTCGTTGTAAATATGTTGAGTTTTTATTGGGGATCTTGTGCGCGTCTGTATCTCTTGATAAACGGCGCATGAGGAAATGGGGAAAACACCGATTCTATTCGCCCATGTTCTCAAGGAATGTTCACACGTATATATTTGTTAGCGTCGCCCCAGGATACCAGGAATATAGCACAACATCATAGCCCTATACCCCCTCCGAGTAGTTTCCACGTTGATTTTGCTCGGCAAGGGCGAGGGTGCAAACGCCGACAGATAGATATGTCTTTGGAACAAGATCTTCATGAGATCGAGACGATCAAGATATTGAGGTCAAGATCTTGACGAGATCAAGATCTTGACGAGATCAAGATCTTGACGATATCTTGACGAGATCAAGATCTTGACGAGATCTTGACGAGATCAAGATCTTGACGAGATCTTGACGAGATCAAGATCTTGACGAGATCTTGACGAGATCAAGATCTTGACGAGATCTTGACGAGATCAAGATCTTGACGAGATCTTGACGAGATCAAGATCTTGACGAGATCTTGACGAGATCAAGATCTTGACGAGATCTTGACGAGATCAAGATCTTGACGAGATCTTGACGAGATCAAGATCTTGACGAGATCTTGACGAGATCAAGATCTTGACGAGATCTTGACGAGATCAAGATCTTGACGAAATCAAGATCTTGACGGGATCAAGATCTTGACGAGATCAAGATCTTGACGAGATCAAGATCTTGAGATCAAGGTCTTGAGATCAAGGTCTTGACGAGATCTTCCCAACCCGGCCATTTTCGTTTGAGTGTGCCCCCCCATAGTGTGGGAGAAATCCGTCTAATGATGGAGGAAATTCGTCCCCAGGGGGTGTGTGGTATACTATCACCCGGGTGTGATACACGTAACATTTCTAAACGGTGGAGAAAAAACTAAGCGAACGGAAAGTTGAGTTACTTGGGCCGGACCAGCTCGCATACAAGTGTTTCCATGTTTCCATACTCTTTTTGTTCGGCGATCACTTTCAATTTTCAAAAGCTCCTTCCTCTTGCTTTCTTTGAGGTTTTTCACACCCTGGACAATAGGCAACACGGTCACTGCAATGGCAATACAATATGTTCCATTTGTTTGTTTTGTTTGTTTTTGTTTGTTTTGCCATCCCGTCTCTTACCGGTATTTGCTTGCCCCTTTCATTTTGCTTCTGCTCCCTCCTACTCGTATACGAAGTATGTGTTTTTGTCCGTTTTTCGATCGTTACTTTAACACCGGGGGTGCGTTGAATACCACCCCCCCTTTTCCCGGGGTGCGTCTGAAAACAGCATCAAACTCGAAAATTATCACACCACCTGGTGGATACCATTCACTCATAACCCTGCTATATCACGTACTACAAGCAGTTCCTCTCCTACTGCTGTGCCCTAAGCCCCAACCACCGGCTAATAGTAGGTTTGTGGACAATAACGGAACTTGTCGCGTACGTATTATACATATCATTGTAGTAGCCTACCGGGTACCAGGTACATGGGGTATGACCCTACAAAAAAAGTAGCGTCACACATATTTACCCCATAGGTATTAATAGTAGCAGTGCGCAATGCTACATATGTGCTACGGTGTGTTGTCGTTCGGGGCGTCGGCTAGAAGCAAAGGTTTGGTGTGACGATGGTAAGAGTATATACCTGTAACAGCATTCAGTGAGTTGTTCCGCGGGGAAGGGCTGCCTCTGGAGCTGCAATGTTCGGGAGGATTGACATCATCGTTGAATTCCTATGGTGGTGGTACATTGATACCTGTAACCAGGGCGTACGATAGTAACCCATTTAGAACTGAAAAACTTATCCAACACTAATTCCAAGTACTTTGTCCCCAAAAACGGGGGACCAGTTCTTGAGGGGTCAAGTGTTCAGGGCTCCGGCGCCTGCTCCGTGAAGCGCAAGCGTGAGCTGGAAAGCGGGTTGCGCCTACGTACGTTTAATGTGAAGAGCAAACACACACACACACACACGTGTCGCAGGCGTGTAGCCCCCCTCGCACAGGGAAGCCCCCCGGAGGGCCGCCGGAGGGCCAAAAATTGCCGCCAAATGCATTAAAAATGCACCCGAAAATCACTCGACCAGGGTGTGTTTTTTTACACCCGAAACATTTTTTTTGACCTACACCTAAAACAAAAAAAAGTATGTATATACAGTAGTACAGGACACCTAATAAGAAACAGGCTAATTAGAAAGCCAGGCTGAAATTTGAAAGAAGATAAGAAATTCGGGAGTCGTTATCTTGAACTTAGCGTAGAAAGCACCCTCTCTGAAATAAGAAACCCAGCCTGGACCAGATTTCCTGTTTCTTATTAGGTGTCCTGTACTGCTTGTACCTCTATTAGCTTTCCCACCTCCGGCGGGCAGGACACATGCCCAACAGGTTTTTCGCTTGCGGCGCGAAATGCAACACGTCTTCCGACGCCTGTTGCGCTAAACAGCGATGAATTCCAAACCCGGAAGCTGCGCGAGCGCAACAGCTACTCCATGTCCTACCGGTAACCGTTCTGCGGCATTGCAGCAAGGCGGGGATATTTTGCTCTCGTCCCCGGTTTCAGGCGTGGGCCTTGCCTTGCCATCACCGGCAGTGTTTGCGTGGGAATGGAAAAGAAAGCTGGTTTCAGACCAAAGCCTCTCACATGTTAAGCACACCCCTTGTTAGCACACCCCTTGTTATCACACCCCTTGCTATCACACCCCTCGTTGCCGGCATCACCCCCCTTTGTTGTCGACCCCTTTTGCTATCACACCCCCTTGTTATCACGCCATCTGCAGTCTGGCCGAGGTCTATCTATTAACGCTCCTTAGCAATCATTACTACCTTTAGCACAGCCCCTCGTTATCACCCCCCCCCCCTCGTCACCACACCCCCTAGCTGCGGGGCTCCCGTGCATGTTGCTTATCACCGGGGATGCGTTAGATAGGACACCCCCCCCCCACAACAGCATACCCGGTGATCATATTTTTAAAGGTAAAAAATGTTATCACCGGGGGGTGTGCTTTCTTCCGTGTTGTACGGTATGGCGGTCAGCCGGCACTACGTATAGAGGGACCACTACGCGTACTGTTGTACCCTCTAATACCGCAGTACACCAGCAGTCTGTCTTTTATCACTCTGAGCCAACATCGCCCACTTGCTAATCATGAACGATAATTGCTCGTATTTGTCTTCCGGCATGCACAGCAGCAGCAGCAGCAGCAGTAGCAGAGCAACTTCATTTTAGACGAAGAGACAGAACGGAGACCACTACTAATACTAATATACCGTGTACTTTTAATACCTGGCATGAACTACTTATGTACCACGATGTCCGAAAAATTAGGGAACGTTTCTTCATTAATATTAAATACAAGCGTTCCTTATATTTTGAGACATTGTTGTATGAACTACCGATATTATACACACTTCACAGAATTCCATAATTCCTACTCGTGCTCGTGGTATATACATACATCTGCATGCAACCCCTTAAGTAGTACCGGTACAATCATATCATGTATGCCCACCTTAATTGCACACTCCTGAGTTCTACAGCTAGCTGTCAAGAGTTGCCCTCAATATGGAAATTATTATCTAGGATAAAGTACGTATAGAAATGGGGGAACTGGTTGTGGCCCGGATGAGTATAATACAAATCGGGGAATTTGGTTGTGGCCGGCGTGTGGTTCCAGTATCACAAGGAATATTACGAAAAACGCCGGAAACACTACTACTTTAGACACCACTCCTAACCCTAACCGTAGCCCCAACCCCAACCCCAACCCCGACCCCGACCCCGACCCTTATGAGCTTTGTCTCTAAAAAATCAGGCGTTTTTTTTTGTTTTGAAAAACTGGTCGACCACGCTATATATAAAAAGGCTTATCATATGTATGTACATACGATATTAGAAAATTCCCCGATTTCCATACTTTATCCTATATAATAATTCAGTGATGCGGTCAAGGCTACTGGTCGAAGTACAGCAGCAGTAGTTTAATTTAATTTCGTGTACGTACCTGGTCCTGTGGTAAAGCAGTATTCGCAGCCCACGTAACTATGAACTTCGACGAAATCCTCGTGCTCACGGCTGATGTTTGCGAAAAAAAAAAAAAAAAGCAGTACGACAGCAGCAGTACCAGCGACCACGTGGCGCCCTGGATATTTTGTTCTATTTTTTGTAAAATAACTTTTTGTTTTAATCCTCTCGTGGGGTGTGTGTGTGTTCTTCACATTAAACCTTCCTTTCTACCCGTCGACATCCATCAAGCACACCCAGTGTCCGTGCCGATTCTTCATCCTAAAAAGGTACCAGTTTTGTGGTCACAAAACTACGACACAGAGATACTACGCTCAGTGGGGTAACGGGTAACGGTCCTAAGAATGGTACACATACGACTCGTACGACCATATTATTTTCCCTCATCCGCGAAATTAATTAATTATACCCCCCCATATTCTTTTCCCTCATTCGCGAAATTAATTAATTATACCCCCCCATATTCTTTTCCCTCATTCGCGAAATTAATTAATTATACCCCCCCCATACCACGAACAACCTACCTATGTATCCAACTTCCAGTTTTATATATATAATACGTATATAGAAAGACACGGAAAATAACCAGACACCGCATAACCTACAAAATTACAAAGTGCATAGCAGTAGGAGTGGCTTAGCCTTTTAGAACTGCAGTCCCGTTATGGGGACAAACTACTCTAATTCTAAGTAATGTGTCCCCAAAACGGGACTGCAGTTCTAAAAGGCTTAGGGTTAGGGTTAGGGTTGACTCTGCTTACTGCGTAGCAACGTAATTATCTCTGCTTTTACTAAAGGTTGATCTTGAGGGTTCGAGTCTCCGTGTGTGTGTTCTTCACAATAAAAAAGAGTAAGAAAGAAGAGAAAAAGCAAAGAGGAAAACATAAAAGAAAAATAAATAAACATGTGGAGGTTTCAACTGGCAACAACTGGCTCTTGAGCGCGCCTATTATTATTATTATTTACTATTATAGCGTGGGTAGGCACAATTCGGCGAGGAGAGTCGACGAGAGAAGAAGGTGCTGAAATCTTCTTCTCGCGATAAAAATGCAAGAAATATCCCACTTTAATTCCGAGTGATACTCGTACGTGCAAAAAACGCGAATAAAGCCTCCAAAGGGGTTTTTTACATTGGTTCTTCACTTGAACCACGCCAAAACTTCCCCATACCCGATGGTCTATTATTATTGGTACCCTCGAATGGCTACCAAGAGTTATTTCTGGGGTTCGAACCTCACGTGGGTCAAAGCTTTGAGTTTATTTGCAAAACATAAATTAGAAGCGGAATCAACTGCTACTACTGCTGAGAGCGCTAGTAGCGTGGGTAGGCGCAATTCGATGATGCAAGTCGACGAGGGAAGAAAAGGCGCTGGAGGTTTCTTTCGATAAACATGCAAGCCAAGAACCGTAGTGGGGAGGGGAGGGAGAAGAGCCTACTTAGTGACCCCGGATCTGAGTTACGACTGAAGAGGGAGAGATAAAAGAAGGGCGAAAATAATGAATGGGATGGACAAAAAAAAAAAAAAAAAGTAGCGTGGGTAGGCGCAATTCGATGATGCAAGTCGACGAGGGAAGAAGAAGCGCTGGAGTCTTCTTTCGGTAAACATGCAAGGCAAGAACCGTAGTGGGGAAGGGAGGGAGACGAGCCTACTTTGTGACCCCGGATCTGAGTTACGACTAGTAGTAGTAGGAAAAAGAGAGAAAAGGAGGGCGAAAATAATAAAAATGATGAACAAAAAAAACAACGTAACAATTCTAAGTATATGCTGCTTGTAGTTCTTAACATTAAGCCGTTTTTTTTGCGTACCCGTCGACATGTAGCACAACCTCTTTTTTTTTTTTTCTCTTTCATGCACCTGGATTGCTAGCAGGGTAGGTCTTGCCTGTCGTATATGGCATTGCATTGTCTGCTGTGTTTACTGCACTGCAGCGTAGTATCTCTGTGTCGTAGTTTTGTGACCACAGAACTGGTACATTTCTAGGATGAAGAATCGGCACGGACACTGGGTGTGCTGGATGTCGACGGGTAGAAAGGAAGGTTTAATGTGAAGAACACACATCCAGCACAACCAGTGGTACACATCGTAGGTAGAGGGGTATGTACACAGCGGGTCTATTATACGAGATGTTTACCTATTGGACGCATCTCTTGGCGTTTGCAGCCATCCACTACCTCTCTAGGATGAAGAATCGGCACGGTCACATTCAACCGTCCTTTTTATGTATGTACCCGTCGACATCGACATCCAGCACACCCAGTCAGTAACCGTGCCGATTCTTCATCCTAGAGAGGTAGTGGGAGGCTGCAAACGCCAAGAGATGCGTCCAATAGGTAAACATCTCGTATAATAGACCCGCTGTGTACATACCCCTCTACCTACGATGTGTACCACTGGTTGTGCTGGATGTGTGTTCTTCACATTAAACCTTCCTTTCTACCTGACTGGGTGTGCTGGATGTCGACGGGTACATACATAAAAAAGGACGGTTGGATGTGAAGAACACACGCACACGACAGAACGGTTTGGTTTGAATGTGAAACAACAAAGAACACACACACATACTAAGCGTTGACGAGAAATTCAGCTTGGGACATCATTGGTCCGAGGTTATACATATATATATGGGGTATGACCCTCCAAAACAAATGTTTTGGTGGGTCATCCCCCCAAAATAATATTTTTTGGAGGGTCATATATCAATTGACGTGATGGCTTTGGTTGGCTGTTCTTTTTCACTGTGTGCCCGCGGACTGTCATTCCGGCAGCACTTCAGACAGCAGCTGCGTGCTCCATCTTGTTCCCACGCCTACCGTGTGTTTTTGTACAGACAGCACTTCAGACAGTAGTTACGCTGTAGTCGGCAAATTCATTGGTAAAGAGTGGGAGGGGGGGGGAGGGGGCGATGCTGCTGTAGTCGAATGGAGATTGCGGGCATGTAGTTCAGTTTTTGGACACGCATAACATGCTGTAGGGATTTTAGGTGTACCTCTTCGGACTGGTGTATCCTTTCCCTGCTATGATAAGCGTGCGTGTTCTTTAGGATTCTCTGATGGCTCTAGCACTTTTGTGACCACGGGCTGTGATCTTGCTAGATCAGACTATAGGGACTAGCAACTGAAACGAGTTTAATGTGAAGACAACAACAACATACCCCATACTTTTTTGGAGGGTCATACTCGTAGCCATTACTACAGTAGGTAGGTCCGAGGGATGTTATCAACTGCGAACAACCACGTTTTTTTTCGGGTGGGACAGACTATTATTAGTTGGAATCATAATGGCATCATTTTTGCAGCACTATTAATAACAAAAACTATGAAGGGTTGATTTTGATTCAGCTCACCACAAGCAGTTCGACACTGCTATTAATAGTGTGGTCCACGACCCTGAAAAACAGGATGTATACGAAGTACGTGCGTACTATATATTTATAAAATAAAAAAAAACAACAGCTGTGAAATCGAGGATTTCGTCGAAGCTCATCTTTGCAAGCTGAGTGTGATACTTCAATCGCGCGTACGTATGTACAGTATCTTACTGCATTGCAGCGTAGTATCTCTGTCGTAGTTTTGTGACCACATAATAACTGGTATTTCTCGAGGATGAAGAATCGGCACAGACACTGGGTGTGCTGGATGTCGACGGGTAGAAAGGGCGGTTTAATGTGAAGAACACACACCCATACAGTATATATGTATATATAAATATACAGTAGTGGTGTACGCGTACCCCTTTTAAGATCACCCCGTGACAAGCCCAAAAACGTGGTCTTATCTCTACTACTGTGGTCTTATCTTTTTCTACTGACCTACACTAATTCCACGTAGTTTTTGTCGCTCGTGACAAGTCGATTTACCTGGTCTTATCTCTATTATGGTCTTAAACCGGATGTGGTCTTAAAACGGGTACACCGCTGTAAGATGAGACAACCAACCGATAAAAATGACATACCAGGTGGTGGTGGTGGTGGTGGTGGTGGCAGTGGCGGTGGAACGGTTTACGTATTACAAAAGTGGGTACCCCGGGATCAGAGCGCCTTATTAATGGTTATTTTTGCGACTCTCAGCGACCTGTACGAAAAAGCAAGCGCCTATACGGACCTCTTGTGGCCCCACCATGGGGGCATGGAAAACGGTCAGATAGGAATGACCCGCCTACACCTAAACCTACCACTATGCCTATATTTCCCACTACAGATAACTGCGTCTGTGCAGTTAAGAGCGCCTGTTTTGGCTTGTCACGGGGGACCCACTGCTGTATATATGTAGATGTCGAACATGTGGGCTATGACAGCAGTACAGTTAGCGTACACACAGCAGTTCAGTGGTCCCGTCCAGAGACAGTAGTGCCGGTATTTGCGCCAGCTAACTATACCGGCACTATACGAGTATATATACTCGTAGCGGCAATCGGTACTTTTCCACACACTTGTCACGCCGGTGAACCCCGTATGTCCTCCTCCCCCCCCCCATCCCATTTATTATCTTCGCCCTTCCTTTCTCTCCTTCCTTCCTTCCAAGTCGTGACTCAGATCCGGGGTCACAAAGTGGGCTCTTTTTTTTCTTCTATTTCCCCCCCCCCATCCCATTTATTATACTGCGCCCTTCCTTTCTCTCTCCTTCCTACGCCTAGTCGTAACTCAGATCCGGGGGTCACAAAGTGGGCTCTTCTCCCTCCCCCCCCCACTAGATACGGTTCTTGCCTTGCATTTTTATCGCGAAGAGAGATTTCAGCACTTTCTTCCCCTCGTCAAACTCTGGTCGAATTGTGCTTACCCACGCTCTGTCTACACGACGGGTAGAAGAACGGTAAGAACACCCACACGTCGTACTCGTAGTAGTGCCAAGCGATTCCTCAGGCATTACTCGTACGTACACGGAGCGAGCAACTGGCACTACTCAACCAGCCACTATGGAGGGACCACTACAACTATGTATTAACAGTAATGTCTCTATTTTTATTTTCATGTTCTGGTGCATTGATAAATAGTTGGGTTTGCTTCGCCGGGGACGGGTTGTAATTAATAATATTAGGAGAGACCTATAGAGGTAAATACGTGTGTGTGTGTTCTTCACATTAAACCTTCCTTTCTACCCGTCGACATCCAGCACACCCCAGTGTCCGTGCCGATTCTTCATCCTAGAGAGGTACCAGTTATGTGGTCACAAAACTACGACACAGAGATACTACGCTCAGTGCAGTAAGCAGAGCAGACAATGCAATGCCATATACGACAGGCAAGACCTACCCTACTAGCAATCCAGGTGCATGCAAGAGAAAAAAAGAGAAAGGGTACATAGGACCAAATATTGTTAGGAAATAATAAAAATAGCGAAATTAATAAATATACAGGGTTTTTGTGTTCACCGTAGGTCCCTATTTACTATGGTACACCGTAATAATAATAGTTGATTTCGAGAAAAGAGAGATGCAACATGCGCACGTACAGCAGTTACTAATACGTACATGGAACACAACTCGTTGCTGCCATTGCCCCCCTGCCGCGCGGCGTGTGACTGGCGTGTCCGTAAGGCTGACGTGGCGTGGTGTACGGCTGGCTTGGCAACGTTTGCGCGAGCTGGCATTTTTTTTTTTTTTTTCGTGTCTCGGCCGCGTTGAGTGTTGAGTGTCTCTCGACATATCGACCCGCCCTGAATCGCCACTTTCCACTGTCTCGAAGTGTAAGCGCCGTTTGGATCAAATATTCAGATAAAACGGTCCCTACATTTTGGGACAGATTGGTATACGTATGTAGTAACGGGCAACGTACATATATATCACATTTTTTTTTTTTGTCCATCCCATTCATGTTCTCCGCCCTTCCGTTCTCTCTCTCCCTCTTTAGTCGTACGTTATTGACTGCTCTGCTTACTGCACTGAGCGTAGTATCTCTGTGTCGTAGTTTTGTGACCACAGAACTGGTACCTTTTTAGGATGAAGAATCGGCACGGACACTGGGTGTGCTGGATGTCGACGGGTAGAAAGGAAGGTTTAATGTGAAGAACACACACACACACAACTCAGATCCGGGGTCGCTAAGTAGGCTCTTTCTCCTCCCTTCCCACTACGGCGGCACGTGCCTTGGATCTCTTATCGCGAGAAGATTACGATTTCAGCACTTTCTTCCCTCGTCGACTCTTTTCGAATTGTGTACTCCCGTTTCACGTGCGATCGAAGTAGTCTAGTCGGTCGCCCCGATGGTCTAGAGGTAACCTCGAACGCTTCTGAACGTTGATGTCTGGAGTTCGAATCTCACGTGGGTCGGACTTTTGAGTTTATTTGCAAAAATAAACAAAAAACGGAATCAACTGCTGAGAGCGCCAATTAATAGTAGCGTGGGTAGGCACAATTCGATGCGAGTCGACGAGGGAAGGAAAGGCTGAAGTCTTCTCGCGATAAAAAGCAAGCAAGAACCGTATGGGGAGGAGGGAGAGGAGCCTACATTTGTGACCGCCGGATCTGAGTTACGACTAGGAGGAGAGAGAAAAGGAAGGGCGAAGATAATAAATGGGATGGAAAAAAAAAAAAAAAAAAAAAAAGTATCACACACCGCTTTCAAAATATGAGTCTCGACGAAATCCACGGTCTCACAAGCTGTTGCTTTTAATTTTCATCAATATAATAATATACCGTACGTACTCGTAAAATACGACATTCGAGGCGAGTCGACGAAAGGGAAGAAAAGGGTGAACTGAGCTCCTATCGTGTTGAAAATGCAAGGCACTTACGGGGGGGGGAGAAAAAAGCGTGCTACGTATGTACATACCAGGTATATATGATCCCGGACCTTAATTACGACTATCACGGAGGACCATAGTAAATAGAACCAAATAGTGTTGGTAAAAATATGTTAAATATATAGGTTTTGTGTGCACGGTAGGTCCCTATTTACTATGGTCCCCTGTAATATTAATAGGGAGGGAGCAGGAGGCATATAAAAGGGCGAGAAGAGGTAAAATTCATGGCCTGGAAAAAAAAAAAAAACGGGTTTTTGAAGAAAAAGGATGCTAAACTTTGTGCGCTTTTATTTTTTGCGGCTGCGAGCTGCCGTGGTGCAGCAGTACGATCGATGACACGGGCATTTATTGCATTGCCTATACTCTCCTTGACTGCATTACGATGTTGTACCTGTACATATCTCTTGTGTCATGCATGGTTTTATGACCACAGAGCGTGTACGTATCTCTTTGAACCCTTATATTATAACCCATTCAGAACTGAACAAAATGCCCCACACTAATTCCAAGTAGTTTGTCCCCAAATTCGTGGGACCGGTTCTTAAGGGGTTAAGAACCGGTCCTCCGTTTTTTGGGGACAATCTACTTGGAATTAGTGTGGGATACTTTTTTCAGTTCCCATTCAGAACTGAACAAAATGCCCCACACTAATTCCAAGTAGTTTGTCCCCAATTTCGTGGGACCAATTCTTAAGGGGTTAAGAACCGGTCCCCCCGTTTTTGGGGACAATCTACTTGGAATTAGTGTGGGATACATGTTTCAGTTCTGAATGGGTTATAAGGGTGGAGAATTTGCACGGACGCTGGGTGTGCTGGCTGGATGTCGATGGGTAAAAAGAAGAACACGCAGAAAGGCTGGCGTGGCGTGGCCAGGCCACGGCAGCGCGAGCTAGCTACTACTGCTGTTGTGTGCCCTCGGCCCTCATGAATATGTCGACCCCCCCTCGACTTTCCACTCGGTAGGTAGAGGCCCAATGTGTAGGTTCAGTAGTGGTCCCTCTATAGCGCCGGTTGCCCACTATGACGGGGGACCATAGTAAATAGGACTACATATTGTAAGTAAAAATAGGGAAACATATAGGTTATACTGTGTACCGTAGGTCCTATTTACTTTTTTTTTTGACTTTTTTTTTTTGTCCCATCCCATTATTTATCTTCGCATCCGCTCTTTCTCGCTCCTGCGTTTGTAAACTGCAGATGCCGAGCGTTCACAAAATTAGGCCCTCTTCCCGCGTTCCTACACCCCCACTCGATACGGTCCTTGGATTTGCATTTTGTATCAGCGAGACACGTAATCATGCACTTTCGTCTATCCCTCGTTCAACTCTCCGTCGAATTGTGCTATCACCCCCACGCATGATAAAATTGATGTGCCTGCCTGCCTGACAGGATCGGGGGTCAAGCTTGTGAAAAATAAATAACCTTCCAGGAGAAGGAATCGGAAACCCTCGAACATGCCGGCCCAAAAGTGCTTCGTGGCGACCCAAGTTATAGAGCCACCGGGCGCCGAACGGCACTAATGGCGCCCCGTACAACGATAACCGCGGATCGAAGAGTTCATTTGCACAGTGTTTCTGTTTTCATACTAAAACTTATCTTCCTCAAATCCGGAGTATTTGATACGGTTCGCCGCGTATATTCGTAAAGCCCCGTTTTTTTCCCCCGGGCACAACCGGCTATAGAGGAGCCACCAACTACTACGTATGTACTCTACTGTAGAACTTACAGGCAGTGTAGTAACTATATGAATTCGTTGGGCCGCTGTCGTGTTGCCCGCCCCCAGTTTTTTGCCCGGTGCTTCTTTTTGCCTTTGCGGAGAACTTCAGAGCTTTTCTTCTCATCTCACCTCTTTCTCTGGCCAGGTTCTATTGCAATAATTAGCGTATGAGTCACGAATACTGTATATATGTATCATAACATACGAGTAACGACGCCTGTGTATTCCCTTTTCAGCTTGCGACACCGCCCGCCCCACCGGGACGCACGCCACGCAGGAGCATGATCCTATACGAAGTTAAATCCCACACGCTTTTGCAAGATGACTTGTTCCGAGCGAAATCCTCGAATTTCACAGCTTTGTCTGCTTTATAGTTTTCTCGCTCTCGATGTAACATATATAATTATCGCGTCGTATCGTATTGGGCTGAGAAATGCTCGTAGATTCGAACACTATTTAAGCTACTGTCGTCGTACACGAGCATTTGTCGACGAAACTTCCGTCGCTGAGCCTGGGGTTTCACTTGTCACGCCCACCATTGGGCTGGTGAGGGCGATTCAACGAGAAACAGTTAACGAATGTGGGAGAGCTGCTCGTATAGCTTCGCTATGACGCCACCACCTGCAGCTACCAAGCGGAGAACTTACGAGTACGGACCTAGACCTCCGCCTCCCGACCCCGCGAGTGTAGCTGTCTCTGTAACTGCCATCACGCTCAATTAAATATAATCCAAAATTCCTAGTATTTAGGAGTGCGGTCCACGTAATCCCATAAATCTGCGCACAGACGGCGCCGTAACACAGCGCTGGTTCTGAGAAGTCAGAGAAATGCGAGCGGCACGACCCCTCCATGCGACTCGCCAAAACTTCAGCGGCGCTTCGCGCTCCTGTGGAGAGCACAATGTCTGTCTGGTTGGTGAAAAAACCCAAAACGTCTCGCGTTCCGCCGGCATGTAGGGGTTGCGAGGTCTATTGGTCACAAAGACTACACGGCCGTCGTACAACGAGCATGAGCACCGGCCGGTCCCGGCATTTGTATGGATGCCAGTGTCTTTTATGCGTGCCATAGAAACACATCGGCGCCATCTTGTGTTTGGATGGCCCGTCCCAGCCTGTCGTCAAGCCATAAGGCCATTGCAACCTGGGAATTTGAGAATTCAGTTTCAGCTGTCAATGGGCATTAGACACTCCGTGCAGACCTTACGGGCCATTGCATGAAAATGAAGGTTTTACACCGCGCCCCCCGCCCACGCCTCCCAGGGCTGTTTATAGCTTACCAAGGGAGCACAATTAATATTACATTGCAGGACCAAAATATGGTGTCGTTCAAAGGTCTCTGGAGAGGGTAGGGTTGGTGGTGGTCGTGGTGTGTGGTGTGTGGTGTGATGGGGGTGTGTGTCGTGGTGGTGGTAGTGTGGTGTGTTGTGTGGTGTGGTAGCTGTGTGTGTGTTGTTGTGAGTTTCCATTGCCTTGCTGCTGGCCATGACAAACTCGGCCTCGTTCCAAGCCGCTTGTAAACAGGCAGCCCCCGCCTTTGCTTGTCCGCCACCAATATTTGATCGTTTTTCAAGTAGCCGATCGCACTCGGCGCGCGGCCGGAAGACGATACGATGTGAGCCGCGAATAACGGATGCCCTCGATAGAACTGTTCGGTTTGCGGCTGGGGCCAGCGTGTTGGAAGCCGCGGCGGCATGTCCGTCACCGGCCGGCGGCACAAGCCAGCCCGCCGTGTTGCTCCGGGCCACCGGGGATCATTGTGCGCCAGCCGCTCGACCAATCGCGCAGCACGACGCAGCGCGCTCGTGCGCGCCTCCACCGAACGCGCCCCGGACGCATCGTGACAACGCAATGTCGACGCGGTGCGCCCGTGAGAGGCTGCTCTGACGCTGGCGACGAAAGGCGGGCTGTCGGCGTTGGAACGGAAAACGCCCGTGATCTCAATGCGGGAAAAACGTTTCGCGTCCTGCCACCTCGCGCCTCGTCAGTGGTCGCGGTCTCCGGCGCAAACCGGATCAGCGTAGCCATGGGCCGTTATGGATCAGATTGGTGTTCATGTGCGGCGAAGCGTCGTGCAGCTAGCAGGCCGAGACCCCGCGGTACACGCGCCTGCGCGCAGATCGAGCGCTCTCATCATGCCCGACCAGAAACCAGCCGCGTTGTCTGGACCACTTCCAGTGGTAGAGCGCGGAGTGGGTTTTTGTGTTTGGTGTTTGTTTTTAACATTTGGTGTAAACCGAGGTCCCTTACTATGCCCCCCCCGACCCAATTAGTATCGAAATTTAAGGAGTAAAAACCTCTCCGTCTAGAAAGGATCATTTCACTCAAATGGACTAACAAGCAAGAAATGTACGCCCCACCCCCCCCCCCCCCTTTAGCGCTGAACTGCAGTAGGCCTCTATTTGACTCTAATTCCAAGTGCTTTTTTCGACCTTGACGGGAGGTGCGGTCCCATTAAAAGAGCCCCTAAATGGGGGGTAAGTGAAGCATGTTGTATGTTTGTGTGTTCTTCACATTATTAATAGATCGTCCTTTCTACCCGTCGACATCCAGCACGCCCAGCAGTGTCTGTGCCGATGCTTCATCCTAGAGAGATACCAGTTCTTCTGTGGTCACAACAGCTACGACATGTGGAGCGTGGTGGCGCCTTGGTTTTGTGCGAAAGCGCGAGCCGACGTGGCCTCAGCGCTGCGGTGAAGATGTGTCCACGTCGATCGACCCGCCCTGGCATTCACCCCACTCGGTATATATATAATATAGGCGTAATGGTTGGGTGGAAAGTATGTCGGTGAGTACCACTCTGGTCCGAAATATAAGGACCACCTCAATTAAAAGTTAATATACAAAAGGTTCGTATAATCCGGGTCGGAGTGGTAGCGAGCGACGTACCGGTATATATTATATACCAGGTATATATTTATATACGCAGCGCTAAACTTGCGTCAGAGTTAAGTTAAACCTTCTCGGCACTCGGTGCTGCAACGTTCATGCCACGCGCCTTTTCCTACAAGTACGAGGAGGGTGTCGCCGATAACGCTGGCCTACGGTCCCTACGTACGTACGAGGAGATGAGTAACCACGTGGCATTTGGCGGCTTCGTTTATCCACTCAGACGGTATTACTCGTACGTACGTAAGACGTAAGAGTGTCTGAGTACCAGGGAGTAGGCCCATTATACGTACGTGGGACGTGGGACCCACAAAACTACGAGTAGACGTCAGGCGCCAGGCAGGCGCATACACATGCAGCACCAGCAGCAGCAGCAGCGGCAGTAGCATATGATCATCATATTATATGATACCGTCCATGTCTTGATACGCTGGCTCGGGAGTTTATCCAAGTCTGAATGCTTCTTCCTCCGCTTCGGGATTATTGGAGCCTGCCTGTCGTTTAGTGGACCTTGGACTATTAATAGCTGGATGGGCAATGGGGTCGATGGGAGAACAGCAGCAGCAACAGCTCCGCTCCGTCCGGTAGATGAAGAGATGGGGGGACTATATAGACTGCACATTTACTGATGTATTGGTATATTTATATCATATCATATCACATGTACGTACCGTACCGTACGGCCGCCTTGTTTTCGATCATGTGCAACATGCGCGTATATGTGTGACGGCCAGTTTTTTTTTTTTTTACAATGACATGGGACATGCGCGTATGTATGATATGATATGTATGCGCGAGAACGCGCGAGGTGACAAAATTCAATGGAAATGGACGAGTACATAGTGGGGGAATGGTGAACCCTTTGCTCGATAGAATTAAAGGCATCGTACGTACGTATATAAAAGTGCAGGGGGGGGGGGGGGGGGGAAGGGGGATCGGGTGTCAGTTGAAAATAAAAACCTCCAAGGGGAGGAATTGAACCCTCGACATCCGGCCCAAAAGGCTTCGTGGCTACCAGTTAGACCACCGGGGCGACCGGCTACTATGGCGCCCCGTAACACGAGTATACCGCCGGTGAAATCATTTGGCACAGTTTTCTGTTTTCATACTAAAACCTGTATCTTCCTCAATCCGGAGTAGTTAGTGACGGTTGCCGCTATATTCGTAAAGCGCCGGGTTTTTTTTCCCCGCTGGGCACATACCGGCGCTATAGAGGGACCACCACTACTACTGTATATATCTACTGTAGAACTACAGGCAGTGTAGTAACTATAAATTCGTTTGGGCTGGTCGGTGTTACTCTCGCCCCAGTTTTTTTGCCCGGTGGCTTCCTTTTGCTTTGCGAGTAACTTTCACGAGCTTTTTCTTCTATCCTCCCTCGTTCTCTGGCCCGGTTGCTATATACGTATTGATACGAATAGCTGGTATATATGTATCATACATACGAGGAACGAACGCCTGCTGTGTTTCCCTTTTCAGCTTGCGACACCCCCCCCCCCCCCCAGGGGCGCACGCACGCAGGCAGCATGATCCTATATCGAAGTAAATCCCACGCAGCTTTTGCAAAGATGATTTTCGACGAAATCCTCGATTTCACAGCTTGTCTGCTTTATAGTTTTTCTCTCTCGATGTACATATATATGTATGGTTATGTTTGTGAAATTTTCGTACATTTCGCAACTTTTCTCTTCGCACGAGCACTTTTCGACAAATCCGTGCCTGCTGGGGGTCTCACGCTCACGCTGCTGGTGGAGGGTCGATTAACACAAACGTTATCGTTGCTTTGGTTGCTTCGGTTGCTCTGGTTGACCACTGCAGCTACCCAGCGAGAACAGAGTACGGACCTAGACCTCCCCCCCCACCGAGGCAGTTACATAGTAAAACCCATTGCTGTCTCCGGAAGTGGCCACACCAGAAATTAAATTAACTCATTGAAGCTGTCGTCCATATGCAAGTCCGCCTCAGAGGCGGTTCTTAGCAGGATGCAGCTCACCCTCCATGCGACTCGCCCAATACCCCACGGCGTTTCGCGCTTGGTGCAAGCAATGTCTGCCTGGTTGGTGAAAACCCAACGCGCTCCGTTCCGGCATTGTAGGGATGCGAGGGTCTATGGTCATGTGACTACGGCCGTGCACAACATGAGTACACCCCCCCCACCTTTTGGCACCCTGTTCCCCATTTTGGTGCCGTGACTCCGCTGTGGGCCGATCCCACTTGGCACTCTGCTCCCGCTTAGTGGTCCAGGGATATACTCAGCCCTCTGCAGGAGGCTGTCGTTGGAGGCCCACTTACCTACCTACCACGGGGGGATATAGTAAATACGACCTACGGGACGCACTAAAACCTACATATTTCCCTATTTTTACTAACAATACCAATATTTGGTCCTATTTACTATTTAATAGTGTTTATTATGGTCGCCCGTAATAGCATATTGGTCCCATTTGATACCATGTAGGCCATACGTATGATTCGTATATACGTGTTCGCGTAGATCTGTTCGCTCAGGCGAATTTCCTTTAGTTGTGCCCGCACTGGAAGATAGAGCCTTTCCAAGGATAACGGCCAGGTGGCACACCAACCAGGCGTGCATGCCTCTCGTTAGGGTCAGGGTTGGGGTTGGGGTTCCGGGTCGAGGTGGGGTGGTGGCCGCCGTTAGCAAGCCAAACATAAGCCCACCGTCGGGAACGAATGCCTTACAGCTTCGTGACAAAACCCCAGGTCAATCAGTAGATTCCTACTGCCAGTAGATTTCTACTGCCAGTACGTACTGTGCCAGTGCCCAGCCCTATGATAGTAATATATACATACGTACACACTTCACGAGGAGCTTCTACATCATGTTTGCTTATTTCGATGCGAGTCGACGAGGGAAGAAAGGACTGAAGTTCTCTCGCGATAAAAAGCAAGGCAAGAACCGTTGTGGGGGGCGAGGGAGAAGAGCCTACTTTGTGACCCCGGATCTGAGTTACGACTAGGAAAAGGAAAAGGAGAAAGGAAAGGTGAAGATAATAAATGGGATGGAAAAAAGAAAAGGAAAAAGAGTGTCTCACCCGTGGGCACTTGAACAAAATTGTCGCTGTTTTGACCAAACATGGTGGGTTCTGATTACTATGGCCCCACAGGATAGGGCCCCACCGTATAATTTAGGGCATTCGCCAAAAATAGGTATACCTACGCATTTTGAGCCATTTATAGGTACACTGCGTAAATGTACCCCGGGAAAGGCTTCCTGACCCCGCGTGATATTGGGCCTGCGCTCCATTGTACCTACAAATGGCTCAAAGTGCGTAGTAGGTACACCTATTTCTGGCTATTGCCCTATACTTGGTCAGGACGCACGCTACGGGGTAGAGGTGCACCAAGCTTTTTTTCTGCGGGTGGTCACTTAAGGAGCACTCTTGTGCCTCTCCCGAAAAACTGATTTCGGAGGAAAATGGAAGCGCTGCCCCATGGACACTAATAATCCCATGGCCTGTTTTCTTTTTTTTCTTTTTTGTCTTTTTTTCCATCCCGTTTATTGTCTTTGCCCTTCCTTTCTCTCTCCTCCCTATCAATAGTCGTAACTCAGATCCGGGGTCACGAAGTAGGTTGCTTCACCCTCCTCCCCACGACGGCTCGTGCCTTGAATTTTTATCGCGAGAAGAGTTCATTGAGCTCTTTGTTTCCCTCGTCGGCTCGCATCGACTTGCGCCTCTACCCGCGCTGCTAGGCGCTGCTCTCAGCAGTTGATCCCGTTTTTTTTTTCTTTTCTTTTTTCTCTTTTTTTTCTCTTTTTTTTTTTTTTTTTCTTTTTGCAAATAAACTCAAAAGTTCCGACCCTGGTGAGATTCGAACTCACGAAATCAAACTCTAGCAGCGTTCGAGGGTGCGCCACTAACCCACGGGGGCGAGGGGTGATTGCTGTACAATGAAAAAAATGGCAACGCTAAGGCTGAAAATGCCGACGATATTATTGGGTCAAGGAGCCCGATCAACCAGAAAACATTTCAGACGAAAAATACTACCAGGTATATATGTACGTATATAGCTTTATCGTACTCTTACAAGGGTTAACACACTACTGTACTAATCAGAACCAGGGGTGGTTGAGCGTAGGACGCCGCCGGCAATCTCTCGCTTCCTAGACCATGGATCCAGCTTATACCTTCGAGGCCGTCATCTACACTCGTTGGCCTTGCCCGACTCTCTAGCTTCCTAGACCATGGATCCACCTTATACCTTCGAGGCCGTCATCTACACTCGTTGGCCTTGCCCGACCCGAAGCGGGTTGGCCGTGGGCTGGTTGTATGAACATAGGGGGGTATACATGATTTCTTGGGGTCCATCGAGGGTTTTATGATTACTATGGCCCCCCGTAAAAGTATATACCCCCCCCCCCCCGTTTGGCGGTGTAGGGATGCGAGGGCCTATGGTCATATGACGACGACCGTGCACGACATGAGTACCCCCCCCCCCCCGTTTGGCGGTGTAGGGATGCGAGGGCCTATGGTCATATGACGACGACCGTGCACGACATGAGTACCCCCCCCCCCCCGTTTGGCGGTGTAGGGATGCGAGGGCCTATGGTCATATGACGACGACCGTGCACGACATGAGTACCCCCCCCCCCCCGTTTGGCGGTGCAGCAGTAGCAGTACGGAGTTTTTTGTTTTATTGATTCGATTCTGTCGCGTTCCTGTGCCTGATGCTTGATGCATGGTGGAGATCTACATGGGGCTGTGGCCTTGAAAACATATGTGTGGGTTCAGGTCATTAGTTTTAGCCCATAGCTGCAGGTTTCGTCTTCCTGTCGATCTCGGACTGCGAGCGCGCCATGGAAGAAGTCGGTTTCTGTTTTCAAGTGGCGTGGACGAGCGTATACACCGGTTTGTTTTCATGTCCCCACAGGGAGGGACATTGATCTATTACACTGGGTACCCCGATTTTTGAGCGCTCTTATTAACCCGTTCAGAACCGAAAAATAATATCCCACACTAATTCCAAGTAGTTTTACCCCAAAGAGGTGGGGACCAGTTCTTAAGGGGTTAACTACACATTGCTCTTATCTGTAGTGGGCAATACACAGCTTTTAGTATATAGGCGGGACAAACATGCCGATTTTGACCGATCTTAACCCATTCAGAACTGAAAAAAATGTCCCACACTACAGTAATTCCAAGTAGTTTATCCCCAAATTCGTGGGACCAGTTCTTAAGGGGTTAAAATCCCGAATGCTCTTGTCTCTTGTCTTGGGCGCTCTTAAGTCGGAGTACCCACTGCTTGTACCTTGAAGAGGGTTGGGTTCGCACAGCAGAGGTGCGATCGTTTTTCAGCGCTCGGATTTTTTTTTCCGAATGGGACGGTTGTCGATACCGAAGAAAGTGTTTTCGGAAAAAAATCTGGTCGAGAACCTTCGGATTCCACTTTTTACCACTCTGTCCCGAAATATAAGCACCATTTTTTACTAAGTTATTGGATAAAAATGGTGTTTATATTTATGGACAGAGTTGTATATTGATAGCACCCATGTTCTTTATTTTTTGGTTTGGCTCGTGTCGTTGTGTTCTCGTGTACCCGGTACGTTGACATTTCACTTGCTTTCTTTACCTATTCATTTGCGTTTATTTTGTTTTGTTTTTTCTCTGTCTCACAGTCTGTGACCACATAATTTGCATCTCTCTAGGATTAGGAATCAGGACAGACACTGGGTGTACTGATGTAGTTGGTTGCATAGAAAGAACGAGTTTAATGTGAAGACAACACACACCCAATACCGTTACGAATCGAGAAAACGAGCGCAGAGATCGCACCCCGGTGCGAACGCGCGAACTCAGCGCTCCTCTTTACGACGGTATTCTTGCGAGTGACTTGCTGTGTGTGTTGCCTTCACACTAAACCTGTTATTTCTATATACCTATATATAACTACATCAGTACACCCAGTGTCTGTCCTGATTCCTAATCCTAGAGAGATAACCACTATGTCCCGAAATATAATCACCTTTAACACACTAGTATGCAATAAAAACGGTGCTTATATTTCGGGACAGAATGGTACGAATCATGTGGTCACAGTCTATGAGACAGAGAAAAAAAAAAAACCAAAATAAACGCAAATTAATGCCGTCAATAGGTATGATATACATTTGTATATGTGATGCAACGTGGAATCGCGTCTCACGTGCTTAAAGATTCAAAAAAATTGAGAAGTCGATGTCTTCGTAATACATGCCATGGCTGCACCCGGCTGTACCGGAAAAATGTTAATGTTTGTACCTGGTTCCTGTGGTATATAGTTTTAGCGCGGGCATTAATCTATTTTGCTTGCAAGTGGCTCTGAAACATGTTACTATAACATAGAAGGTTTGCAATATACCGGCTGGTACCCTATAGATATGCGATGCAGCTTTTTTTTAGAAGTTACTGGTCGAGGTCTGACGCGCTTAAAAGATTCGAAGTCGAACTTTTGCAAGAGCGGGTGTCCTCGTGTGGTTCAACGCGGACATTTTATTATCTATATATTGTTCTTGCGAGTTTGCTCCGAACAGACGTCTATTAATATTAGGTATGATCTGAACATCATTTGATGGAACATGTGATGCAGCATGGAAGTCGCGTCTATTGATAGCGTGTCTTGAAAAAAAAAATCACAACAGTCGCACGCACTCGCATTTTTTTTCGCGTTTTCGGGTCGTATTTGCCATTCGTGAAAATACCAGAGGGAAATGGGGAGGGGTGGGAGGTGAGACACACCTTGTTATTGAATATTCACGGAGGTTTTGTGCTTGGCGCCTGAAGCGGACCCTCCGACCCGAACCCCGAACCCTAACCCGAACCTGAACCCTGTACGACCAGTGGACAGTGCTTGGATGCTGCGCGTGGTAAGACTCTAGGTTGACTCGGCCGGCTTTGATGCTTGTGCTCGGAGAGACTCTGGGTTGACTCGGGATTGCTGTGTCTCGGAAAGACTCCCGAGTTGGTTGAGCCGGGTATTAATATATATATATATTATATAAATGCGAAGTATTATATAGATGAAGTATACCCTTGAGCCAGCTAAAGTGCCAAAATAGCTACAACAGTACCTATCTCAGGAAGATTCACTATCAAGGTTCGTCCACTGCTGGAGGGGAGGGGAAAATGTTTATATTCATATCATATCTACATATGTGTGACACTGGTGTATACTTCAAGTACAGTACCAGGTATATATTACCTGTGTTCACGGAAGCACAATTCTCTCTCTCTTTTTTTTTTTTCAGTCTACTTGTATGTCCGTCTCAAGCATTCCTTTCCGAGCTCGGAACTGTAATTCCTTGAGAAATCACGAAATACCTGCTGGCCCAGCAACCGCTGGCCAGCTACAAGCACAGCAGTTCTGTCTGTTTGTGTGTTCCACCAGTCTGCCGGCACTGTCCCGTGCTGCATCATACCCACTTGCTATTCCAACTCACACGATCAACCAAACAGCAGTGCCTCGTTGCTGTTCTTTTAGCCAAGAGTATGAACCAAACGCCTAATTCTCTCTAGAACAACAAACAACAGATTATTCTTGGAACGGTTCTCGATCTCTAATATTCTTCTCCTTTTCGACTAAACGAGTTATGCCTGACTGTTAGAGGTGTACGAGCTATTTTTGACCAAACGAGTTCTGACTGATTATTGCTGACTATTTCTTACTACAGTAGTACTGACCATTGTCGACTATTACTGACTATTACTGACTATTAGCACACTCCTCAACCGAGGCCGTACTTACCATCATTTTTCGTTGTATGCCCAGGCTAATATATAGGGCATGGAAGCGTTCATCGGGTTTTGCCCTTTCATTTTTTCTCAAGTCTTGGTTTTTGGTTGGTGAGGTAGGGCGCGTCTCAAATGAGGAGTCTCGGAAAAATCGGGTTTCCCCCTGTTGTAGCATGCATCCTACTTCTATCCATACGGCATGGGATACATGTGTACACGCCTGTCTGTGGGGGCAGGGGGGGGAGAACAGGCCTCCCTTGTGACTCCGGGTCAGAGCGATTATGTGTTTTGTACGTACAGTTGGCGACCTTTCGAACGAAGTTGTACGTGGACACGGGAGACGTTGATAAGGACACTACATCTTTGGACAGGAGGCAATGGAAATTATCCATGGCGCACGTATACGCACCCCCCCTGAAAAATTGTAAACCACCGCGTTCCTTCGTCGTCCATCGGTTCCCAAAACCCGATGTCGCCGTCAAGAAAGGTGTGTCGCAAGTGTCCGCTTGAAACTATGTGTCGCTATCCCAGGGGCGCATGACGAACATATATAACGGCACCAAACTCCTAGAAAGGTCATAATGAAAAGACAAAACCAGTGGGGTGGAATGTTTGGCCGAAGTCACGAAAAACGAATTTTGTTCTAGTTTGTTTAGCGTGGTTTTAGTATGGGTCTCGAAAATGGTTAGTGGGTTGTCGGATTCTGCTTTAACGTGCTCCCCTGGCCAACCTGGCGTTGTATTCCTCAGGAAATGGCTCAAGCCAGACAGGAGAGGGGGGCTCAGCGCCCGGCATATCGCGGCGTCGACGTGCGGGTCCTCGGAGGGAAATCATTCGAAAGACAAGCCAGCGCAAATACATTCAAGTCAGGGCAGAGGATATGTTCCGCACCGACCCTAAGGTAACGTGTACACAGAGTGTCGCGACTCGGGCATGCACACTATCTAGGCCCAGCTCGTTGTATCCCCTGAGGTTTGCTTTCTATGACGTGTTGTTCTTGAGGGGAGGCGTTTTTCGTTCGGAACGACGTCTTCTCCATCTTCTCACTGTCGCCGCATACGTAGCAGTAGCATCTGGTTTGACACCCGAACCACAACTACAAATCTTGTCTTTTGGGTCCTAACGCACACACACACGCTCGCGCAGGGAGAGTTGGACGAGCGGGACGTGCGTGAACTGAACGAGGCCGTTTTTTTTTTTTTCCAAATTGATTTTTTTTCTTCTTCGTTAAAACGGGCCCTTAGTATAACCCAGTCAGAACTGAAAAAACAACCCCACACTAATTCCAAGTAGTTTGTCCCCAAATCTGTGGGCCCAGTTCTGAAGGGGTTGAAGAGACTCGTCACTCAGAAAACGTTTCAGCCAAAAAAAGGTATACCTTATACCTCTATCGNTCAAATCCGCTTTTCATTGGTCAACACACGCACCAGCACCAAAGATTAGGATCTTGGGGCATAATATTTGGTGCTGGTGCATGTGTTGACCAATGAAAAGCGAATTTTAATTTTATTTTTTCCAAATTGAATTTATTTTATACTCGTTAATTCGGGCCCTTAAGGGGTTAATAACCCAAAATCGTCGAATTTTCTTTCTTTCATTCTTGTGTGTTGCAGTTTTTTTTTTCATTTCATATTTTTTTTGGGCCAGCATGGTATCGTTCATCGTGTATACTCGTATATTCGTAGCACTTTTATTTCCCTCCAAAAGTAGTTTTTTTTTACTTACTAATAGTATAGAGCCTCCTCAAGTGACCAACCGCCCTCAGAAAAAAACATGGTTGCACCTTTACCTTAAGGTAGCATGCATGCGTCGCAAGAAAAAGGAGCCGTACGCCACAGACGCATCATTAGCCTACCCGTACTGAACGGCGCTCACGGTGCTCGTATACACGTAGTATGTAGGCGTTTGACGAAGGAGAAGATTATTAACCCATTCAGAACTGGGAGTAATATCCCCCACTAATTCCAAGTAGTTTGTCCCCGAAAACGTGGGACCAGTTTTTGAGGGGTCAAGGGATCGGGGAGGACGAACTGAACGGCGCTCATGCTGCTCGTGCATACGTACTCGTAGGCGTCAGACAAAAGCAGAAATGTTCTTACGAGATCGGGGAGGAACCCGTTCCGGCGAGAGAACAATCTGTTGTTTTTGTTATTCCAGAGAGAATCAGGCGTTTTTGGTTGAGACCGGGGAGGAACCCGTTCAGCCGAGAACAATCTGTTGTTTTTGTTGTTCCAGAGAGAATTAGGCGTTTTTGGTTTTTTTTTTTTTGTTGTTCCAGAGAGAATGAGGCGTTTTTGGTTGAGACCGGGGGGAGGAACCCGTTCCGGCGAGAGAACAATCTGTTGTTTTTGTTGTTCCAGAGATAATCAGGCGTTTTTGGTTCCATGTTTTTTTTTTTGGCATAGAAAAGAACAGCAACGAGGGGCGCGCGCACCTGTTTTGGTTGATCATCGCGCGAGTGAGGGTATCACACAAGGTATGCCAGGTGCGAATTCTCGACCACATAGATAGGGATCGATGATTCGATAATTCGGCGACAAGTCCACACTGTATTCATAGGTAGAAGTCGCACTAACTATTACGGGGTGGGCTAATGTAGTAAATAGGACCCACGGTAGACACCAAAACCTATATATTTATCTACTTTTACTAACAACATTTGGTCCTAATTACTATGGTCCCCCCTAATAATTGCAGATAGAGTTGGGTTATCAGTGCGGGTTGGTGCAAAGGTTGCACAGATTGGACAGATTACGATCTAGAGATCTTCGATTCAGATCATCGATGTAGATCATCGATCCAGGTCATCGATCCAGGTCATCGATCCAGATCACCGATTTAAATCATTGATCAATTATCTGATCATCGATCCAGATCATCGATCCAGACCATCGATTTAGATCATCGATTTAAATCATAGATCCAGATCATTGATCCAGATCATCGATCAATGATCTGATCATCGATCCAGATCATCGATCCAGACCATCGATTTAGATCATCGATTCAGATCATCGATTTAGATCATCGATCTACTGTAGATCATCGATCCAGATCATCGATCCAGATCATCGATCCAGATCATCTGGATCTTAACCTGCCGTTATATGATACGCTGTGCAGGATCCTAACCCGAACCCCTACGATTTGGGGGGCTCGAGGTCGGCAGGGGCAGTCACGCGGCTCCGCGTTACGTATTTTTAGCGGCGTTTTTCCCGGGAAAAAAAAAAAAAACTCCCGGGCGGCCGAAATATCAGCCTCGACCAATAAGACCCGCATCCTGCGAAAAGTTTTAGAGGCGCCTTTACCGGTCTTTCACCCACAAATCGTACCAGATAAAGTACCAAATATATGATGATTTCTTGCTGGTTTTACGTGTTTTTGGGTGTTTTTTTTATTCAAATCACGAGAAGCTGTCGACCCAACCCAACCCTAACCTAAACCTAACCGCAACCCTGGTGCAGGCTAAGGCTCGACCCGTGCGCGGCTTCGCCGCGCGTTTTGGACAATCTGAAAGAAATGTCCGGACCACCACAAAAACCGTAGTATATTTTGTACTTTATCTGGTACGATTTGTGGGACAAGAGGACTGGCAAAGGCCTCGTACTGAAGTTTTGTGCCGACCAGTCCTGCACATAGGGGGAGTCCTTTGTACCAGGTTTCTAGATTCCTGCGGGGGCGTTTCATCTGTTCGCGCACGTGCTCTACATTTTGTCTCTCGTGGTGTGGTGTTTGCAGGCAAGGTGGAAGTCACGGCTGGTTGCGTCCGTCGCATGCGTTCCTGAGTGATGCTTTTGATGCATGGTGCACGTTTTTTTTTTTTTCTTTCCGATCTTGGAAAGCAAGCACACCGTAAAAAACGGCTTCTCTTGCTGCACTCTGGTGGTGTAGAATCTCACGTACATATTCTCTGTCTCTACGGGAATGGCCATCTATATCCATGCAGGCGCGAGGACTATTAACAAATCGTCCGGTAACATCTTGGATCAATGTACGGGCGTAGAACCCCTAACTCTAACCCTAACCTCAAAACCCGACCACACTATTGGTGACCTGGAAAATTTCCTGAAATATCCTGCCGGACGAAGTGCTAATACTACAGGCAGGCGCTCTAAATACATCTGGTGCTGCATGGACAAAGTCGCATCTATTTGTTTCTGTCGATAGTTTGATGCATGGTGCAGTACTTTTTGTTTTCTTTCGATCTCGGAAAGCGAGCGCACCATGGAACTTGGTTTCTCCGCTGCTTCCTGGTGGTATTAGACTCTTCTGCATTATCTGTTCCTTCGGGGGCATTACCATGCAAGTGCTCGAAATACATATCATGTTGTATCAAAGTCGCGTCTGATTGCTCCTGTCGTATTCCTGAGTGATGCTTGATGCATGGCCCACTTTTTTTGTTTTGTTTCGATCTCGGAAAGCAAGCACACCATGGCAAGTCGGCTTCTCCTCTTTTACTTCCTGGTGGTATAGACTATTTACTCTTGTGTATCATCTGTTCCTTCGGGGGCATTGGTTATTCACACGCAAAGTGCTCTAAGCTCATCTGACGCTGCATGGAAGTAGCATCTGATTGTCTCTTGTCTCATTCCTGATGGATGCTTGCTTGATTGCATGGTGTTTGTTTTTTGTTATCTTGCCGATCTCGGAAAGCAAGCACACCATATAGGAATCGGCTTATTGTCTTCTCTCTGGCGATAACAGATTTTTGTGCGTTATTTATTCCTGCGGGCGGGGCAGTCATCTAATCCATGCAAGTGGTCTATAAATACATATTATATCATGCTGCATGGAAGTCGTGTCTAATTCCTTCGGTGGATGATATTGATGCATGGTGCACTTTTTTTGTGTTTTTTTTTCTTTCTTTCTTTTAAATCTCGGAAAGCAAGCACACGCCGTGGAAGTCTGTTTCTCCGCTGCTCTCTGGTGCTATGGACTCTTGTGTATTCTCTTTTCCTCCGAGGACATCCATCTATCTATTCGTGCAAGGGCTCTAAACACGCTTTTAGGTACATCTATTATGCAAAAGTCACGCCTGATTGCTCCTTCTGTCGCATGCATTAATTCATTCCTGAGTGATGCCTTTGATGCATGGTGCACAGCAGCAGTTTCTATTTTCGTCCGATCTCGGATTGCTTTCGAAAGCGCACCAGAGTTGGCGAACAAGGCGATGCGAATCGACGAGCGGTAGTGGGAATGCTGAAAAAGCCGTCTACTCGAATATAAAAACGGAGACACGCATACAATCACGGTCCCTAAATAGTGCCGGTAGGCGTCAGCCAACAATACGGGCACTATAATAGCGGCAACCGGCACTGTAATAGCGGAAACCGGCACTATAATAGCGGAAACCGGCACTATAGCGGGCAACCGGCACTATAGAGGGACCACTACTGCAGTGATAAAGGTTATAAACGATTTCCTACCCAGACTTGAGCTTTGATCAACACTCTCCCCCTCTGGAATGGCGGGATGTTCGGGTTCAGAGCGGATATCTACGGGTCGATGTATGACGCATGCTACTGCAGTGATAAGGGTTATGAACGATTTCCTACCCAGACTTAAGCTTTTTATCAACACTCTCCCCCTCTGGAATGGCGGGATGTTCGGGTCCAGAGCGGATATATACGGGTCGATGTGTGACGCATGCTACCTTAACCCTTTTAGGACTGCAGTCCCTTTTTGGGGACAAACCAGTCTAATTGTAAGTAATTTGTCCCCAAAACGGGACTCCAGTCCTATAAGGGTTAATAACTGGTCCCACGTATTTTTAGTGAGGGCGGTCACTTGAGTAAGCTCTATTTCTACTACTATTACAGGGGGGGGGCCATAGTAAATAGGACCAACTATTGTGTAGTAAAAATAGTCAGATATACAGGTTTTTGTGTATGCCGTAGGTCTTACTTACTAGTATTTACTATGGTCCCCCGTAATAAGTCGAAAATTGATTTAGAGGAAAAACACAGTAGTAGTAGTGCCTCGTACGCGATGTGTACTCGTACTTCACCCGAAAACTGTTTTAGAGAGGAAAAAAAGTGCTACGTACCCGATGAGCAATACCATGGTCTTAACCCTTTTAGAACTGCTCTGTCCAAAACTAACTATTCCAGTCAAATTCCAAGTGTTTTGTCCCCACATCGGGACTGGAGTCCCAAAAGGGTTAAGTAACAAAAACGAAACGGAGTGCAATAAAATAATGAAATTCCGACGATTTTTGGTTATAAACGCTTAAGAACTGGTCCCACATATTTGGGGACAAAGTACTTGGAATTAGTGTGGGATTTTTTTTTCAGTTCTGAGTGGGTTAAGAAGGTTTGTGAACGACGGGGCCTGTCTTAACCCACTCAGCACTGAAAAAAAATATCCCACACTAATTCCAAGTAGTTTGTCCCCAAAAACGGGGGACCAGTTCTTCAGGGGTTAACCCACTCAGAACTGAAAAAAAGATCCCACACCAATCATTTCCGCCAATAAAAAAGGTACAGTACCTCTTTCGTAGCATGCGTCGTGTCAACAACATGCGGTTCCAATTTCTGGGGACCAAGCCTTATAACGTTATGCTCCTGCAGTCTGCTACAGCAGCATCTCTGCTCTATACTTAGAGTAGTGGGGCGGGCCTATATAAGGCGACCCCGTGTCAAGACATTTTGACCGCCTTATCTCGAGTGGTCGCCTTATTCGTGTAGTCAGTTGTATTCAAAGTTACAGCCGTGCCAGCCGATTTTGACCGCCTTATCTCGAGTGGTCGCCTTATTCATGTCGCCTTATATAGGCCCCACTACTGCTAACTGTGGTGGGCTCGTCTTTCTACGTGATGGCTGCTCTAGGCAACACAACACGCCTATGTACGCGGTCACGCTTTTGAGAGTTGTAAAACATGCCATTATTTCTCTGACAACAAGCACATTATTATCTAGTAAACTTCATATGATGCATGTGAATAGAACGTCTCACTATATACACGAATGCCAGTCAAAACACTTTGATTAGCGGTAACATTTTGACAATTTGTGTTTTTTTTGTTGCGTCGCATGCGTGACCTTCGCTTTATAGCCCGACCCTTAAATGTTTTGCTTTGTTCTTCCCTCCTTTTTTCCTTACATTTTTTTTTCTCGTTTCTTTGTGTTTCCCCCCCCCCCCCTCTTTTGCAGTGGAAACATGCGGCTGGCGGTGCAACTCCCGCCGTCCGAAGAGCTGAACGAGTGGCTAGCCGTCAACAGTGAGTATACAAGAGAAACTAGTCGAATTATTTATTGTTTAAAAAACAACCTTGAAGAGATTTTTTGTTCGCTTTTTTTTTTAAATCATTTTAGGTATAGATATTCGTCTACGAGATATCTGGTACTTATTTTGACTGCCGCTAATCCTGCGACGCTGTTCGTCGTACAGGGTCTTGAGTAAGTAGCGCGAGTATTCGCGCGCTCTACTTGCTAAAGGCTTCGCCTGCAGACGCGTGCTATTTGCCTTCTAGGGGTAGCACCTAATTCTGCCCTGTAGGGGTAGCACCTAAAATTTCCTTAAAGGGGTAGCACCTAAATTTTCTTTGTAGGGGTAGTGTTTTGAGGATTACCCTGGGCTGGGGTATATTGATCGATCTTTACCCCTATATAGCTCAGCAGGTAATAATACCCTCACATTTGGCGTCGCCGGCAGGACACGGGTTCGAACCTCAATTCGAACGTTTCTTTCATAGAAACGCTTGCGCGTGCGTCCCTGAAAACATGCCTGTCTGGTTCTCCAGGTATTGAAACGAAGCGGGTGTATAGGTCAACGTACGGGCCGTATACCGTACCGATGTCCCAAACACCCCGCCGTTCAGAGGGGGGAGCAGAGTGTTGCAAGTATTACCCTGGGCTGAGTAATCTATCGATCTTTTACGTACCCCTATATTCTCAGTAGGTATCGCTCTCACGGGTAGCACCCTAATTTGCCTTATACAGGGGTAACGCCTGATGTTTTTGAGGTTCCTCACTGGAGGAGTTTTATACTGTTAGTAAGTCAAAACTGATTTTGAGGTAAAATATGTGAGTATATGCTAAAAGCCCGATTCACAATTCCATTGGCTACTCGTACTTACTCGAAACTCGTGTAGGAATCTAGACGATTGGTCGATTTTGAGATAAAATATGTAGACTATTAATACCAGGTATAGATAGTACGCGCAATCGAAGTAGGTATAGATAGTACGCGCAATCGAAGTGTCACACTCAGCTTGCAAAGATGAGTTTCGACGAAATCCTCGTCTCACAGCTGTTGTTTTTTTATTTTATAAATATGTGTTAAGCCCGATTCGCAATTTCATTGGCTACTCGAATTTTGTAGGTATCTTATAAATGACTGGCCTTGTGAAATAAACACACATCGGATTTAAATTTCCTCATTGGGTGGTCTATTGGGTGGCTCCTCAGTGAGAAACGCTTTAGCTTGAAAGTGGAACTCCTGCTGTGGCACGGCCCTGCACCGCGCGGCAATAAGCCACCGCATTGGTGGGGCAGAAAGCGACAGACTACGCACTCACTGCGATTTAAGATCACACGATCGTAATGTTGTATCATAATCTTGAGCAGCAAGCGGCAGCAAGGGATGTTCCTGGTATATAACGGCACGTGCATATTATAGCATACGACGTTCGCTCCCAGCAATACATACATACTTCGTATCGTGTTATTTTACGATACGAGGTGTATCATACGAAAAAAATGGTCCAGCCTTTTAGTTTGTGTTCGGGCACTCTGCGTACGCATATGTAGACATATTTGGACCAACACCCGACACGGAGCTAGCGTTGGTTATCGAATGAGAAATCGAATTCGATACATACGATACCGATGAAACAAAAGAAAAACTAATCGATACGATATCGATAGGTGATATATCGGAGTTTTCGTTCAGTATCGGCATAAAAAACAAGGGGATGCCAAGAGATGTGGAGGGAAAAATATGTTTTCAAAACATGTTCTATACGATATATCAAACTTTCGATACGATATCCAAGACACTTAACCCAAGCCCCAATCCCAACCCCAACCCCAACCAGGATCTTGATGCTTGATTGGTGGGCTTGGTAAGATTGAGCGAACCGGATTTTTCCACACACGAGGCCAAATGGTGGACGTTTACTGCTGTAGAAATATCTCGAGATCTTGAGGTGGCCCTTTAGTCGGTCTTTTCGGCGCCGAAAGATCTCGAGATCTTCAGTGGGACCTTTTTTGTCGATCTGTCTTCCACGCATACTGTCTGTAAATATATCGAGATCTTGTAGTGGGGCCTTTAGTGGAAAGATCTCGATCGATCGACCGTTTCGGTAGAAAGATTTCTCGATCGATCGATCTTTCCGTGGAAAGATCTCGATCGAATCGATCGATCTTTCCACGCATATCATAGCTGTCGATATTATGGGGGATGACCCGTGTGAGAAAAAAATCTTGTTTAAGGTCATCCCCGATAGGTTGTTGATAAAAGCACCTTGGAAATTCTTCCGGGGGGTTGTGGTACAACAGTATATATATAAATATATATATCTTAGTTCGCTTATCACATACGCACATCCTTAGGTCTGCGGATATCTCCAGCCTCTGATCGCCTTTCCGCGCGATTTCTTCGCTGAAGCGTGCCCCCGCCTCGCCTGCAACCGCCGGCTTAGCTGATCCGCCCGCTCGGCGCCGTAGCGCGCGCGCGAGGCCTCGACGTCGAGATCTACGACGAGATCTACGAAAAATCGTGCCCTGTGAGCGTTTGGGCACATTGCCCACCGACAACGCCTATATCTTCGCGTGGTTTTTTCACGTACGTGTTCTCTGACCTCCGACCCGTGGGGGGGGTTGGCTTCCCGGCCGCCGTCAACATGGTGGAGGCCTGCGCGGGAGGCTGTGTGCTCAGATCTGAGACGCCCCGAGAACACATACATGCCACCCAGGCTTTGTCGAGAACTGCCATCAATATTTTTTTCGCCGAGAGAGAGCTCCTGCTGCTGTACGCATACGTGTACGTATGTATGTATGTAGTCTACAGCAAGTAGCACGTGTGATAAGAGACTAGCAGCTCATGCACTGTCAATGTTGTTGCGGAGCTCCTATGATTTGTACAGCAGCAGCTGTGATCGCACCTTTTTAGCGGACTACGCGTTGCATGCTGTTGAGGGTTTCAGCGTAAAAAAATGGCATTGGCAAACGGGGATGGGGAAACACGTTTTTTTGTCGTTTTTTACCGTTTTTGTTTTTTGTTCTCACATCAGACGTATAGATAGGAGGCGCGTAGATGTACACGTGCATCGGGTATATATCGACAACATGTATGTATCAGTACTACTACTGCTGTACTACAACAGTACCTACCACGAGCAGTGAGCATCACAAGTATGTGGGTTGGATATGTATGACCACTATCAAAGATACACGCAGCATGTATCAGTTGCTGTTGCTGTTGTCGCCGTTGTTCGCCTGTTTCGAATTTCGAAGATGTGTACTCGTAGTAGTAGGTGTGTAGGCCCACACCGTGTACAGCATACAATGCGCATGTGTCAGGCTTGTGACCAAGATACATACGAGCACACACGTATATATATGAGTACAGCAGCAGCAGCAGTATCACATGTATTACGAGTACGGTTGCCACTCTCCGTGGGCAGTGTGCAGAGCGCTCTCAACTCTTGGCAGTACGTCTGATTTCCATCCTTCGACACAACGCTGCTGCTAACTAAAAACGTGTATAACTCTTGACATTACGTCTGACCCCCGCCCCGTCCTTCGCTACAATGCTGCTAACGTTCCGGCATCACGCAAGGCTGCGACCGGCGGCCGTCCAGGCCGCCGGCGAAGCCCCTTGTATATGTGTATATGTGTTGCCTCTATCTTGCGTGTTTACGCCGTACCAGTATCTGTTTATGCGGTACATCAAAGCCTGTGGCTGAGCGCCAGTGCCATTACCACGCAGATTCGAAGAATGTTCTCTTGGTCTATAGTGGAAACGGCTTTCAAAAGAAGATCCGCTCGTCTGAACGAAGAGTAACAAGATTCCCTTTGTTTTTGATGTACGAATCTTGAACTTTTCATTCGTATCATGTATTTATGTATTTATCTCGTACAGCTTACGAAGTATTTTGTTGTCCCAGGGAGAGATTCCTTATTTTACAAAGGGTATCTTTAATCGGTGCTGCGAACTGCGAATCGAACGGGGCAGCTACAACTAATAATATATGTATCCCTCGGTAAGATTTAAGTGTAAACATATACCTGGTACATATATTTACAGTTACTGCAGTAGTATACCGGTTTGGATGAAATTTTAAGGACCGTGGCTACTAAATATTAATTACTTACAATTCCTATTGGCACCCCCAACGGTCTTTCCTTTTTCCTTCTAGAGTTGTGTAACATATCGGTACACCAGCAGGATGTTACATATTATATGTTTTTGTATGTACGATACTACAAAGTTGGTTCCATTTCAGAATATAAAAAATCGATATTCACCGAGATTCGAACCCCTGGCTCCAACGCTATTTTTTATCGTGGTTATTCGATGTTAATAACCAGTATTATAGTGGACCACACATGCTAGTATTTTATATATATACTTCGAGTGTCGTATAACATTTTCTCGTTTCACTTGTACACTGCAACTTCTGCTGCTGCTGCTGTTGCTTGTTGCTGTTGCTGCTGCTGTTGCTGCTCAACATGGGGCATGGGGTGTATATGGTAACCTCTTTATGAAATGAATACGCGCATGCTTATGTTCAACCGGTGCATTCTAATACCTTCCCAGCGAATCAGAATGAAAGCAGGCACACGTCGGACCACGTTTTTTACCAGCAAATAATCTACAGAATAGATCGCAACCTGCATTTCATGAGATGTTTGTAGCAGGATCTTGTGTGGTACAGATCCAGCCCAGGACATATATATATAATATGTCCCTACGTAGATTATGCCGGTTATTCGGCTCCCACCCGGCAAAATGAGCTAGATCACACAGATCATACAGATCAGGGGTCTATCTGCCCTGAATATATCTACTGTAGTAGATCATGAAGTGACATTCGATGATCTGTCCGAGATGTGTGTGTGTGTGTTTCTCTTCACATGAAACCGTTGTCTTTACCCAGCTATATACCAGGTATACATTTGTACTCCCAATGTCCGGCCTGATTCGTTATCATAAGAGAGATACTAATGATCTAATTATATGTGGTCACAGCAGTACATGATTTGTTTTTTCGCGATCAATACCGTTATAATGTATACACAGCAGTAGTCGGCCTATAGTGCCTATAGTTGGCAACGGGTTGAGAACGCGTTGTGATTTCGTTATTTCGCCAAAAGAGGCGTGCGGAAAAATAATGGGGTTGGTAGTAAAAGAGGTTGGGCTGGGTTTTATTGGGTCGGGGAAACGGGCAATAGTAATTTTATTCGCCCTGAAAAAGAGGGATGCAATACAGCCGTATACTTTAATCAAGATAGCACACCCTTGCCTGGGACCAATTTCAGAGCCGCTTTTCTCTAAAACAGGGGGGGGGGGGGGGGGGGGAAAAGGGGGGG
>MEHQ01001990.1:13050-26075 GCA_008828725.1 Saccharina japonica | reverse complement strand
CCCGCCTGCGGCGTTTCCCAACCTTACCATTACCGCCTCTCTATTTTTGTTTGTCTGCATGTGTACATGTGTCTATTTTTTGGGTGTCTTCATGTGTGTGCTTTCTGGTATCAGTTTGTCCTTGAGCCCGCGTGTTTATGTGTCTTCAGGTGCTCATATATGTATGGTTGCTCGTATGTATTATATGTGTGCTCTTGTGTGTGTTTTCTCGTTGTTGTTGTTGTTGTTGTTGTTGTGCCAGATGCGACGTACCCGAAGGACTTCAAGAAGACGGCGATGACCATCTTCAAGCGGCTGTTCCGAGTGTTCGCGATCATCTACTGCAGCCACTTCGACAACATCGAGCAGCTTGGCGCGGCAGCCCACCTCAACACCTCCTTCAAGGTCCGTGAACCCAAACCGAACCGAACCGAACCGAACCGAACCGAACCGAACCGAACCGAACCGAACCGAACCGAACCGAACCGAACCGAACCGAACCAAACCACACCAAACCAAACCAAACCAAGCTAAAATTCGCAAATCAAATCAAATCAGCGCAAAGCGGTGCCTCTGTTCAGTTGGCTGTGGGGATGGTTAGCATTACGCACGAGAAAATCGAGTTCCACACGATAACGATATATTTTTTAATACTGCGAAGTATCGGTTTTACTTCCCAGCTTAATTCGTAGGAAACTGATGCCGATGAGCCAAAAATCAAATCGATATGATAATATACAAATTCGATATGATCATCGATACTCGTACTTCGAAAAATTTCAGGGGCTGTGACACTTTCTGATACGGTAGAAAAGCGGCGCAAAGCGATGCAATCCGCGGGGTCTGTTGCGGCGGCTGCGGTGATACATATCATATCGAAAAAGAATCGTGTTCAATACGATAACGATATGGTACCGATAACGATATGATACCGATAACCCCCCCCCCCCTGAGTACACCCCCCTCCCCCCAACCTAGGCCCCAACCCTGAAACCCCTTTAAACCCCCCACCCTCCCGTGTGATTTCTTCCTTTATTTCTTTTTCTTTCTTTCTTCCTTCCTTTCTTCCTCTGTTTGTCGCGATCACAACAAACGTTGATCAAACGAAATCATGAAAAAAAAAAAAAACAGCACTTCATCTTTTTCGCCCTGGAGTTCGACCTGCTGGCGAGGAAAGAGATGGACCCCTTAGAGGCGCTCGTCACACCGCTCGTCGAGGAGTTCAATCGTGGAACCATGTCTACATGACCGGGGTCAGNTCTTCGTTTTTTGTGTTGCGTACTACGGTGATGTTGATAGCGTCCAGAACTATGGTGAGAAAAAGGGGAGAGAGGGATGGAGGTGGAAGGAGGGCGGGGGGGAGGGGGGGTGGCGGCGGGTTTTGATTCTCTAGGGATATTTGCTATTTCTGGGGGTATTTATTTCCCCCCCGGGAGATTTATGAGCTCCACCGGGACCTCCTTCCTGCCCCCCCCCCGCAGGCGTTATTTTTCTATAGGGGCTGTGTGTTGTGCGATGCCTAATGGGAGTTCCAGAGGGAAACGATAAAAACTGTCGGGGGTAGCGAAGGCGGCCCAACCCCATTGGTTGATTTTTTTCGCGAGTTTTGCCGACAAACGGATGTATACCGTTACCGGCTTTTCTTAAAAGTGGCGTGAATTGAGGACATTGCATGGGATGGGTGTCTTTTGTGTTTTTGTCCTTCTGTCCTCTTTTTTCATGTTTGCTTTTCTTTGATTTTTTCCTATTTGTTTTCTTCGTTTTTCGCTGAACTTTCTTCTTCTGCTTTCATCGTCGTCTTCATCGTTTTTTTTTGCTCAAGTTCGTTTGCTTGATGATGATGACGATGATGATGATGATGATCATAGTGGTGTTTTTTTTAGGGGGTGTGTCGCGAGAAGGGGAGATGGGGTATAGGCGGGTGTTGGCCGAAGAAAAACGCTGTTGATTGGCTGATTGATTGATGGGTAGATGTGTTGGTCGATGGATGGATTGATTGATGATTGATTGGTTGATGTGTTGATTGATGTTGTTGGTTGGTTGATTGATTGATTGGTTAATTTATTTATTGATTGATGAATGTGTTGATTGGTGTTGGTTGGTTGATGGATTGATTAATTAATTGATTGATTGATTGATTGATTGGTTAATTGATTGATTGGCTGATTGATTGATTGATTGGTTGATTGATTGATTGATTGGTTGATTGGTTGATTGATTGATTGTTCAATTGATTGATTGATTGATTGATTTGATTGAGTGATTGTTATGGTTTATTGCTTGCTTGCTTGCTTGATTGATTGCTTGATTGATTGATTGATTGATTGATTGAGTGATTGATGATGTGGCATAAAACGAACCAGTTATTTCGCCCCATGTCCCCATTCGTCGAAAAACACACCGAGAGGAAAAAAAAAGGCAATAAATGTACACAACACATTGGTACAAGATTGACATTGTCGAAAAACGAGTACAGATTCATGCACCACGCGGCTCCACAGAGATATGGTATTGATAATCGGTGGTGGGTCGCGGTATTTGATACCGGTAGATATTTTCGGTGGTATAATAACATGTTTCGCCACCTCAAACACACCGCAAAGGGTTTGTTCACCGTGGATGGGATTCGCGCTTGTTTTTGCTCGGCGGGAAGGACCGAGAGTGAAAGACAGAGAAAGAGGGAGAGGAAGAAAAGAGAAAAGGAAGGCGAAAGCAACAAAGAGATAAGAGAAAGCGAAAGCAACCAAGAGAAAAGAGAAAGAGGAAGGAAGGAAGGAAGGGAGGAAGGGAGGAAGGAAGGAAGGAAGGGAGAAAGGGAGGAAGGAAGGAAGGAAGGAAGGAAGGAAAGCAGGAAGGAAAGAAGGAAGGAAGAGATGCATTCGGAGATAGATTGAAAGAGAGAGTGTGAGAGTGTGAGAGAGGCATAGGCCCGATCTGAATGGTAAGTCGTGGCAGAGGATGTAATGTGCTTGAGCCATGTCTGGCGGGCGGTTTATTGGGTTGGTTTGGGCGCAAACGAGCCGCTGCACCCGGCGGGGGGGGAGGGGGGGGGGGGGGGACTTCATTTTCATGCATGGCCCCCCACCCTCCCGTGTGATTTCTTCCTTTATTTCTTTTTCTTTCTTTCTTCCTTCCTTTCTTCCTCTGTTTGTCGCGATCACAACAAACGTTGATCAAACGAAATCATGGAAAAAAAAAAAAACAGCACTTCATCTTTTTCGCCCTGGAGTTCGACCTGCTGGCGAGGAAAGAGATGGACCCCTTAGAGGCGCTCGTCACACCGCTCGTCGAGGAGTTCAATCGTGGAACCATGTCTACATGACCGGGGTCAGGGTACACATGGGAAACGACGGGGGTGGGGGAGGAGAGAGAGAGAGCCAGGGGGGGGGGGATACTCGATATCCATGCATGGCCGTAGTCGTATGACCATAGACCCTCGCATCCCTACAATGCCGGGGGACGGAGCATGATGTCGGGTTTCCACCGACCAGGCAGGCATTGAGAGAAGGGGGGGGGGGGTATACCACCTCATTACTNGGGGGGGAGTACTCATTTGTTGCTCGCCTTAGTCATTTGACCATCGACCACGCATCCCGTTCGAGATGGAGCACCGTTCCTACTCCTAATAGAGACGCCTCCAACATTTGGGCGCTCATTTCGTTGTTTCCATATATTACAATTACGCTTTTTGCTAATCCTATCTCCTTCCTGTTTCGCCGCCTTTGGCCGCCATCTATCTCCTAAGATAGCGATCGTTTCCTCGCTACTATTTAGTGTAGCAAACTTCTCCATGCCACACTCGTCTATTTTCCTCATTCCCTCTTCTAACACATCCCTTCCCTCCTTGTACATTTCAGGGGGGGGGGGGGGGGGCTTTTCTATAGGGGCTGTGTGTTGTGCGATGCCTAATGGGAGTTCCAGAGGGAAACGATAAAAACTGTCGGGGGTAGCGAAGGCGGCCCAACCCCATTGGTTGATTTTTTTCGCGAGTTTTGCCGACAAACGGATGTACCTCGTATACCGTTACCGGCTTTTCTTAAAAGTGGCGTGAAATGAGGACATTGCATGGGATGGGTGTCTTTTGTGTTTTTGTCCTTCTGTCCTCTTTTTTCATGTTTGCTTTTCTTTGATTTTTTCCTATTTGTTTTCTTCGTTTTTCGCTGAACTTTCTTCTTCTGCTTTCATCGTCGTCTTCATCGTTTTTTTTTTTGCTCAAGTTCGTTTGCTTGATGATGATGATGATGATGATGATGATCATAGTGGTGTTTTTTTTAGGGGGTGTGTCGCGAGAAGGGGAGATGGGGTATAGGCGGGTGTTGGCCGAAGAAAAACGCTGTTGATTGGCTGATTGATTGATGGGTAGATGTGTTGGTCGATGGATGGATTGATTGATGATTGATTGGTTGATGTGTTGATTGATGTTGTTGGTTGGTTGATTGATTGATTGGTTAATTTATTTATTGATTGATGAATGTGTTGATTGGTGTTGGTTGGTTGATGGATTGGTTAATTAATTGATTGATTGATTGATTGATTGGTTAATTGATTGATTGGCTGATTGATTGATTGATTGGTTGATTGATTGATTGATTGGTTGATTGGTTGATTGATTGATTGTTCAATTGATTGATTGATTGATTGATTTGATTGAGTGATTGTTATGGTTTATTGCTTGCTTGCTTGCTTGATTGATTGCTTGATTGATTGATTGATTGATTGATTGATTGAGTGATTGATGATGTGGCATAAAACGAACCAGTTATTTCGCCCCATGTCCCCATTCGTCGAAAAACACACCGAGAGGAAAAAAAAAGGCAATAAATGTACACAACACATTGGTACAAGATTGACATTGTCGAAAAACGAGTACAGATTCATGCACCACGCGGCTCCACAGAGATATGGTATTGATAATCGGTGGTGGGTCGCGGTATTTGATACCGGTAGATATTTTCGGTGGTAGAATAACATGTTTCGCCACCTCAAACACACCGCAAAGGGTTTGTTCACCGTGGATGGGATTCGCGCTTGTTTTTGCTCGGCGGGAAGGACCGAGAGTGAAAGACAGAGAAAGAGGGAGAGGAAGAAAAGAGAAAAGGAAGGCGAAAGCAACAAAGAGATAAGAGAAAGCGAAAGCAACCAAGAGAAAAGAGAAAGAGGAAGGAAGGAAGGAAGGGAGGAAGGGAGGAAGGAAGGAAGGAAGGGAGAAAGGGAGGAAGGAAGGAAGGAAGGAAGGAAGGAAAGCAGGAAGGAAAGAAGGAAGGAAGAGATGCATTCGGAGATAGATTGGAAGAGAGAGTGTGAGAGTGTGAGAGAGGCATAGGCCCGATCTGAATGGTAAGTCGTGGCAGAGGATGTAATGTGCTTGAGCCATGTCTGGCGGGCGGTTTATTGGGTTGGTTTGGGCGCAAACGAGCCGCTGCACCCGGCGGGGGGGGAGGGGGGGGGGGGTGTACTTCATTTTCATGCATGGCCGTAGTCGTATGACCATGGGGGTGGCAAAAACAAGTTTCCCGATGCTGCACGCACGTTTGCACGCGCGCACGAACAGCGTGCGCGCTCATGCATTTTATTTTTTGTTTTTATGTTTGCTGCTTGCCATGGTGGCCGGCACGCGATAAAAATTGTGTTTACAAGAAAGAAAGAAAGAAAAAAATGCCGCTTTTCACTATTACATTTTCAGCGAAATAGTTGACCAATCAGATTGACCCAGGTTTGGAGTAGGGGCGACAACTACCTACTTACCCACCTGTGGTCACGGCGTTGTTCATCAGAACGTCGTTTTGAGGGTAAAAACCCTCCTATAACATGATACTACGAGTTGAGCTGGAAGTAAAAAGTAGTGATTAAAAAAAAAAGATAAGAAAAGGATCGGGACGAAATTGATTCCGGCATTTTTGGTCCGAATCACACTCCAAAGAAAGCAGGCGATCACTCACCGCTGTCTTTCCGAAACTATTAATAGCTACTACCCTAACTTAAGAGAAAAGAGGCATTAACTCGCTTTCCTCCCAAGACTACTTGTAGTAGCTACCCAGCGAGAACAGAGTACGGACCTAGACATCTCCCCCCACCCTGATACATAGCAATACCCATTGCTGTCTCTGGAAGTGGCCACACCAGAAATCAAATCAATCCATTGGAGGCTGTCGTCCATATGCAAGTCCGCCTCACAAGTGGTTCTTACGAGTAGGAGGATGCAGCCCACCGTTCATGCGACTCCCCCAACACCTCACGGCGCTTCGCGCTTGGTGCAAGCAGTGTCTGCCTGGTTGGTGAAAACCCAACGTGCTCCGCCCGGCATTGTAGGGATGCGAGAGTCTATGGTCAAATACGACTACAGCCGTGCATGACATGAGTGCACCCCCCCCCCCCCCCCCACCCTGCAGGCCTCACGGTATTACAGGGGAACATTAGTAATCAGAGAACCAAATATGCTTAGTAAATTACTGGAATATATAGCGTTTTTTTGTGTGCGGGATTGGCGTCCCTGATTACTATGCCCCCCCGTACTAAGAGGCAAAATATTCGGTGTTGCGGTCTCTTATAGGCGGTTTGAGTGTAGTGCAGCTGCCCACTCACAAAGTGCCTGTTGAAATCGCTTTGGCACAGATATAGGATTCATTAGCCAGGTGGCAGTGTGCGCGATTATAGTACCGGTTGCCGCTTATTATAGTGCGTTTGCCGCTATTATAGTGCCGCGTTTCCGCTATTATAGTGCCGGTCTTCCGCTATTTTATAGTGCCGGTTGCCGCTATGTATAGTGCCGATTTCTGCTATTATAGTCCCGGTCTTTCCGCTATTATAGTGCGGGTTTTCCGCTCATTTAGTTACCGTTTTCCGCTGATATAGTGCCGTTTTACGCTATTTTTATGCCGGTTAGCCGCTATTGTAGTGCCGGCTTCCGCTATTACCAGTGCCGTTTGCCGCTATCATTAGCTGCCGTTTTCTGCCCTATTTATTAAGTGTCGGTGTTGTCGCTATTATAGTGCCGGTTTCCGCTATTATAATGCGCGTTCTCCGCTTTATAGTGCGTTTGCGCTAATATAGTGCCGGTTTACCTATTATAGTTGCCGGGTTTTACGCTATCATAGTGCTCGGTTTCCGCTGTTTATGTGCCAGTTTCCGCTGTTATAATGCCGGTTTCCGGCTTTATAGTGCCAGTTGGCCGCTACTGTTAGTGGCCGTTTTACGCTATTATAGTGCCGGTTTTCCGCTATTATAGTCGCCGCTGTTTCCGCCTGTTATAAATGCCGGTTTCCGACCTATCTATAGTTGCCAGTTTGCCGCTATTATTAGTGCGGTTTACGCTATTATAGTGCCGGTTTCCGCTAATATAGTGCCGGTTGCCGCTATATATAGCTGCCGTTTTACGCTATTATAGTACGCCGTTTCGCTATTTATAGCCGCCGTTTTTTCCGCATATTTATAGTGCGGTTGCCGCTATTATAGTTCCGTATTGTTGTCTGGCGCAAAATACCGGCACTATAGAAGGACCGGCACTTTACTTGCACAGTATTCAAGAGTCGGGTGGGAGGTTTACAGCTCTCACCCCGTGCTCAGTCTCAGGTTACACCCCAGACAATTACACAAGGGGGAAGATAGACATAAAAGGGAAGTTAGACTCTTGCGCATTTAGCGCCCTCCGTGGTTTTCTGTGCTTCGGGCAATGTTATAAGTGATCAACTTTGAAGCTCGTTGCTGCACATTGTCGGCATGGCCAAACGAGCGTAATAATAATTAACAAGGCTGTGCTTGACGACTGCCTTTGGAAGCTCACAGTTCTCGAATACTCCCTCCGGGGCGGGGTGCTATTCAAGGGCTACCCAAGTGCCATCAAGTAAGTGCTTATTACCGAGAAAACCACGTAGCAGAAAAATCAAACCTAAAACAAGCAATTCATCGCTCCTCTCTGTTTTGTCTGTTGTTCAGTCGGGGAAAGCTACACACAGCAGGCATCACGGAGCAAGATTGATCATGATAAGCGCCCGCTCTCGCGTTCGTGTTTGATCTGGGAAAGCCATGGAAAGGGAGCATGGTGCTTACTTGCTTGTAATCGCCTGGATCTTCTTAGAACGAAGGAGCGACGTAACTCCTGAACGAGGCAGCGGGCTGATAAAAACATAAAGCCTGCCTAGGCAGACGGATGGGGGACACTTTGCTACAAATCATTAAAGCCGAACAGGGAAGAGGGGACACTATAACCACTATTGTAGTTTCACCATGTTTTGGGAAAAACCCGAATCGGCATCGCATCTGGTGGCGGGAGGTGGAGGGGGGGGGAGGGGAGGGGTACTCGTGGTCATGCAATGGACCGTAGCTCGTATGTACCGAATAGACTCGGCGGAGTCCCCACAAACTTCCGCGGGGCGGGGGGGGGGGACGGGGGGGGGGGGAGTATTCATTGTTGCTTTAATTTATTTGACCATTTGACACGATAACCCATTTGAGACGATAGGGGGCGATGGGTGGGGGGCGGGAGTACTCATTTGTTGCCATCGCCTTAGTCATTATGGACCATCGACCATCGCATCCCGTCCGGCCGGCATGGAGCACCGTTCCTACTTCCTAAATAGAGAGCCTCCAAATTTGGCGCTCATTTCTCAGCCGGCCCCTGTTTTTCCATATTATATTACAAATTACGCTTTTTGCTAATCCTCTCTCCTTCTGTTTTCGCCGCCTTTGGCCTTCCATCTTATCTCCTAAAGATTAGCGATCCTTTCCTCGCTCACTATTTTAGTGTAGCAAAACTTCTCCTGCACACTCGTCTATTTTCTCAATTTCCCTCTTCTTAACAACATCCCTTCCCTCCTTGTACATTTCAGGGGGGGGGGGGGGTACTCATATCGTGCACGGCCGTAGTCGGTATGTTATGACCATAGACCCTCGCATCCCTACAATTGCACGGATGCGAGACGTCGGGTTTTCACCAACCAGGAGGGGGGGGGGGGGGTAATCATTTGTCATTCATGGCCGTTAAGTCTTTTGAATCAACCTTTTCGTATCCTTGGAGGGGCGGGGGGGTGGGGCTACGTCATTTGTTTGCTTGCCTTAGTTCATTTAACCATTGACATACGCATTTCCCTATCGAAACGGGGGCGGGCGGTGGCTGTACTCATTCGTGAACGGCCGTAGTCGTAATGACCATGGACCCTCGCATCCCTACAATGCCGGGACGGCAGCATGTCGGGTTTTCACCGACCAGTCATAACATTGCCTAGCACAAGCGCGAAGCGCCTGTAGGTGTTTTGTGTTGGTGTTTGGGGGGTACTCATTTGTTGCTTGCCTTAGTCATTTTAACCATTTGACACGCGCTCCTATCGCAGACGGGCGGGTGGGCGGGGGGGAGGAGGTTCCTATCCGTGTAATGTGCTATTCTTACGCGGATATTACAGGGTTCCGCTTCTCACAGCTTTGTACGAGGCCTGTTTATTTTAATTATTTTTCGGATCGAACTTCGAAAATGACCGCTTAAATTCTCTTCTTTTTTTTTTTTGTTTGCCAAACATTTATCTGTGCTGTGCGATTTAAATGCCGCCATATTTTTTTTTCTGGTGGATTACACAAACAAAACTGCGGAAGAATTATCGGATACGTATTTTTAATTAGTGCATTTTTTCGCTGCACCCATCATACAATAATTAGATGATTTGTGATTATTCATTGCATTTATTTGTTTCATGTTACTCCTCCGTACTATTAATACTAGTTACCCAGACACGATAGGATCCTGAGTTTTATGTTTTTGTATTCATACTTATTTCAAAGACATTATTTATTTCATTTTTGACACAAGAGAGACACGATATGAGCGTGGTATGTACACACTACAACAGCCAGTAGCTAAAAAGTAAAAAGTACCGGCCTACGTACAATATGTACGTACAGTTCAAGTATTAATAGTAGTATACTCGTATATGCTAATACCACTAATTTTTTGGTTCGAAACTCCTCCTCCTGCTGCTGCTGCTGATCCTGTACTGCCGTAATAGTTTGAAAGGAAACGTAACCACACAGACAGCCCGAGAATACATTTTCATTTTCATTCTTCATTTTCATCTTCTTCTGTTCGTTGTAGTGTTAGTAGTTCAGCATGCCACAGGGAAATACATTCGACACGACGAAGTTCACAGCAGCAGTATTGTATAGATTAGTTCCGTACGAGTGCTACAGGTAGGCATTACGCGAACCCCGGCTACAGAATGCGTACAGCTACATAAGGAGTAACGTTTATTAAACAAAAAAAAAAGCTAGTGTGCGCGTGGTGTGTGTTTGTCTGCTTCTTTCTTCGGTGTTTGCGTTACCAATCTGTACCTAAATAATTAATAAACGTTTGTTACTATAGTATTAAATAAAAAGGTGCTTTATGTTCAGGTACAGAGATGTTATAAATATATTTTGACATTTTTTTTTTGTCACTAAAAAGGCAAGGGGTAAAATGAACAACAAACAAACACCAATATTTTGTATTGCGAATTACAATACAAACACTATACCTAGATATACTTAGTATTATATCTTCCGTTTTTTTTCTTTTTATTTCGGATTGTGCTCCGAGTGCGTCACTGTTGAAGCTCATCACGCTACATTGCCTAATGGCACAAAAAGGACATTAATAATAACCATACAAAGTGTCTACATAAATTCCGTATTTACATCCATAGTACAGGATGAATGTTCCTGTTCACCATGTCCTATAAATATAAGAATCGTTTTAGCATTGATTGATTTATCGTACCAATTAACTTCCTTATATTTATGGACTATAATGGTATTATTTATACACAAAAAATAGTACGTCCTACGAGTACGACTGAGTATTAGTTTTTTTTATCTGCGTGTCTTGATTTCGCCTCTTTGGTTGCATGGCTCATCATTATTAAAAGTAATATAACCCTTATATACGGTGAGTAATTATAATAGTAATACTTACCAAACAAAGTCCAACAACTTATTATACAACATGGAATCTCCCTTATTTGTTTTTTATTAATAAATAGGTCAATATTCGCGTAATAATAAGAAGGCGACGGCTTGCGTCGCTGCTCGCGTGTGCTTTGAGACAGCGGCCAGCCTACTATGTTATCTTATGTATCTATCTATGGAAAGCACGCGCACTAAACCCTACTACTCTGTCCCGCAAATACAAGAACCATTATTTTTACTTAATGTTCATGAACAAAAAATGCTTTCCTATATTTCGTGACAGAGTGCGTACTTATTTGGAGGGCATCACCCATAGGCGGCGGCAGCAGCAAGTCACATAGTTAGGGTTCCTTAGATTTGTTTTACCAATAGCAAATCGATGTTGAATAAATAATATGCTTCGTACCACGAAGAACGTAGTAGATAGTTAGTATAAATAGTTTTTCAGAAGACATTTCCATTCCATACTCCCTTAATTCATTTAGTCAGTCGCGAGGAAAATGTACCTAACAATAACATCATGGAATAAACGCCACGCAGACCTAAGTCAACGCTGGAATATCGACCGCGGTCTTGTGATATTATCACAGCTTGACGTGTTCTTTAGTTTATTGTTCACTAATTAATCAAGTCATATATATGCCACTACTACTGCAATTGATTGCAATTACTCTTCTTGATAATTTTAAAGAACAGGTAAATAACAACAAAAAACGGGAGAAGAGCAACACACACGCCAACTTTATTTATTTATGCTGGGCAGCAGCTTGAATATTAATATTTTATTTGTACTTTTCACACCAATTACATACACAAAGTATAATTTAGATTTAATTGTTAATTTATATAACAACTATATAATAATTTAATAGTAATTAATTGGAATATTATATATTTTATATAAAGAAGACCTCTTTTTTCTTCGCTCACGGCTGATTTTCGCGCATTTTTTTTCCTGAATTCCCTTAAATCATTACGAACCGGACCGGTTAAGCGCTGTAGACTGCAGGGACTGTAGGACTTACATTTTCACGCGATCGAGAGTTCCTGCAGGTTCATGGAAAAAAATCCTCCCCAACCCCCATTTAATATCATATATTATGCGTTAAAAAGAAACGAATAAACTCTCGGATATTCTCCCGAATTCTCGAATCTCAAATCTACGAGTTACTTTACGTAACTACGTACTCCGACCGGTAGTTTATGTTTGTATATAGTAAGATACACTACCTGTCTGCTGTGGTACGAGCGACGGGTTCGATCGGCTTCGAACCGAACGGAACGCTGACTACGACGCGCTTTGAATTACCGACACGACCGACCGAACAGCCCCCCGGCACGCAATAAGTATCGAGCCGTCCTTGCCATTTATTATTGTTATCAATCATAGGCAATACTATTAATATAATAAGGAGTACATTTTCTATCCAGCGATTTCTGAGCCGACACCCATTTTTGTCGAGCGCCCCGGCGCCAAATGAGGGCGCCTTCGGCGCATAGCGGCGGGATTGCCGTCGGGGGAACACCCAGGTCCCGCGCACCGGGGACGATAGGGCCATCCCCGGTTTTGGAAAACCCCTCCGGTCCTCTACAACCTAACCACACCGGGGACGAGAAAAAATAATCTTCCCGACTCAAAAACTGCCCCGCACGGTATTGGAAACCCTACACCCCACGGCCGATCGCTGATTTAGACTGGACCCCGGAGCTCGAGAATAAAGCCAGCGCAACGTGGGGATCAATAAGGGCCACATCCCCGCGATCGGAAATCCCTCCGTACATGTAATACCTCAACGCACCGCGGGCCACGACCAAAACCGAAGACCCCCCAGGTCGCATTACACCCTCTCACCGGCGTGTGGAAACCCCAGCCCGACTTGCGCGATTGCTGGTGGACCGTGCTCGAAAATAAGAGCCCAGCTCCACCCGGCGACGATATGGCTCCACCCCCGGATCGGATATCCCTCCATACATTACAAAATCCAACAATGCGGGAACGCAACCCGAGTTCCCCCGGGTCGACACGCCTCGCACTTGTGTTGGAAAAACCAACCCCACGACGATCTGTGACTGGCTGGGCTCGAAAATAAGCCACGCCACCGGAGGATGATCCTCTCTCT
>MEHQ01002047.1:231666-245547 GCA_008828725.1 Saccharina japonica | reverse complement strand
CAGGTTGAGATCTATATTATCTATAGGTATATGATATATCTGTGGATGATCGTAGATGATCTATCTGTAGATGATATATATTGATCATCTATCTGTAGATTAACTATCTGTAGAATATCTATCTGTAGATGATGTATCTGTAGATGATCTATCTGTAGATGATTATCTGTAGATGCTGTATCTGATCTATCTGTAGACGATATATCTGTAGATGATGTATCGGTAGATGATCTATCAGTACACGATCTATCTGTAGATGATATATCTGTAGATGATCTATCTGTAGATGATATATGTGTAGATAATATAACTGTAGATGATGTAACTGTAGATGATCTATCAGTACATGATCTATCTGTAGATGACATATCTGCAGATTATCTATTTGATCTGTAGATGATCTGTGCGACGTGTGCAGGGTTTGGTACCCGGGTACCCCAGACTATACTATGAATAGTATACCCTACTAGTAATAAACAACCCTCTGGACCTTACTGCAGGTTTATATATCCATTCTCGTCTATTTTCTCTCTTTGGTTTTATGCTTTTTGAGGGAAAAAGGAGGCACTAAAAATGATGTTTTCCCTCCAAGTATGTTGCCTATTAATACTACTCGTACCATGTTTTCCTTGTATGTGTTTTGAGGGAAATGGAGCATAAACCATGTTTGCTATGATACGTATTCGTGCCATGTTTCCCCTCAATGATGCCGCATATGCTCGAACCTCAAAGGCTAATTGTGTTAGTTTTATGCCCTATAAAGATCCGTCCAATTACGCCTAGATAATTACGGAGATAAGGGTGTAAGCCTACTATTAATATTAATATTGTATACCGGTAGTAGGTATTGGAATTGATTTGGTCTTCTTGCTTTTTTTGTTTTGTTTTGTTTTGTTTTGTTTGTTAAGGCGGCGCTGGAAGACGCGCTAGACAGCACCACCTTGGGCGACCTGTGGTTCGAGCACGGGGAGCTGAAGGAGGCCAGGTACGAGCACCTCCGCGCTTTGAGGATAAGGATGGCGAAGCTTCCTGCTGGTCACCGCGATGTGGCTGAGAGCTTGGAGAGCCTGGGTAACGTCGCCATTCGTGAGGTGCGTTTTATTAGTGTGATTATTTTCAGGGGATGCTTACTTGTTCCTGCGCCGAGACACCATGAAACCTCTTTTTCGTAGGGGAGAAAAACTTCCTGTTATTCCAGTCTTTTCTTCCACCGCTAGCTCGCCCCACCCCGCCCCACCTCCCCCCACCCCCGTATTCCTCTCATTCCGGAAAAAGGCGTTTTTTTTTTTGGGGGGGGGGGCAAATCAGTCTACATATATATATATATATTTTTTTTTCAAAATATACAGCAGTCCATCGAATGATATGATATGATATGATATGATATGTGGCCGATTTTGCATTACAGTCGTAGTGGTCCCTCTTTAGTGCCGGTATGGTCCCTCTTTAGTGCCGGTGTGCGCCGGCCGACACTGGTGACTCCCATATGTGCCAAGCGATTCCACACTCAGATGACCCCAACTGCCGAGAGCGCACATTATAGCGTGGGTATGCACAATTCGATGCGAGCCGACGAGGGGCAAAAAAGGGCTGAATGAAGTCTTCTCGATAAAAATGCAGGGCAAGAACCGTAGTGGGGGAGGAGGGAGAAGAGCCTACTTTGTGACCCCGGATCTGAGTTACGACTATTGATAGGAAGGAGAGAGAAAGGAAGGACGAAGATAATAAATGGAATGAGAAAACAAAAACAAAAAAAACACGCGCTTCATGATAGCGGGTAACCGGCAGTATAGAGGGACCACTACTCTGGCTGTGTAACCTATAATACCTTCTCGCCGTTCTTGTTGTGAATCCCATCCACCCGAATGTTTTTCTTTTTGTTCCATGAGTTTCGTTTTTCGTTTTTTCGTGTGTTTTCGTTTTTTGGTTTGTTCTTTGTTTTTCGTTGTTGATTTGTTTGTGTCTTGCTTTGTTTTTTTTGTTTTGTTTTTCTTATATTTTTGTTGTTGTTGTTTCTGTTTTCTACTGTTCGCCATTCGCTCCGTATTCAAAATAAGGCTATACGTACACTGCTGTGCATTTTTGTTGTGGTCTCTTTTTGTTTGTCGTTTCTGTTGTTTTATTTTTTTGTTTCTTGTGTTATTTTTTTGCTATTCGCAGAGGAATCACTTGGGAAGCCGAAGGCCTCCTTCACTTTTTTGCATCGATTCAACATTCGTTTCGTGTTGAAAAGGAAGCCACGTTTTCGTTGCTGTGGTCTCGTTTTCGTTTGTTGTTCGATTTGTTGTTGCTTCTTTCGTTTATGTTTTTGTTAAATCACAGGGGAACGTTTTTGTTGCTGTGATCTCTTTTTATGTGTTGTTCGATTTGTTGTTGCTTTTTTCGTTTCTTTTTTTTTGTTAAATCACAGGGGAACGTTTTTATTGCTGTCATCTCTTTTTTTTTTTTGTCGCTGATTTGTTGTTGCTTTTTTGTTTCTTTTCTTGTTAATAACAGTTTATTGCCAATAGGTTTGTTGTTGATTTGTTGTTTGTTGCCTTTTCTTTTCTTTTTTTTTTCATCACAGGGGAATCACTTGGAAGCCGAAGGCCTGCACAGGAGAGCCCTCGACATGCGCGTTAGGGTACTCGGTCAGGACCACATGGACGTAGCCGCGACCCTCAACAACCTTGCCGTCTCTCTCAAGGGACAGCCGGGTAAGCCTTCCGCCAATAATCCCACGAGGTTTTCGTCAAATCTGCTACACAACGATTACGGGGGGGGGATATGGTATTCACAACCTGATAATGACCCAAAAACGGTATACCCATATGAGGAATCGGCACGGACACTACTGGGTGTGCTGGACGTCGACGGGTAGAAAGAACGGTTTTATGTGAAGACAACACACAACACACAACACACATGTAGTAGTGGACCCTCTCGTATAGTGCCGGTATGCGCCACATAACCAACAATACCGGCACTATAACGGCAACCGGCACTATTCCGCACACTGCCACACTTGGTCAATCCCATCTGTGCGCCTACAGTACAGGACACCCAATAAGAAACAGGCTGAGATGTGACGGAAAATAAGAAAGTCGGGAGTCGTTATCTTGAAATTAGTGTAGAAAGCACCCTCTCTCGAATAAGAAATCCAGCCTGGACAAGGTTTCCTGTTTCTTATTAGGTGTCCTGTACTGTATTGCCAAGCGATTTCACAGGCACCGTACGTAGCGGGCAGCCTGCACTAGTCAACCGGCACTATAGAGGGACCACCTACATACTACTGCTGTATAGCACTACACCACTAGCCTAGAGTCACGTTGAGCCGCCTTTTATTTACCGAACTTACGCATGGATTATTAATAGTATACGAAGTATATTAATAGGACGAGGCATACATAGAAATGGGGGAAATTGGTGTGGCCTGCGTGTGGTTCCTGACTTTCGAGAAGGGATATTTCGAAAAATGCCCCAAGACACTCTGATTTACGAGACACTACAACAGCAGTAGTAATAATAGTAACCCTATAACGCCAATCCCGACTCCGCCCCTACCCATATGTCGCAAAAAAAAACAGGCGTTTCGTTTTTTTTGATCGGTCGAGCAGTCTATAAAGTCATAGTCGTATAATAAAATATTCCCGGATTTCCACTTCATTCTACTACTTGTGTAAATATACAACTGCAGTAAAGTAGTAATTCAGTGATGAATGCGGTAAAGGCTACGTACTGGTCACGTGACTATTATGTGAAAATGGCTCGAAGGTTCTTGGTCTCCCGGCATAGTCCGTGGCGAGGTTAGTGCCTCGGGAGATCAATGCTAGGAATTCTGCGAGATTCAACGAGCTCGAACCACATAAATTTTGTTGATCATATACTTCTGTTTGAACGGCACCGAGTCACCGTATGAATATTGATAGTAAATAGCTACCAGGTGTGTATTAATAACAATATATATATGGATGAATGTGTAATGCGACAGCAGAATATACAGCATTGTTGCTGCACGCTCTTCGTGGGCGATTGAAAATACCATATTTGTCGTGTTTAGGCCGCTGGTATTCATATGCCTGGTATTAATATTAATACTACACCACACTACACATTGGTACACCTATGTACAGCAGTAGGTATCAATAGGGTTGTAAACCCATACCAGGTAGTGATTTAAATCNGGGAGAGTGGGGTTGACATGCGACTCGAATGTGCTTGCGTCATCATTGGGTCTACTGACTGATTGGTGGCAATACTTATTTATAAAAAAGAAAACAAAAAAAAATCTAGCTGTGAGATCGAGGATTTCGCCGAAAGTCATCTTTGCAAGCTGAGTGGGATGCTTCGATCGTGCGTACTTACGGGTTTCATTGGATTGGATTGGATTGTGCCGTTTCATCTTTTGCCGATTGGTGATGTCATCTATTGGATGTCCTGATGTCACTGCTGTAGCTTGACGATTTGAGGCTATTTCATCTGCTGATTTATGGCATTGCATATATACCTATCTGTTCATGTTGTGGCTTTGCATCTGCTGTTTTTTTTTTCATGTTAACCCTTATAGTACTTCACTGCTGTACATAAACAAACATTTCAGTCAAATTCCAAGTGTTTTATCCCCGCATCGGTACTGCAGTACTAAAGGGGTTAAGTCTGTTGGTTGATTATGAATCGGAGCCATTGAATACATTGATTGGTGGTTTTGAATCTACCCTGGTACTGATTGCTGATTATGCCATTGGATGCACCTGATGCCCATTGAATCTACTGGTTGATGTCATTGATTGTTCTACTGATCGATGCCATTACATCTACTCATGAGCGTATCATGTTGCGTATTCTGTTCTTGAATCTACTGCTGCCATTTGATCATTGATTGGTGCCATTGCTGTAAAAAAACGGATGTCATTGTTGCATCTGCGGCTTTCTTTGGATCAACTGACTGCTGATTTTAGATGCGAATATAATACGTCTAATGGCACCGCTGAAAATTGTGGCAGTTTGGTGTGTGTGTTCTTTACATTAACCCCTTAAGAACTGGTCCCACGAATTTGGGGACAAATTACTTGGAACTAGTGTAGGATTTTTTTTTTAGTTCTAAATGGGTTAAAGCGTCCTTCCTATATACCCGTCGACATGCAGCACACCCAGTGTCTTCATAATTAAATCTACCTGATTGATGCCATTGATTACATCTACCCTACCTTCATCGGATCTGCTAATTCCACTGCATCCAATGTTTTTTTTTTTTTTAGAATATTCCTATACACGACTCTGCTCGAATCTACTTTTTTTTTGCTTTTTTTTATTTTTTTTATTTTTGTTCTTGTTGTATTTGTTTTTTTTTTTTTTTTTTTTTTTTCGGATGTACTGATTGATTGACATCGTTGAAACCCAACCTTCCAGCGATATATTAGGGCAGGTCCTGTTGAACAGCTCGTCCAACGATTTGCGCCGACAGCACCTATATAATATGTAACATCCAAAAATAAGTCCAACTTTTCGTCGTCTCTGCCCCGTGTGCGGCTGGGCCCCGCCGCGAACACGTGGCAGAGACGACGACAAACTGGAATACTTTTTGGATGTTACGTGGTATTAGGTGTGGGTCTGGCCAAAAAAGGTTTTAACAACCTCTGCAGAGGAGAGGCCAACAGACCGGCTTTGATAATCGTCAAACCACGACTGATATATGATATAACACGACTGACTGATATATTTTATCATCTCTCTTTTCCACTTTTGGATTGTCCCACCCATCGAAGAGAAAAACAAATACATTCGATGCGTACATACCGATCGGGTATACATAGAGGTCCTGTAGAAAAACACGGGTCCAGTTATGTGCCCATAATGAAGGCACATCGGGTGTATACCACGTAACATCCAAAAAGTATTCCAGTTTGTCGTCGTCTCTGCCACGTGTTCGCGGCGGGGCCCAGCCGCACACGGGGCAGAGACGACGAAAAGTTGGACTTATTTTTGGATGTTACATATTATATAGGTGCTGTCGGCGCAAATCGTTGGACGAGCTGTTCAACAGGACCTGCCCTAATATATCGCTGGAAGGTTGGGTTTCAACGATGTCAATCAATCAGTACATCCGAAAAAAAAAAAAAAAAAAAANGAATCTACTGGTTGATGTCATTGATTGTTCTACTGATCGATGCCATTACATCTACTCATGAGCGTATCATGTTGCGTATTCTATTCTTGAATCTACTGCTGCCATTTGATCATTGATTGGTGCCATTGCTGTAAAAAAACGGATGTCATTGTTGCATCTGCGGCTTTCTTTGGATCAACTGACTGCTGATTTTAGATGCGAATATAATACGTCTAATGGCACCGCTGAAAATTGTGGCAGTTTGGTGTGTGTGTTCTTTACATTAACCCCTTAAGAACTGGTCCCACGAATTTGGGGACAAATTACTTGGAACTAGTGTAGGATTTTTTTTTTAGTTCTAAATGGGTTAAAGCGTCCTTCCTATATACCCGTCGACATGCAGCACACCCAGTGTCTTCATAATTAAATCTACCTGATTGATGCCATTGATTACATCTACCCTACCTTCATCGGATCTGCTAATTCCACTGCATCCAATGTTTTTTTTTTTTTTAGAATATTCCTATACACGACTCTGCTCGAATCTACTTTTTTTTTTTTTTTTTTTTTTCGGATGTACTGATTGATTGACATCGTTGAAACCCAACCTTCCAGCGATATATTAGGGCAGGTCCTGTTGAACAGCTCGTCCAACGATTTGCGCCGACAGCACCTATATAATATGTAACATCCAAAAATAAGTCCAACTTTTCGTCGTCTCTGCCTCGTGTGCGGTGGGCCCCGCCGCGAAACACGTGGCAGAGGACGACGACAAACCTGGAATACTTTTTGCGATGTAACTGGTATTAGTGTGGGTCTGGCCAAAAAAAGTTTTAACAACACTCTGCAAGAGGAAGAGGCCAACAGACCGGCCTTTGATATCGTCAAACCACGCTGAATATATGATATAACACGACTGACTGATATATTATTATCATCTCTCTTTTCCATTAGGATTGTCCCAGCCCATCGAAGAGAAAAACAAATACATTCGATGCGTACATACTTGTCGGGTATACATTAGAGGTCAGTAGAAAAAACGGGTCCAGTTTATGTCCATAATGAAGGCACATCGGGTGTATACCAGCGTATACATCCCAAGAAAGTATATCCAGTTGTCCGTCGTCTCTGCCCCGTGTGCGGCTGGGCCCCCGCCGCGAACACGGGCCGACACGAACAAATTTCCGAATACCTTTATTAGTAAATGCCGATCGAGTTTTTGATACGGATACTCGGTACTTGAGTATTAGCAGGTAGTGAAATCAGTGACCAAATTTTGTCGTACAAAATACTAAATATTAGTTTTGTGTACGGGAAGGACCTATTACTATGGTACCTCCGTGATGTCATGATGTACGTCAGGGATGAAGAACTTAAAATGGATTCGGGGATTTTATTGCCGGTCCCCCGGTGGGCTAGCAGGTAACCACGAAGCCTGTTAAGCGTCAAGAGCGAGTTCGAGCCCCGCCGAGTGCATGCTCTTAGGGACTTTTTCTCGCAAAAAAACAAATCTTGACTGAGCGAAAGCGCGAGAGCGTGAGTTAGCAAATTCGATGAAATCGACGAGCGTTGGGAAGGCTGAACCCTCTGCGCGATAAAAATAAGGCAAGAACCGTAGTGGGGGGGAGGAGAGGAGCCTACTTTGTGACCCCGGATCTGAGTTACGACTAGGGAGGGAGAAAGACGGAAGTGCGAAGATAATAAATGGGATGGGAAAATATATATATATATATATCAGTCGTGGTTTGACGATTGACAAAGCCGGTCTGTTGGCCTCTCCTCTGCAGAGGTTGTTAAAACCTTTTTGGCCAGACCCCGCGGTTCCCGGGCTGAAATCATCGAGCTCGAGAAATATTGGTTGAGTGATTGATTGATTGATTGATTGATTGATTGCTTTATCGAGTGATTAATTGAGTGATTCATTGGTTGATTGATAGATAGATTGATTGGTTGGTTGAATGCCTTTTTTTTATGATCGATTTACGTCGTGTTTGACTGACAAGACACTTACCCTCAAAATCAATCAATCAATCAATCAATCAGTCAATCCATCAATCAAGCATTTTATCAATCAATCAATCAATCACTCAATCATTCAATCAATCAACCAACCAAGCAAGCAATCACTCAATCAATCAATCAACCAATCAATCAATCCATCAACCAACCAATCAATCAACCCATCAACCAATCAACTAATCAACCAACCAACCAACCAACCAACCAATTAAAACACCTATCCTCTAATGTGTCCATTATTTTTTTTCGTATATATGTATTATACGTAAAACCATCATCGTCCTCTATTGACTACAGTAGACTACCGTACGTTTCGCGGCAGGGCTGTGAAATAGCGCATGCCTCGCTGACCGGATGTGACGGACAGTTACAGTTATGACAGTCGTAGGGTGTGGCGAAAGATGCCAACATAAACTATTAATACTGTACTGTACGAAGCTGCCTTTTTTTTCGAACATGATTGCTGACAACAACAGACACGCGCGACGACAGAGATAGAATAGCACCGTTGAGCTGAACTTCGTTATGGATAGTCGGGCCCGGCTCGCCAACCCCCAAACCGTCGGAATCCCATTGTTGTGCTGCAATATCGTCCATTGCATACTTTTGGCCATCCCTATCGTTCATCGGGTAAGTATAGCACTATTATTTTCCTCCAAAATCAGGTTTTAGACTACTGCAGGTATAGAGCTCCTCAAATAAGTGAGCACCCTTCTAAGGCAAAACATGATGCAACCTCTACACCGTAGCATGCGTCAACAATGACAACAAAAACGACCCGAGGCTCGAGACAAACGCACAAGCGAGACGACGAAGACGCAGAACTCCGCCAATTGCCTAAGTTCGGTGAAGCCGAAAAGAACGCCGATTACTAATATCTTGGCTCCCCCCCCCCTCCCCCCCCTCCCAAGCGGTTCTTAGTAGGATGCACCTCACCCTTCATGCGACTCGCCCAACACCTCAAGGCGCTTCGCGCTTGGTGCTATATAGCAATGTCTGCTGGTCGGTGAAAACCCGACTGCTCGTCCCGGATTGTAGGGATGCGAGGGTCTATGTGCCATACGACTACGGCCATGCATGAAAATGAAGTACCCCTCCCCCGGTTGGCGTCGGTTGGCAACGACGCTGTAAAACACGCCACTCGCTGCGTGAGCTAGACAACCAGGGTGCCGTTTTTTTTTGTTATTTTGTTTTGGCGGTCACCAAAGCTGGCGGTCGAGTAGATCATTTGTGCGGGGTGGAGAACCTTTGTTCCGCACAAGGGGAATGGTCGTATCACGTAGTGTTAATATGGTAAGGCGTCCGTGAGGCAGTTACATAGTAAAACCCATTGCTGTCTCCGGAAGTGGCCACACCAGAAATTAAATTAACTCATTGAAGCTGTCGTCCATATGCAAGTCCGCCTCAGAGGCGGTTCTTAGCAGGATGCAGCTCACCCTCCATGCGACTCGCCCAATACCTCATGGCGTTTCGCGCTTGGTGCAAGCAATGTCTGCCTGGTTGGTGAAAACCCAACGCGCTCCGTCCCGGCAATGTAGGGATGCGAGGGTCTATGGTCATATGACTACGGCCGTGCACAACATGAGTACACCCCCCCCCCCCCCGACTCCTACACGCCCCCTCAAGCAAAGAAAACGACGCAACCGTTGCAATCGCCGCTAACCTGCTTCAAACCTGCGAAACGAAGAAGAAAAAATAACGTAGTCGTACCATGAAAATAAAAAACAATAGCCGTACCGATATAACGTATACGCACCAGAGCAGTCACTTTGCCGGCCGGAAGGTCAAGGTCCAGGCCCGCAAATACCGGCTTGTCGGGACGGGTAGGGTAGGTGAAGTGCACCTTGCGGAAGGTGATTTTCCCCTCGAAATCCCGCGGTGCAATCACGTCCATACCCAAGGTGGCGGATTTCCCGGCGGTTGGTGCCATGACCTTCCCGTTTGTCGGAGTGAAACAAGCGAAGGGGGAGGCGTTAGCGGGGAGAGGGGGGGGGGAGGGGGGCTGGAGGGCATCGAAGGTCTTCGCCTAAATAGAACTTTTGGATCCAGAGAGGGGCGGAAAAACAATACACAGCACAACGGAAAGGTGAATTTTGGTGAATGATGTTATCGAATGGCAGCGTCGGGGTACAACACAAAACGACGACACGAACGATGGAAGAAAGACATAGATGAGTGCTGATGCTGGTAGATCGATATGATAGACCTCTGCAGCAGCGTCAGGGGCAACAAATGAGTACCCCCCCCCCTCCCCCGCCTAGCATAGCACGGGTCATTAACGCGCGCGCGGGGGGGGGGGTGTACTCGGGTACTTATGTCGTGCACGGCCGTAGTCGTATGACCATAGACCCTCACATCCCTACCATGCCGGGGCGGAGCACGTTGGTGGGTTTTCACCAACCAGGCAGACATTGCTTGCACCAAAGCGCGAAGCGCCGTGAGGCATATAGGGGAGGGGGGTGACGTTTCCTGACTGCGATGTGAGGAGCTAGCTGTGCGACACACACCCGCGCCCCTGGGAAGCACGCTGTTGAACTGGGCACTGCTGTAAGCTCTTCTCTTTTCGTTTACTCCGGCGGAAGCATAGTAGCCAGAACCGAAAAATGTGTGTAAAACATATATAGGGGAGGAGGCATGCTTTTGTTTTTCGAGGTCCACCGGTATAGGTTCTGTTTTTTGCTATGATCGTCGCTATACTATAATCAAGTCAAAATTGTTTATAGTGGAAAAACACATCAATGCGCGGACGTGTTGTAGTCAGGGGACACCCGGGGTACATCCCCGGGTTTCCTCTAAATAGGTATGGATGTTGCCGGTAAAGCGGATGGATGTTCGCGCTGCTTTTTTCCGCTGCTGAGAACATATGCCATTCGGTCATTCATTGGACTGACTACACGGCTACCTTTTTATTTATTTTTGGCGTCGGCGGGGGCGATCGTCTCGCCCGGTGTATTTGGGCGATGGTTTTGTACCTTGGGTTGAGGCGCGTCCGATCCGGCGTTTACCGTGGACCGAACGACCGAAGGCCATGTCGTGCAAGCGGGCGGGAGTTACATCTTCGGTAGTTTTTTTTTAATCGAACTGAAGATAGTATACAGTAACTGTATTTGGCGTCTGATACGTACAGTATGTATTGGGAAGTTTGGCTGACTGGGCAAGATGGTTGCTGTGTTTTGGCGTGTAGCATGCTTGTGTGGAGGCTTTTTTTAAACGAACGAAGGTGGCCCTTTATCGCAGTATAAGTCGGCTTATTGCTGTATAAGCCGGCTTACCGCTGTATAACTCGGCTTATCGCTGTGTAAGTCGAGGCGTATTTTTTGCTTGACCGAGCGTAGCTTATCGCTGTGTAAGTCGAGGTATTGGACTGTGTAAGTCGAGGTATTGGATGGAAGCGTTGATCGAACAGAACGAGACCACCATCGTCGTGATTTGTTTTCGGCACAGCACACCGATACATAGCGTGATCCATTGGATGAGTAGTGGTAATGAGGGGGCACTTAGGTCGAACCAAACGAGGGCTACCTCAACGGTTATATGTGTATACATATTATGGCAGCGATTGCTTTTTATGCAACCGGACCGAACCACCCTTGTGGCCTGGCTTCAACGGTATTTTCGTTTTTTCAACCCTCATATTATATATATTGTGCCAGCGAAAACTTTGATGCAATCGAAGCGAATGTCACCCTTGTGGCATGGCTATCAAAGGCAGTGTCAACGGCTATATATAAACGGGTCGCTCTTGTGGCGTAATATATAGCCGTTACAAGCCATCGTAACGCTCATATATAATAATAGCACGGCAAGCGAAACGTTTTTTTTCTTGATGCGAAAAAGCCGAAACGGATCCCTCCCACCCTTGTGGCCGGGGCATCCTGAAAAAGACAGTATCAACGGCTATATATATATATAAAAGCGTGGCATATATATAACGGACATACGTCACCCCTTTTCTTCAATGGTCTGGCATCAAAGCGTTGGTGCGAGCCTCCCCCGGTAGAAAGCAAAGCAGCCTTTTGACAGCGGAGCGCAGTGCCAAAGCTTAGCTTTTGACAAAAAAAAAAAAACCTGATGGCAGTGAGCCTCGACAATTTCTGCTACGAGAATGTACCAAGGTAAGGCAGTACTCTTGGTACTGTCAGGTTATATACCAGTACCTGATACAAACCGAAGAACTTGGGGGGAGTAAAAAAACCGGGCTGGAATATCCACCGCTAGAAGCAGAAGATTGGATGCAGTGTTGGGCGGAGTGACTTTTGCAGGTATCTCGGCCGTACACTAAACCAGATTTAGGGTCGATTTTAGCGCCGTTTTTTTTTTCTCGGTTTATTTCACGATTTTTTCAGTATTTTGATGAATGCGTTTTCGGTACGTATAATATACGGAATTAAGGACACCTCCGAAAAAAACCCAGCATTTTTCGTTTTTTTTTGTTTTTTTTTCGTTTTTGTTTCTTCCGAAAAACCTTCTTGTATTTTAGGTAAGGAAAGGAGTGTGTGTGTTAGAGAAACGGGGAACGTTTTCGCAACTACTACTGTTTGTGCTTTCGGTTTTGCTTCGAAATTACACGAACATTACCGAAAACAAAAATGGTGTCGTTAAGGAAGACCCTTTTAGACGCGGTTTCGTGTTTTGTTTTTGTGTTTTTTGTGTTTTTGTGTTTTTGTTTTGGTAATTGATTCTGAGTACGCTGCTTGATTGCGGCAACGAGAAAAGGGGTTGGAGCAGGTGTTTCGGAAGCCGTTCGAAGGTCGGGACGTTGAATAGGCATGGCGTGGTGGGCAAATGCTCTCGAGTCACTCTGGGGCAGGGAGGGGCGGGGGGGCGGGTGGCGGGGGGGGGGGGCGTTACTCATGTCGTGCATGGCTGTAGTCGTATGACCATAGACCTGGCAATCCTACAATTGCGCGGACGGAGCAACGTCGGGTTCGTTACCAACCAGGATGGCGGGGGGGGGAGGGAGGAGGCCTCGTGGACAGGACGCTGGTTCGAGGGACATATAGCCCTGGACCGAAATATAAGGACCATTTGGGCGTCGTATGTTTACCCCAGCGGTCCTTACATTCACGCCCAGAGTTTTATATATTAGAGACCGACGGAATTTTTCCGACGGAAGTTCCCGACAGAAATACCTGGCGAGCTCTGCACGGAAATATAAGGGTCGTTTGGACTTGATATGAATACCCCAGCGGTCCTTACGTTTGCGCTCAGAGTGATACATTAGAGACCGACGGAAACTCCGGACGGAAATACCAGACGGAAAAACCACGCGGAAATACCAGGCGGAAATACCGACGGAAATACCCGGCGGAAATACCGACGGAATGACCGGACGGACAGAGTGGGGGGGGGTGAGAGCGAGAGGGAGGGGGGGGAAGAAGGGGGAGGGGGGGGGCGAGAGAGACAGAGACAGAGCACACCAAATCAGTGATGCGAATAGTGTTTTACCGATAATGCTATTACAGGATGCAGACAGACAGACAGACAGACGCAGACAGAGAGAGAAAGAAAGGTGACGAAACACGACACGCACGCATGGTGTATCAATCGAGCATGGTGTAGTGCCCAGCTATTTATAGGAAACTTGCTCGCGAGCGAGCGAGCCACAACCCCTCCCCCGCACACACCGCCTACTGGTGGTGGTGGCGGCGGCGGTTAGTCTGTCTTCTCTCTGCCCGAAGACTTTCTTCTTTTTTGTTTGCGCTTCTTCCGCTGTGTGCGATCCGCGCTGCTGCTGCTGCTGCTGCTGCGAACTTCTTATAGAAGGGGGGGGGGGG
>MEHQ01002047.1:39776-222590 GCA_008828725.1 Saccharina japonica | reverse complement strand
TTTTTTTTTTTTTTTTTTTTAATATTGCTCTCTCAGAAGGCTGTCCCTTCGATCATTATTTACGGACAGTACGCACGATGCGTGCTACGATAGAGGTTAGCACATCTTGGCTGAAATGTTTGTTTTCGGAATGGGGGGAAAAAAAAAACCGTCATTCTTGTTTTTGCAATAAAAATTGTTGAGTATGATATATACGCATAACTAGGGGAAGGGATTGTTCATTATTGGTTTGCCTTTTTCATTTTTCTTGTAATCGCTTTTCGACTTACTATTTTTATAGAGCTCATATAGATGTGAGGAGTCTCATGAAAAAAAATGGGGCACCTTTTGTATTCCCTGTATGTATGTACGCGAGTTGTGGGGCATGGCGAGAAATCCCTGTATGTATGTACGCGAGGAATACTTCGGCCAGAGACACGTCTTCACCATCTTGTACAGGGAAAGCACTCGTCGGTGTATTAGTTAGTGGGGGTACCCAACTTCAAGACTCATCCGTTTTAAGATTAGAGATCAGACCAGGCAAAACATCGGCTTGTCGTCACAGGAAAAAGAAAAAGAAAAAGTTCTTGGAGATAGTATTACACGGTCAGTAGTAAAATATCAAGACCATTTTACACCCACTTAAAGACTCATCCGTTTGAAGACTTTTCGGGAGATAAGACCAGGCAAAAAATCGGCTTGTCGTCACGAGCGAAAAAACTAACTTCTTGGAAATAATATTATACACCCTGGTAGTCAGTAGTACAAGGTCAAGACCATTTTACACTCACTTCAGGACTCATCCGTTTCAAGACTTTTCGGGAGGTAAGACCAGGCAAACCATCGGTTTGTCGTCGAGTAAATACAAAAACAAAACTCTTGGAATTTGTATACATATGGTCAGTAGTACATATTATACGTAAAATATCAATACCATGTTAAAGAGACAATACCACGCTTATTGTTTCGTCACGGAGTGGTCTTATAATTACTTGGACTTAGTGTACATGGTCAGTAGTAAAATCTAAGACCACATTAGAGATAAGACCAAGTTTTTTATGGCTCGTCACGGAGTGGTCTTCTTGCAAATAATTGGAGTTCATATGTCTGTATGGTCTGTAGTAAACTATAAGACCATATTAGAGATAAGACCACGTTCATTGGTTTATCACGGGGGTGGCCGTAAAAAGGGTACCCCGACTGTACCTAAACAAAGCCCAACTCGATGGCGAGGTCGATTGGCACACGGGCCCCTGTATAGCTGGGGTCTATATTCTGTCATCGCAGAAGAAGCCGTGCCAACAGAAAGGAGGAGGAGGGGGCGGAAACAGCCCCGCTGGCACCGCCTAAAAAAAACCTGTTTACTCTTTACTCTTTACACTCACTGCTGTACGTACGTAGCCCGGAGGACTCCAAATCAACCAAGAAAGGCACCGGCACTGTGAAAATACCAGGTACATACTTCGTATTTATTAAAAAAAAAACGACGGCTTAGGGTTAACGTCCCCGGTGGAATGTCAGGCGAATCTCGTCCCTGTTAGAGTCAAGGTCGTGAGTTCGAGCGCCCCCGAGTGCATACTAATATCATATATACACGTAGGGACTTTTTCTCGCAAAATACATGTTGATTAGCGGAACGCGCGAGAGCGTGAGTTAGCAAAATTCGATGAAAGACGACGAGCGTTGGGAATGCTGAACCCTCTGCGCGATAAAAATCAAGGCATGAACCGCAGTGGGGAGGAGGGAGAAGAGCCTGCTTTTTGACCCCGGATCTGAGTTACGACTAGGAGGGAGAGATAAAATAAAGGCGAAGACCCTAAATGGGACGGAAAAAACAAAAACGGCTGTGAGATCGAAGATTTCGTCGAAACTCATATTTTGCAAGCTGAGTGTGATACTTCGATCGCGCGTACGTGCGGCTTTTATATGTCCTCATGCAAGGATGTACATCCTATATATGCGGAGAACATAATCTGAGTATTATACGTAGTCTATAGCCTTGATCACAGTATCGAAAGCTAGTTTCAATACATCGCGAAATGTTGTTTTTTTTTTTCTCTTCCTTTCCGATACATCGAAGCATTATCGAATTATCGAATGCTCGATGCACCCTGGTTTTTCTGAGCTCCTAACTTGAGGAGTTCCATACATCGCCGCAAAATAGGTTTTCGAGGGAAATAAAAGTGCTACGTACCCGATGAAAAATTCCATGGCCTGAGTCTTGTATGATAAATATTACTACACGAGGATGAGAGTCTGACGATTTTGGGTTAAGGAGCCAGATCATTCCGAAAACGTTTCAGCCAAAAAAAGGTATACCTTATACCTCTATCGTAGCACGCGTCGTACGTTGTATACGCATCGAACGCACTTTGCCCCCCCCCCCCCCCCTCAATACGACTACGGCCATGCATGAAAATGAAGTACACCCCCCCCGCCACCTATAAATTAACTCATTGAAGGTGTCATGCATATGCAAGTCCGCCTCACAAGCGGTTCTTAGTAGGATGCAGCTCACCCTGCATACGACTCGCCGAACCCCTCACGGCGCTTCGCGCTTCGCGCTAGCAATGCCTGCCTGGTCTGTGAAAACCCGACATGCTCCGTCCGGGCATTGTAGGGATGCGGGGGGACTATGGCCACGCATGAATATCGAGTACGATCGTACACCTCCCCCCATTCCCTGTGGCATCCTCGTATTCGTTTTTACCGCTTTTATTGAGCGATAAGTTTTGAGGTATCGAATGTCGAAATCGTTGAATGTCGAGTTTAATTTTAATTTATCGGGCATCGTATCGGACTTTATTTCGATATCGATATATTCCGATACCGATACCCATCGCTAACAGCAGTCTAGACTAGACTGTACCACCCACTACAGTACCCGCCTTTGCACTATCACACGATACACAAGTATACATATCTGGAATACGCCGAGCCAGTTGTTGGCAGCCCCGTCCCCCTCCTCCCCGTCCTCGCCTCTCCGTTTCATCAACACTAGCACAGGATACAAAAGTATACATGCCTGGAATACGCCCGAGCCGGTTGGTAGTCCCCCTCCCTTTCCCCCCCTCCCCCCCGTCCACACGCCCCCGTTCCACCTTAAAACAACCTACCATACGGCCAAGAAATGGCCATAGAAACCCTCTTACGGTTGCCGCATTTGCTGTGGTGATCGACCTCCAACCAGCACCGCCTCCGGAAGTAGTACCGACCTCCTGGCCTGTTTCAACCCGAGGGTGGACGTTACCGGGGTAATTGGAGTGGACGGTACCGGGGTAATTAGAGTGGACGGTGCCGGGGTAGTTGGTTTCAGCCCCCCCCCCCGCTGACCACTCCCGAACCTATATTTTTACGGCCAACAAAAACGCCAATACTTTGGAAACCCTCCTTAAGGTTGCCGCCGCCGTGCTGATGGAACACCCCGGCCACCACCGCCTCGGAAGATATTACCGACACCCTTGCCGGTTTCAACCGGTTTGGACGGTACCGGGGCAGTTCAGATGGACGGGGCTACGAGGGTAAATAAGCCCCCCCCCCTCCGCTGCCAAAGGCATGCGTTGGTCAATGGTTATTACATAAGGCAAGCAACACATGAGTACGCGCCCCCCCCCACCGATCCCTTCCAAAACAACCATGGTTCATCGACTACGGCCAGTGGCACACATGAGTACACCCCCCCCCCCTCCGTTCGACGGCAAAGGCATGGTGTTCAATGGGATTAAATAATAAGACAAGCGGAAAATGAGATCCCCCCCCACCCCAACCCCCTATAAACGTATCTATAGTTATAGGTTGGCGTTGCGTCGGTTTGCAACGACCTGATAAAACACTGCCTCGCTGCGTGAGCCTATGACAACAGGGTGCGTTTTTTTTTTTGTCATTGTTTTTGGCGGTCACAAAGCTGGCGCGTTCGGTTAGATAATATTGTGCGGGGGGGAACCGTTTGTTCCGCACAGAGGGAATGGTTCGGTAGTGCGTAGTGTTAATATGGAAAGCGTCGCGAGGCAGTACATAAGTAAAGCCATTGCTGTCTCGGATGCCAACACCTAGAAATTAAATTTAATCTCATTTGAAAGCTGTCGGTCATATGCAAGTCTTTCCGCCTGAGAGGCGGTTCTTAGCAGGATGCACTCACCCTCCATGCGACTCGCCCAATACCTCAGGGTTTCGCGCTTTGTGAAGCAATGTCTGCTGGTGTGAAACCAACGCGCTCTCGCTCCCGGCGCATTGTAGGATGCGAGGCGTCTATTGGTCAATGATGACTACGCCCAGTGCACCAACATGAGTACACCCCCCCCCGTCCCCCCCCCACCCGATCACTCCAAAACAACCTACCGGTATTTTGTACGGCCAATAAAAACGCAAAATACTTAGAAAACCCCCTTTACGGTTGCCCCTGCTGTGGGGATCGATCTCCAACCACCACCGCTCCCGGAAGTAGTACCGACCTCCTCGCTAATTCCAGCCAGGGTGGACGGTACCGGGGTAATTGAGCTGGACGGTGGCGGGGTAATTTGGCCCAGCCCCCCCCCCCCCCCCCCCCCCCCCCCCCCCTCCTCCGACCACTCCAAAGCAGCCTATTTGTATACGGCGAATAAACATGACAATGCAATGGAAACCCCCGTTACGGCTGCCGTTGCCTCGCTGATGGATCTCCATCCACCACGGGATCCTCCTCCGGAAATAGTACCGGCATCCTCGCCGAGTCCACCAACCGGGGTGGACGGTGCCGGGGTAATCGGGTCCACCAGGTCGCGCGAACCATCTGCAGCGCTCGAGGGCGACCCCGTAGGCCCGCCCGTGTCTTCACTTCCGGCGGAGGGGCTAGAGGTGCTGCTAGCAGAGGCCGTCGGAGCGGATGTTTCCGGAACCACTGCTGCTGTCGGAACCGACGTTAAATCAGCCACGGCAGGAGTCGGCGCAGCAGTAACAGCTGAATCAAGCATAGCAGGAGTCGGCGCAGCAGTAGCCGCTGAATCAACCACAGCAGGAGTCGGCGCAGCAGTAGCAGCTGAATCAACCATCGCAGGAGTCGGCGCAGCAGTAGTTACGTCAACCATCGCAGGAGTCGGCGGAACGGTGGCGCCAACCGGTGCGGCCTCAACCAACGTTGGGGTCGGCGCAGCAGTGGCAGTGCCGACTACTGTGGCAGGTGCAGGGGACGTCTGGAGGGGGGAGGAGGAGGAGCTGGGGCTAGTAGTAGTCGGCGGCGGCGGAGGCGTCGACGGGGGTGCCGTGGCGGCGGGTTCTTCAGTGTCAGCGCCGGCGGTAGCGGTAGCAGTAGGCCCCGGGGTAGCAGCAGCAGCAGTAGCAGCAGCATCAGCATCAGCACCAACATCACCATCGACCACCACATCGGCGCAGGAGGTGAACCCCGCGCAGCCGAAAGTGTCGTCCGCCACGCACGAGGCCAGTACCGCCAGCTCGTCGTTCGCGTCACACCCGGCCTCGGCCACGACATCGCACACGTCGGCAAACAGGCCCTGGCACGCCGCCGAGCTGGTGCCCACGCTTATCTCCGAGGAGGCTAGGGTGGCCTGGAGGGCGTCCACGCAGGCGCTGCAGTCGGGGTTCGCGAGGCAGACGAGGGCCTCGGTCGGGCACGCGATGCCGCTCGAGAACGAGTGTCCGGGTTGGAACTGGTTGGTCGTGGCCCACAGAGCGAGCAGCGCCGTGGCGGCGTTGGCACGGTTGGCACGGATGCCACCGGTGCCACCGGTGGCACCGGTGAAGAGTTCAGAAGCCCCCCGCCATCTCCTTCTCCCAGGGGTTTGCATGGTTCCCCCTTCCTGTTTTTGTTCGGTACGGCGGCAAAGGGAAAAGTAAAATTGATGAGTATGTGTGTGTTCAGCAGAAACGTGACGAGGGGGTTGGGGTGTGCGTACTCATTTGTTGCTTGCCTTAGTCATTTGACCATTGACCACGCACCCCTTTCGAGACGGAGCCGACGAGGAAGGAGGGGGGTAGAAAAGCAATGGGTACAGCAGTAGTGGGTCCCCTATAGTGCCGGTCGCCCGCTGTATACAGTGCCTGTGAAATCGCTTGAAAAAAATATGGGGTCATTCAGTGTGGCAGCCAGAACATCCACGTGTACCTAGATACGGTGCTTGTGATTTGGTCTACTGATTTGTTCCTTGATGTTCATTCCCTCAAAGTGTTTTCCGGCGACAGAAAGGGTAAGGGTAGTGACGGTCAAGCGTACTTCATTCACAAAGCGTCCACTATGGTTGATTGGTCACACCAACGGTACTGTTGACGAGCTGGCTTCGCTCCGGCGCAACATTTAGCTCGCCGTGGATAGCTCAATGCATTGAGCATGAGCCACTCACGTCTGGGCGGTCGTTAACTACTAGGGAAAGTTTTGAAGCATTCGCCAGTTTTAACCTCCTCAGTAACTGTGCAGCAAAACTCGATTTTTACGGCAGCAGTAGCGCGTGTTCCCACTGCTGCTGTAACGAGCCAAGATGAGCGCAAAATACCGCAGGCTGCAAGCGTAAAAAACACAAAAACGTCAATTGTTGCTGTAGGTCTTGCGATGGGGCGGTTTCAGCCTGCCTTTGGCCCTATTACTTTTCCTGGTGCGCGCAGCTGGACAACCGACTTGCAGTTTTTTGTTTGCAGGTCGGAGAGACGCGCCTTGCCGGCAGATCGGAGGACATATAGTGTGTCGGCCACAAGGGCTCAAATGACGCCTGCACTGGATAGAGGGCAGCGCCATGTGCTTGTGTTACCGAACAGGCCTTCTCTTTCGTCAAATCGATCGGCAGGGCAAAGGGAAACGTGCCTTTGGTTGTATATAGTACGTGTCTTCATTCTGGGCTGTTCAGTATTTTTGTGATTCTATAAAAAAAACATATCAGGCATTTTCCTGGAAAAAAACAGGTCTTTCTCATATGACGAATCTCCCTGTAGTACGTAGTCTATTTTCGGAAGCATTTTTAGCCTGGGGGCTTGATGCACCCCCAAAAAACGACTGGAAATATGCTGAGTATCGCGATTATACGAACACGTCTGTAGATCGGGCGAGAAGCGATGCCTAGCGGAAATACTGCACAAACCGCAACAACACATGCCCTAGAAAATTCCCAGGCAGGTCTGGTGCCCTACGGTCCAGACAGGTCTGGTGCCCTACGGTCGTCGTGGTCGCTCTTGGTGCTATATATGATACCTGGTAGTGTATTTTCAGAGGCACTTTGATGTGCCCCCAACAAAATTGCCTGGAAATATCCTGAGCACCGAGAACACGAAGCTGTCTGTATCTCGGCCGAGACGCGATGGCCGGCGGAACTACAGTTCTACACACACCACAGCAGCATATGCCGTAGACAACCCACAGACAGGTCTGATGCCCTACGGTCGTCGAAATGGCTCGTGGTGGCGTGCTTTGTATTCCGCCCCAATGCCGGGGGGCGCAAAATAAGCTAAAGTGCCGCCCGGGGCGTGCCCCTTCCGGCAAAAAATATTAGAGCAAATAAAGAACAACATTTCTCTACTGTAGTTCTAAAGCTCAGACTGGCAACCGATGAGTAGTTTTAGAGAGCGTAGGTCATGGGTAACATTTGTGTTTCGGGAGGTGTATCGATCAGGCGCCTTTTTCATCACGAAAAGTGCCTCTTACTCAAAAATGACTCGCCATACCCCTGGTACCCGAAGACGGATTTGAAAAATGGCAGTTTCTCCGGCTGCTGATACTGTTTTAACTCAGATTTTCGCCGACGACGCCGAGCACTATTTTAATAGTAGGTGAATCTACCTGGGCCTCTAGTTCGACCGTCCGTAGCGTCCTACGTGGCCACAGCAGAGTGCAGATACCAAACAGGAGCTTCGAAACGATCAAAAGCCTTGCTGCGGATCACTTTCGTTTCGTGATGCAAACACAGCAGCAATGCCTACGCTCCCTTGCAGACCCAGGATCCCCAACACCTCCTACTAGCAGGGACTATAGCGAACAAGCTGTACGTCGGTCGGTCGGAGGTCTGAGCATTAGAACTGGAGCTATGCCGTGTTCCGTAAGGAGTACTGCTATGGTGTTATTATACCAGAACTAGAATTGCTGCTGCTGCTGCTGCTGCTGTTGTTGTTGTTGCTGCTGCTGCTGCTGCTGCTGCTGCAAAAATAAATATATACGTATATTTTCAACACTCAGCCAAGTACTCTTTTTTCTATGACCGAAGGGGCCCCTTAACTCCGTAGTAAAGATTCAATATCAGGCGATGCCACGAGTACTGGAGCTCGGATGCGTGCTGCAGTACGTACTGGTATGTACTCGTTTAGCATGAGCTGGACCTCGCACAGCAAGCTAGGGGAACCTCACACAGCAAGCTAGGGGGTTTCTGACTCGCCTTTCCACAGCGAGGCACAACAGTACGAAGTAGTTCTAGACGAGAGATGCTCTGAACGAGAGAGGAGGGACACCGACTCGCTCTGGAAGTTCTCTTTAACTCGTCAGCACAATATGCACCTCTCTCGTTCTTCGCTAACCCTACTACTGCTGCTCTGCTGTGTTCGAGCACGAGTGAGTACAGCACCGCCAACGCTATGATAAAATACCCTTTTTGCGCTGCTGTTCTGCCAATTATGTGCGGGTAAATAAGGACGGTTTGAATGTACATCTAACACCCAAGTGTACCTTACATTTCCGGACAGAGTTGTATATGCAGGCTCACCTCTTTGGGCTCTACCCTGGGCCGTGTTCCTTCGTTTGGTCCGCCGTATGTCAGTGCTCCGTCGCTCTAGACCCTTCCCGGCCTTCAGCTACCTGCCAGCAGCTTCGCAAGCACTCTCGTCGTGCCCAAGCCTGGAAGCGTGGCCGGCTACGAACGTTAGGCCAGCCTGAGTGCAGGTCGACGTGGAATATCTTCTGCTATATATAGGCCATTGTTGGTACGCATATATGCATCACACATCGAGGGAGTTACATGATATACGTTTGCAGCGTTTTGATATAGGGGAAAGGAGTTCCTGGTTTTATCCGACGAGATAATATTGCGGGACCCTATTTATCCCTGAGAACTGGTCCCACGTATTTGGGGACAAATTACTTGGAATTAGTGTGGGATAAGTTTTTCGGTTCTGAATGGGTCAAGACGCGTGGAATGTTCCTGAAGATCCCGGTGGGCGGTTCCGGAACGAAAACATTCCGTGAGCAGCTGGGTGGAAATTTACAAAATTTATTGCACATCCAGATTATTTTATATAGTTTTTTTTGCTGTTTACTCGTCGTACGTAATGTAGTGCACACCAAGAACCCTGATCCCACGACCGATACGTGGGAGGACGGTTCGCGCTTCGAGCTCTCGATTTACGGTTCGCGCTTCGCGCTCAACCACCAGCGGCTCCTGCGGAGGGCTGATTATAATGTTTGCGGGTCCCTACGAGTATTCTTTGGATTTTACACGCGTGGAATGTTCCTGAAGATCCCTGTGGGCGGTCCCGGAACAAAAACATTCCGTGCACCCAGCAGCTGGGTGGAAATTTATTGCGCACCCAGATTATTTTATACGAAGTACGTATAGGTTTTACTTTGTACTCATAGTGCACCAAGAACCCTGCTGATCCCACGACCGATGTACAACGACCGATACGTGAGAGGACGGTTCGCGCTTCTCGCTCTCGATTTACGGTTCGCGCTTCGCGCTGACGGCCTCCAGCGGCTCCTGCGGAGGGCTGATTATATTTCTGCACCGGGAATCTGTTCCTGAAGATCCTTGTGGGCGGTTCCGGGATCCTATACGTCGTATATATGTACGAGCAAGTTACGAAGGATACGCATGCATGCGGGGTTAGTTTGTGGGGGCGGATTGGATTTCGAAGGGGCCCTCTCGACAAGCATTGCGGAACTATGGGCTATGACACCTTTTTTTGGAGGGTCATCTCGGGGTCATAGCCCATAGTTGCGGAACGGAAGGAACGGAATATTAATATTATCTTGCGTGGTTATCCTCCGCTGCTCATTGGCGATGCGTATGAGTCTCTGCTTGGTGGTATACTGCTGTACCAGGTAGGAGAGAAAGAAGACAACTACGAGAGAGTGTCGGTTCGACAATATCTACTGCTTGCTGTACGCTCACACCACAACAAGCGCCACCTACTGTTGTAGTATATACATCGTTCGCTTGTCTTGGACGATCCCGGACCTGTGTCAAGCTCAGTCAAGCTCTCTTCTTCTCGCTTCGTACACTCGTACAGCCATTGAAGCGAACCGGAGTTCGTGGTGCCTTCAATCTCGCCAAGGCAGAGAGCCCTTCAGCATGGAATACTACGGGGATATACCGTCACAAGTAGTGCAGATATAATACATGTAGTCCTTCAGCAACCGCGCGTGTGTTTGTACAGTACTGAGGTACCGCGCAGTACCACAGGTGCTGCTGCTGTAGCGTAGTAGACAGCGCGGCAAAATTTGAATCGATCGACTTTTGTTACGTATATACTCGTACTCGTATATACCTCGTACATAATACCAGGTACGTACGTAGTAGCCAGCTGGGTGCCGACACAACCCGGTAGCTATAAGAACAGCAGCAGCAACTAACGGATCGCAGGCAGCTGGAGGAAGGGCCCAATCTTTTCACGGAGCGCGGAGGCTTCGACACATCGGTGGTGCCTGGTACCCAAACCAAAGGTATAGCTCGCTCCACGGTGAGAGTCGGTCACCAAAGCACGCAGTGGTGGATCAAACAGCAGCCTTTTTGAACTTGTGTCACAGACCCCCTTTTCTTGTACGTACACTATTACAGATTACGGGGGACCAATGGTAAATAGGACCAGCGGTATACACAAAATCCCATATATTTGACAATTTTTACTAACAATATGTGGTCCTATTAACTATGGCCCACCGTCATACTCTGTACCTGGTATATGATAGGGCGACGCCGCGCATCATACCATTAATACACGCATTGCTACATTATATACGTACGAGTACAGACATACAGCATACCACACCAAGGTGAAAAACGCTGCCGTGTATGCCCCCTTTTGCTGCCAGCTATGATCTATATGCTGTTGTACCAGTACGCGGTACAGCAGTAGTACCAAGTTCTCGCGTATTGTATGTACAACAGAGGACACCTATTATCAGGACGTGAAAAAACGGCAATAAGAAAGGCAGGCTGAGGTTTACAAAAAACACACCATATTGTAAAGTTGAATATAGAACAAGCACGCCCAATGAGCGTGTCTACTACCAGGTACTGCTGTAGCGTCACACACCTTACAAAGTTGAGTTTCAACCGTTCAATCGGTCGTACTCACAGCTGACGTATGTTAACAATTCTATTTGAAAAAAACGAGATTCGTTAGCGGTTGGGGGAGGAGGGAGAGGAGCCTACTTTGTGACCCCGGATCTCAGTTACGACTACTGCAGGGAGGGAGAAAGAAAGACGTGCGAATATAATAAATGGGATAGGAAAAAAACCCCAACTGTGCTGAAGGTACGTAGCGCAGAACGTGCCCATGCGCCCATTCTAAAAGAAAAAGTCCAGCCTGAACCAGTGTCCCTGTTTAGTATTACTGTACGCGTCCTGCACCATTGTATCACACGTAAGTCTCTCACGGATAGTCAGGCTCCACGCCTCGCCGAAATATTCTGAAAGCGTCGCAGTACAGCAGGCTTGATGTGAGCAGGAGGCCAGACGGCCCGCCTCGGGCATGACCAATCGAGGCAGCCGTAAGTCCTGATTCGTGCCGGTGGCTCACGCAACCGCCTCCCAGTGTCGTCGCAGTGAGCACAGAAGTACGACGGCAGACGTCGCACACAGTGCAGACACTCTACCTAGCGTTCGTGTTGAAGGTTTACACCTTTGGGCCACACGGCCGCAGCGAGCACGGCAGTTAAATGCCAGATAGCGAAAACAGCACAGACAGTTCAGGCATGACGCGCCAGTCGGCCCTGATGAGCGAACACCGTGACCCCGCGTGCCATCAAGCCGGGGCGATACAGCACTACCAGTAGATGGACAGACAGACATACAAACAGACAGACAGACAGACAGACAGACAGACAGACAGTGTAGATTGACAGCAAGCTATACGGATCGCCAGACCGACAGACCGATAGACAGACAGACAGACAGACAGACAGACAGACAGACAGACAGACAGACAGACAGACAGACAGACAGACAGACAGACAGACAGACAGACAGACAGACAGGCAGACAGATAGAAAGGTAGACAGATAGGCAGGTAGACAGACAGATAGACAGGTAGACAGATAGGCAGGTAGACAGACAGATAGACAGGTAGACAGATAGGCAGGTAGAGAGACAAGACAAGACAAGACAGTCTCGCCTACCGGGCGGGTCGAGCGAGCAGAACGGTAAAAGCACGTGTCGTCCACACTCAGTTATTCACAGCAGTTATTTTGTTATTCCACCCACCGGTAAGTGGGAGGAATAATCACCCCTCCGGCACCCGTGCGATCACATGCACAATGCAGGACCGTACGCGTGGCCGTCGGCGAAGTTCGTTCGGGCCCGTACGCGAAGGGGTTGCGGGTCAGCACGCGCGGGCTTTCTTGATGGAGAGTGGCGCAGTCAACCTCAGAACTTACTCACACACAGTACAGAAGTGGCACGCAGTGAAGACTAACCCCGGTAAAGGAAATTTGGATGCCTAGACCAGAGAGGATATCCTGTACCGGCTAGCTAAACTCTGTACGGCCCATGATCAGACAGACCGCGACGAAACAACACCGAAGTGTCGTGGGGGCGTCGCCTGATCGGTGGGAGGCGGCTTGGTAGCCTCTCCAATAGACCCCGCCCGGTTTTCAGAGGTAGTTCGGGGGCCAGAAAGGATTCAAAGCTGTTGACGAACCTATCACGATCATCACCGGGGGGGAGGTTCCGGTGCACGTAGCCGCAACGAGAGCAGAGCTAAAACACGCTTTGCAATACGGCGATCACCGCAGCGCCGGCAGTGGCGTACCGGTATTTTGAAAACACTGGGGGCAGGCGTTTTATACGACGTAAAAATGGCTAGTGATATGAAGTCGTTCGCGCATGAGGTTACCGAGCCTGAAGGTATCACCTGCGGCGAGAGTCGCCACCGACACATCCGCACAATCAAAATGACCTTTCCGCCAATGAACGAAGAAGGGAGTACTGAACGAAGATACCGATCCAGACACCGCCTCCCCGCGTCGACGCGCCGTAGCGCCTCCGAAAACACAAATCATGGAGATAGTAAGGCTCATACAAGCACATCCTACGAGTAAGGCAGACGTATCAGACGTTCTCGTGAACGTTAAAGCAGACCCAGAATAAGTTCACCCTCCCATACAGTCGGGGACTTGACCGTGGTCGGTCTTCGGCTGACGTGTTGGCGGTCGGGGTCCCCGGAGTTCACTGAGGTCATGGCCGCAGCGGCCGAGCCCTCGCACTGTAACATACCCTCAGAGCCAGCCCAGGTACAAAGAAAATGCATTGACGGTGCACGTTAATGTGGGAAGGAGAGCCTACAACTACGCCCTCCAACGTCAGAAAAACAGCGCTCATACGGGGGGGGGGGGGGGGGGGGGGGGGGGTCGACGCTTTCGTTGCAACCGTCCACGTGGACAACCACCTATTAGTCAGGGATGACTTGCAGACGGCTACAGGACCGTCTAAATCGCGTCGCCCTCTCTTACGCGCAATACGACGACTGTCCAAGAAGGCACTTAACATCCAGCGTCCGTTTTCGATGCGGTCAGCGGCGCCTCAGAAGCGGTTCTTAGTAGGATGCGGCTCACCTTTCATGCAACTCGCCGAACATCTCACGGCGCTTCGCGCTTGATGCTGGCAATGTCTACCTGATCGGTGAAAACCCGACATGCTCCGTTCCAGCATTGTAGGGGTGCGAGGGTCTATGGTCATACGACTACGGTCATGCATGGATATCGAGTACATCCCCTCCCCCCCCCCCCCAAAAGGGCGGCCGGTCCGAAATCAGAGGCCACCCGCGCGAACCTATCACCACCCCGCTGATACAACAAAAGCAAGGGCTGGCGGAGTCACATTACCTTGCCATGCGTGACCACAGAGTGTAAAACACCTATCGTAGCTGGCACATCTCGTTGACTTCGATCCGGTTCGGCGGGAACGGCCAGAGAGCTGGCCAATGCGGACGCGAGGTCGGCACAGGCAATCGATTCGGGGGGAGGGGGGAGACAGTTGCCGCATCGTGTGTAGGACCAGGAACATCGTAAACGTCGCTAGGATGACTATTCCTTAGAATATCAATGCGAACGGAGTGGAGGCCGTGTGCGTCACGCGTACGGGCCCTCGTAGGCCTCTCCACCTAAACCCTGCCTGCGCACACCGTTCCCGTTGCCCCCGCAATATCAGGGACAGCAATGCCAAGAGATAGGGACGACGTGGCGCCCCGGCCATTGAAGCGCGCACACGAATGTTATTGGAAAATGAACATCCGTGTCAACGAACGAGATGTGCAGGGGGGTAGCGATGGAAGTCACAGCGTGCTGCGTTGACGTGCATGACAACAAACAATCCAAGCTTTTCGCAGGATGTACGCAACTCAAATGTGTCACAATACGGATGCAGGATGAGACTTGCCAACCTTGAACTGTGCGATTGTAGCCGGGGGAAAATCGGGGTGTGGAGGGCCACGGAATCGTTCCCGTAGCAGGCGCCAGTAACGGCAGCTATGACCTGTTGCCCCCTCCTCCCCGAGAAATCAGGTACAGTAGTCGCAGGCATGGAAGACAACGGGCACATCATGGGGATGGATAAACAGGTATTCAGCGTCAAGCAGATAACGGGGGCAGATTACAGGGTTTGGGATAGCACCGTCGTATTTTCCCTGTTTCGCAGAGCCCCAGCCATGGGGGGTTGCACTAAACGGGCAAACCCACCCCCAAGCGCTGTCCGATGCACGCCGCCGTTTTATATCTGTCACATTCGAAGGGCAGAGCGCTTCCGAGAACACATATCGACCGCGAATGCTGCGCAGAACATGGTGTGTTTCCGTGGCGTGGGGTTGAAGGGGCGCCGGGGGGAGAGTCTTCGTAGAACCGCAGCAACTACCCAGCGGGCCGCCTCTAGGACGATGGGCTGCTGGCGGCTGGGCCACGTCGTGCGGAGGACGCATGCTGCGATAGAGGTGCGCCATCGTTGGACCTCAGTTACGCGAGTGATGAGGAACCGGCGGTGGACGCGAATTTCTGCGAGATGAATTTCTGCGACGTTATGGGGAGTCTGATGTGTATTGCGAACCAGACGAGACGAGAAATCTCCAACGCAGTACGAGCGATTGCGTGAGTTTTGCATGATCCTAAGGATGCACACGTGAAGGTTGTTAGGAAGGTTCTCGAGTACTTGAGCGCTACGGCTTAGTTGGGCTTGACTTTCAGAAGAGAGAGAGAAAGTTGGAGTGGAGGATGTACAGTTTGAGTGCGATCTAGAGACGTACGTAGACATGGACTACGCCCACAAGTCGGAGGACAGGCGTTCGATCTCTGGTGAGGTACGCCTGCATCCTGGGTTTCTAGGATGCAGAAATAACGCAGTGCTCTCCCCACCACCGAGGCCAAGTACGTGGCGATGGCCGACGGGGTGAAGGAAGCCCCTTTACGTGAGAGGAGTGTTGGTTTTTCTGACGCCCAGTCTGGGGTCGCCGAGTATTGGAGTGTTTCAAGATAAGTAGGGGGCGAGTGGCTTGGCCAAACACTCGCTGAGCTCGTTCAACAGCAAGCACATCGATGTGAGGTACCACTTCTTGCATGAGTTGGTAGGGAAGGGAGACCTGCCCGTCAAATACCTAAGGACTGAGGATCAGCATGCGGATGTTCTCACGAAGGCGGTCCCTCGGGAGAGGTTTGAGAAACACCGCGGTTTTATGTTGGGGATATAAGGTTTCCGTCGTAAAATATTTCTGGTTGTCACAACTGTTTCGACGCCTTTTAGTTCGACATAACTTGTCTCAACGAACAAAAGTGGGAACATACGATGGCTGCGTCGGGATATTGCGGGATATCGTAGTATGCGAATTTCACGTGGAATGTTCCTGAAAGTCCTTGTGGATGGTTCCTGGAACCGATCTAGGAACCCTGTGGGACTAGGAGAATTTGAGTGCTTTGGGAAGTTGTGGGCGATGAGCTTGGCGCCTTTTCCTACCCAAGCACACCCAATCTTCCCCTCTCCTATCAGCACCCGGAACCAGTTATTAAGTGCATCTATATGACATCTTATTCACACTGTGTGTCGCAGTGAAGCTCGCGCCCTGAGACTGGGGTGCTGGGAGCAAACTATCCTCCGCATAACCGACTTATTCGAATAAGCGAGTGGGCTCACGTACGCATGTGGCTCCGGGTATGGAGTTTGCATCATTAACGCAACACAACAACAAGCTTATCACTGGATTCTGGAGAGGCGCGACACCGGCAGCAAGCAGATGCAGCCATGTTTATCTAGGCCGCATAATACCTTTAGCCGCGAAGGAAGGCCAGAGCGCGAACTCCCCAAGAAATGAGCTCAACACTCGAGCAGGCAGGTATCATCACCACGTCGTATCGGGGAGCAGATATTTGCGTCCGAAGCATCGGGCATATCAGGTCCCCATTAACTTCAGGATTTAGGTCTTTCGGTGAAGATTGTACCAGAGAGGTCTCGTCTTGACCTATTATTGTTTAATTATTTGAAAGGTGTATATATCGCAGCCCTCAGCTCTGAGACCGCGAACTTCCTCACAGCTCATGTATATTCGCAAGCTTGGTGTGATACTTTAAGACTTTGATCGCGGGTGCTACGTACAGGGTTTGAAGTGTTTTCTAGAGTTGTCTGAATTACCAGGTGTCATAAGTGTGCATACGGCTCTTGCGCACCACAGGATTGGGGTTGGATCTGCTTCTTGTTCAGAGATCTACGAGCAGTGACCCTTGCTTACTTGCGTACGTGCATTTACAAATTTACAACGGGTTGTAGTGGTGAACATTATATGTCCTGCCAGCTGTATCATACACTACCGGTCCTCTCATAAGAAAGTGCCCCACAAGAAACTCAGCCTAAACATTACGGGGGAAATAAGAAAATCGACAGCTATTATACTGAAGTTAGTGTGAGACACACCCCTTTCTAAAATAATAAAGTCAGGCTAAGCCCGATTTCTGGTTTCTTATGAGTGGGCCGGTACTGTACCGGCGAATGGTAGGCCGTACACGACTTAACACGTCGTACGAGGTACCGGCAGCATCTATCTGCAGGAATAATGTCTCGATTTCGTTGTTCCCTGCAACACCGATGGTTGACACATCGGACATATCACGATCTTGCTGATCTACGAAGTGAGACCCTACTACTGTATATGCCATTCTGATATGTTGGGCAGGATCTGTGTCGTGCAGATCCAACCCAGAAAACACGTGCTAGATAATACAGATCTCACGGACCTTGATCGCGTAAGTTGACCGTAAGTATCAGGGGTACTCTACTATTTAACTCTGATGTACCTGCTCTGAAGCATCTACGTAGATAATGAGATGGGGAATCTGATCTGTCCGATATGAACCAATTTTGTGTAAGCATCTCCCACGCGTCTGAAGTGTAGGTACACCCAGAGCAGTGCGTTGGACGCAAATTACGTACCAGGTGCCTGGTAGATATATAGAGACGAAACCAAGAAGCACCGAGAAGACTACAACAGCAAAAGTAGTGCAACACAGCAATGCATGTTTGTTTGGATCGAACAGCAACGGCGGATACATGTTTTAGAGGAATAAGATGCTCACAGTTTCGCAGGCGTGATTAAATATCCTTGGCTCGGGGAGGTTTGGCATAAATGCACACTGTTCTCTCTCGTGCTATCCTCCAATACAACGGACACTATGAACACCATCCGACCGCGGGGCGGTCAGGCCATCCCGACTTGGGACTTACGAAAACACTACATACATAGTGGTTCACACGATTTGGTACCAGATAATCTATGATGTTTTCGAGCGCATCGCCTCACGAGGAGTGCGATGCTGAGGTTTAGACGTTGAACATCGTGTTCCAGCAGATGATGCGAGGGGGCCGAGCGCCCATGATGGGCACCATGAGGAGCGTGATGGCCGATTTCACGAGAGACAACTTTCGATCGGAGACCGGCTGCGATGAATGCAGCGCTGTTGTAGGGGAGAGCCCAGCAGGGGTGGTACTGACTGCTGCCGGGGAGACCCCTGCCGGAGCAAGAGCCAGATACAGGAAGGCAAGCGTGTTTTGCGTGATGGTGACTCAAGGAATGTTGGAGCAATGGGAAGCGGGGAAGCTGCTGCTCCGGACGAGGTTGGTCCGGTGAGGGGCCAGTCGGATCAACCAGGGACAGCGGGAGAGAGGGATGTATATATATACCTCGGCGGTGGTGTCTTTAGGGTGGCTTTGGTCTGCCTCCCTCATGCCATATGGGTTTCGAAAACCATGGGTGGGCGTCGTTTGCCGTCGTTTAGTGGTCTCAAACAGTATTTCACACGTCGGGCAGATCATGATCGATATACTGTAATCTGGTTCCTCTCCTGCCGTTGTGAGAGCTTTTGCAGGGTCTGTACGTCATAGATCCAACCCAGGAAACATGTGTCGGATCGCGCAGATTGTACGGGGTCCCAGTCTGCAACACAAGCTAGACTACACAGATCAGGCATCTATCTGCTCTGGAGACAAATGCGAAAGCAGAGGTGCACCGTTTTTGTTTGTGAGGTCACTCAAAACCCGCCTTAGAGAAAAATGAAAGTGCGACCCGATGAACAAGCCGGTGGTCTAGGTATACACTTAAATACCCTATTACAAAAAACAAATAAATGGCATTTCGACGAATTTGGGTTAGGGAGGCACCATTATTCGGGTCTACCACATTATTTGTCTTATTTCATTTACTTCTATGGACGTAAAATTTTACTTCCATTCAAAGGTGTTCTACTTCTACATGGAAGTAGTTTTTCACTTCCATTATATTGGAAGCAAATTGGAAGTAAATATAGTTCCATGTGGAAGTGAAAAAACATTCATAGAAGTATATTGACTTATGTTGAAACTTTCATAGAAGTAAGTTTCACTTCCATAAACGTTTTTTTAACTTCCATGGAAGTAAGATCACTTCCATGGAAGCAAACAAAAATCTTCCATGGAACTAAACTGACTTCTGCGGAAACTATTATGGAAGTAAACGGTATTTACTTCCATGGAAGTAACATCGGTGTACATTTTCGGTTCGAAGAGGGCCTTCGGCCACTACGTAGGCAGGTCTGTCTAGTGTGATTCCGCGCTGCGCTACACGGTTTTTAATATCAAGTTTGTATTTGGTTCACGTTTTGTTGATCGGGATGGGCCCACGTTGGGTGGGACGGTGTACCAACTGGAAGCAGGGGGTGGATTGATGCCCTCGCTTTCATGTTTTATTTACATGGAAGTGAAACTTTAATTTACTTCCACTATAATCACATGGAAGTAAAACCAAATTTCACGAAAGTAAAACAACTTACTCGAAAGTAGATATAGACTTCCGCAAACTTCCATGAAAGTGAAAAACTTTCATGGAAGAATATTGTACTCCCATAAAAGTAAAAAACAAAAACTCTCGTGAAAGTAAAAATTACTTCCATGGAAACGTTTCGAATTCCGGGGAAACTTTCATCGAAATAAACTCTAAAGTAAAATAATGTGGTAGATCGCATTATTCAGTAACCTTTTTAGCAAAAAAGTGCTACCCTTATAGTCTAGTAGCACGCATCTGAAAACGATCATCAAGTGGGAATCGATGGTCTGTCCGACGTGTGGAATGTTTCAATCTCTGCACAAGGGACACTCGGTATTATTCGAAAGCGGTAAGTAGGCTTCTCGGCAGCCTTCGTACCGGTTCCGTTGCAGTACTTTCCCGTAGGAGGAATTCGGCACCGAGAATGACGTGCCAGTCGACAAGGGGGGTTTGGCACCCAAACTGGTACAGAGGCATGGCATGGAATGTATTCTGGGTGGCTCTCCAGAGCAAGATCATATACAAACACACCAGGTATATGCGTAGGTGTATTTTTCGTCGAGGGAAGCATGGGATGCCCTTCTTTCGTAGTGCGGTCCTCAGACTGCAGAGGGAAAATCTGATCTCTCGCGGCGCTTCACGTCTAATTGTTCAAAGATAGCNGACAGACAGACAGACAAGACAGACAGACAGACAGACAGACAGACAGACAGACAGACAGACAGACAGACAGACAGACAGAACAGACAGACAGACAGACAGACAGACAGACAGACAGACAGACAGACAGACAGACAGACAGACAGACAGACAGACAGACAGACAGACAGACAGACAGACAGACAGACAGACAGACAGGCAGAAGACAAGAAACCGCAAACAGACAGACAGACAGACAGACAGACAGACAGACAGACAGACAGACAGACAGACAGACAGACAGACAGACAGACAGACAGACAGACAGACAGACAGACAGGCAGACAGATAGAAAGGTAGACAGATAGGCAGGTAGACAGACAGATAGACAGGTAGACAGATAGGCAGGTAGAGAGACAAGACAAGACAAGACAGTCTCGCCTACCGGGCGGGTCGAGCGAGCAGAACGGTAAAAGCACGTGTCGTCCACACTCAGTTATTCACAGCAGTTATTTTGTTATTCCACCCACCGGTAAGTGGGAGGAATAATCACCCCTCCGGCACCCGTGCGATCACATGCACAATGCAGGACCGTACGCGTGGCCGTCGGCGAAGTTCGTTCGGGCCCGTACGCGAAGGGGTTGCGGGTCAGCACGCGCGGGCTTTCTTGATGGAGAGTGGCGCAGTCAACCTCAGAACTTACTCACATACAGTACAGAAGTGGCACGCAGTGAAGACTAACCCCGGTAAAGGAAATTTGGATGCCTAGACCAGAGAGGATATCCTGTACCAGCTAGCTAAACTCTGTACGGCCCATGATCAGACAGACCGCGACGAAACAACACCGAAGTGTCGTGGGGGCGTCGCCTGATCGGTGGGAGGCGGCTTGGTAGCCTCTCCAATAGACCCCGCCCGGTTTTCAGAGGTAGTTCGGGGGCCAGAAAGGATTCAAAGCTGTTGACGAACCTATCACGATCATCACCGGGGGGGAGGTTCCGGTGCACGTAGCCGCAACGAGAGCAGAGCTAAAACACGCTTTGCAATACGGCGATCACCGCAGCGCCGGCAGTGGCGTACCGGTATTTTGAAAACACTGGGGGCAGGCGTTTTATACGACGTAAAAATGGCTAGTGATATGAAGTCGTTCGCGCATGAGGTTACCGAGCCTGAAGGTGTCACCTGCGGCGAGAGTCGCCACCGACACATCCGCACAATCAAAATGACCTTTCCGCCAATGAACGAAGAAGGGAGTACTGAACGAAGATACCGATCCAGACACCGCCTCCCCGCGTCGACGCGCCGTAGCGCCTCCGAAAACACAAATCATGGAGATAGTAAGGCTCATACAAGCACATCCTACGAGTAAGGCAGACGTATCAGACGTTCTCGTGAACGTTAAAGCAGACCCAGAATAAGTTCACCACCCCTCCCATACAGTCGGGGACTTGACCGTGGTCGGTCTTCGGCTGACGTGTTGGCGGTCGGGGTCCCCGGAGTTCACTGAGGTCATGGCCGCAGCGGCCGAGCCCTCGCACTGTAACATACCCTCAGAGCCAGCCCAGGTACAAAGAAAATGCATTGACGGTGCACGTTAATGTGGGAAGGAGAGCCTACAACTACGCCCTCCAACGTCAGAAGAACAGCGCTCATACGGGGGGGGGGGGGGGGGGGGGGGGGGGTCGACGCTTTCGTTGCAACCGTCCACGTGGACAACCACCTATTAGTCAGGGATGACTTGCAGACGGCTACAGGACCGTCTAAATCGCGTCGCCCTCTCTTACGCGCAATACGACGACTGTCCAAGAAGGCACTTAACATCCAGCGTCCGTTTTCGATGCGGTCAGCGGCGCCTCAGAAGCGGTTCTTAGTAGGATGCGGCTCACCTTTCATGCAACTCGCCGAACATCTCACGGCGCTTCGCGCTTGATGCTGGCAATGTCTACCTGATCGGTGAAAACCCGACATGCTCCGTTCCAGCATTGTAGGGGTGCGAGGGTCTATGGTCATACGACTACGGTCATGCATGGATATCGAGTACATCCCCTCCCCCCCCCCCCCAAAAGGGCGGCCGGTCCGAAATCAGAGGCCACCCGCGCGAACCTATCACCACCCCGCTGATACAACAAAAGCAAGGGCTGGCGGAGTCACATTACCTTGCCATGCGTGACCACAGAGTGTAAAACACCTATAGTAGCTGGCACATCTCGTTGACTTCGATCCGGTTCGGCGGGAACGGCCAGAGAGCTGGCCAATGCGGACGCGAGGTCGGCACAGGCAATCGATTCGGGGGGAGGGGGGAGACAGTTGCCGCATCGTGTGTAGGACCAGGAACATCGTAAACGTCGCTAGGATGACTATTCCTTAGAATATCAATGCGAACGGAGTGGAGGCCGTGTGCGTCACGCGTACGGGCCCTCGTAGGCCTCTCCACCTAAACCCTGCCTGCGCACACCGTTCCCGTTGCCCCCGCAATATCAGGGACAGCAATGCCAAGAGATAGGGACGACGTGGCGCCCCGGCCATTGAAGCGCGCACACGAATGCTATTGGAAAATGAACATCCGTGTCAACGAACGAGATGTGCAGGGGGGTAGCGATGGAAGTCACAGCGTGCTGCGTTGACGTGCATGACAACAAACAATCCAAGCTTTTCGCAGGATGTACGCAACTCAAATGTGTCACAATACGGATGCAGGATGAGACTTGCCAACCTTGAACTGTGCGATTGTAGCCGGGGGAAAATCGGGGTGTGGAGGGCCACGGAATCGTTCCCGTAGCAGGCGCCAGTAACGGCAGCTATGACCTGTTGCCCCCTCCTCCCCGAGAAATCAGGTACAGTAGTCGCAGGCATGGAAGACAACGGGCACATCATGGGGATGGATAAACAGGTATTCAGCGTCAAGCAGATAACGGGGGCAGATTACAGGGTTTGGGATAGCACCGTCGTATTTTCCCTGTTTCGCAGAGCCCCAGCCATGGGGGGTTGCACTAAACGGGCAAACCCACCCCCAAGCGCTGTCCGATGCACGCCGCCGTTTTATATCTGTCACATTCGAAGGGCAGAGCGCTTCCGAGAACACATATCGACCGCGAATGCTGCGCAGAACATGGTGTGTTTCCGTGGCGTGGGGTTGAAGGGGCGCCGGGGGGAGAGTCTTCGTAGAACCGCAGCAACTACCCAGCGGGCCGCCTCTAGGACGATGGGCTGCTGGCGGCTGGGCCACGTCGTGCGGAGGACGCATGCTGCGATAGAGGTGCACCATCGTTGGACCTCAGTTACGCGAGTGATGAGGAACCGGCGGTGGACGCGAATTTCTGCGAGATGAATTTCTGCGACGTTATGGGGAGTCTGATGTGTATTGCGAACCAGACGAGACGAGAAATCTCCAACGCAGTACGAGCGATTGCGTGAGTTTTGCATGATCCTAAGGATGCACACGTGAAGGTTGTTAGGAAGGTTCTCGAGTACTTGAGCGCTACGGCTTAGTTGGGCTTGACTTTCAGAAGAGAGAGAGAAAGTTGGAGTGGAGGATGTACAGTTTGAGTGCGATCTAGAGACGTACGTAGACATGGACTACGCCCACAAGTCGGAGGACAGGCGTTCGATCTCTGGTGAGGTACGCCTGCATCCTGGGTTTCTAGGATGCAGAAATAACGCAGTGCTCTCCCCACCACCGAGGCCAAGTACGTGGCGATGGCCGACGGGGTGAAGGAGGCCCTGTACGTGCAAGGAGTGTTGGTATTCTTGGTGCCTAGTCTTGGGTCGCCGAGTATTGGAGTGTTTCAAGATAAGTAGGGGGCGAGTGGCTTGGCCAAACACTCGCTGAGCTCGTTCAACAGCAAGCACATCGATGTGCGGTACCACTTCTTGCATGAGTTGGTAGGGAAGGGAGACCTGCCCGTCAAATACCTAAGGACTGAGGATCAGCATGCGGATGTTCTCACGAAGGCGGTCCCTCGGGAGAGGTTTGAGAAACACCGCGGTTTTATGTTGGGGATATAAGGTTTCCGTCGTAAAATATTTCTGGTTGTCACAACTGTTTCGACGCCTTTTAGTTCGACATAACTTGTCTCAACGAACAAAAGTGGGAACATACGATGGCTGCGTCGGGATATTGCGGGATATCGTAGTATGCGAATTTCACGTGGAATGTTCCTGAAAGTCCTTGTGGATGGTTCCTGGAACCGATCTAGGAACCCTGTGGGACTAGGAGAATTTGAGTGCTTTGGGAAGTTGTGGGCGATGAGCTTGGCGCCTTTTCCTACCCAAGCACACCCAATCTTCCCCTCTCCTATCAGCACCCGGAATCAGTTATTAAGTGCATCTATATAACATCTTATTCACACTGTGTGTCGCAGTGAAGCTCGCGCCCTGAGACTGGGGTGCTGGGAGCAAACTATCCTCCGCATAACCGACTTATTCGAATAAGCGAGTGGGCTCACGTACGCATGTGGCTCCGGGTATGGAGTTTGCATCATTAACGCAACACAACAACAAGCTTATCACTGGATTCTGGAGAGGCGCGACACCGGCAGCAAGCAGATGCAGCCATGTTTATCTAGGCCGCATAATACCTTTAGCCGCGAAGGAAGGCCAGAGCGCGAACTCCCCAAGAAATGAGCTCAACACTCGAGCAGGCAGGTATCATCACCACGTCGTATCGGGGAGCAGATATTTGCGTCCGAAGCATCGGGCATATCAGGTCCCCATTAACTTCAGGATTTAGGTCTTTCGGTGAAGATTGTACCAGAGAGGTCTCGTCTTGACCTATTATTGTTTAATTATTTGAAAGGTGTATATATCGCAGCCCTCAGCTCTGAGACCGCGAACTTCCTCACAGCTCATGTATATTCGCAAGCTTGGTGTGATACTTTAAGACTTTGATCGCGGGTGCTACGTACAGGGTTTGAAGTGTTTTCTAGAGTTGTCTGAATTACCAGGTGTCATAAGTGTGCATACGGCTCTTGCGCACCACAGGATTGGGGTTGGATCTGCTTCTTGTTCAGAGATCTACGAGCAGTGACCCTTGCTTACTTGCGTACGTGCATTTACAATTTTACAACGGGTTGTAGTGGTGAACATTATATGTCCTGCCAGCTGTATCATACACTACCGGTCCTCTCATAAGAAAGTGCCCCACAAGAAACTCAGCCTAAACATTACGGGGGAAATAAGAAAATCGACAGCTATTATACTGAAGTTAGTGTGAGACACACCCCTTTCTAAAATAAGAAAGTCAGCCTAAGCCCGATTTCTGGTTTCTTATGAGTGGGCCGGTACTGTACCGGCGAATGGTAGGCCGTACACGACTTAACACGTCGTACGAGGTACCGGCAGCATCTATCTGCAGGAATAATGTCTCGATTTCGTTGTTCCCTGCAACACCGATGGTTGACACATCGGACATATCACGATCTTGCTGATCTACGAAGTGAGACCCTACTACTGTATATGCCATTCTGATATGTTGGGCAGGATCTGTGTCGTGCAGATCCAACCCAGAAAACACGTGCTAGATAATACAGATCTCACGGACCTTGATCGCGTAAGTTGACCGTAAGTATCAGGGGTACTCTACTATTTAACTCTGATGTACCTGCTCTGAAGCATCTACGTAGATAATGAGATGGGGAATCTGATCTGTCCGATATGAACCAATTTTGTGTAAGCATCTCCCACGCGTCTGAAGTGTAGGTACACCCAGAGCAGTGCGTTGGACGCAAATTACGTACCAGGTGCCTGGTAGATATATAGAGACGAAACCAAGAAGCACCGAGAAGACTACAACAGCAAAAGTAGTGCAACACAGCAATGCATGTTTGTTTGGATCGAACAGCAACGGCGGATACATGTTTTAGAGGAATAAGATGCTCACAGTTTCGCAGGCGTGATTAAATATCCTTGGCTCGGGGAGGTTTGGCATAAATGCACACTGTTCTCTCTCGTGCTATCCTCCAATACAACGGACACTATGAACACCATCCGACCGCGGGGCGGTCAGGCCATCCCGACTTGGGACTTACGAAAACACTACATACATAGTGGTTCACACGATTTGGTACCGGATAATCTATGATGTTTTCGAGCGCATCGCCTCACGAGGAGTGCGATGCTGAGGTTTAGACGTTGAACATCGTGTTCCAGCAGATGATGCGAGGGGGCCGAGCGCCCATGATGGGCACCATGAGGAGCGTGATGACCGATTTCACGAGAGACAAACTTTCGATCAGAGACCGGCTGCGATTAATGCAGCGCTGTTGTAGGGGAGAGCCCAGCAGGAGTGGTACTGACTGCTGCCGGGGAGACCCCTGCCGGAGCAAGAGCCAGATACAGGAAGGCAAGCGTGTTTTGCGTGATGGTGACTCAAGGAATGTTGGAGCAATGGGAAGCGGGGAAGCTGCTGCTCCGGACGAGGTTGGTCCGGTGAGGGGCCAGTCGGATCAACCAGGGACAGCGGGAGAGAGGGATGTATATATATACCTCGGCGGTGGTGTCTTTAGGGTGGCTTTGGTCTGCCTCCCTCATGCCATATGGGTTTCGAAAACCATGGGTGGGCGTCGTTTGCCGTCGTTTAGTGGTCTCAAACAGTATTTCACACGTCGGGCAGATCATGATCGATATACTGTAATCTGGTTCCTCTCATGCCGTTGTGAGAGCTTTTGCAGGGTCTGTACGTCATAGATCCAACCCAGGAAACATGTGTCGGATCGCGCAGATTGTACGGGGTCCCAGTCTGCAACACAAGCTAGACTACACAGATCAGGCATCTATCTGCTCTGGAGACAAATGCGAAAGCAGAGGTGCACCGTTTTTGTTTGTGAGGTCACTCAAAACCCGCCTTAGAGAAAAATGAAAGTGCGACCCGATGAACAAGCCGGTGGTCTAGGTATACACTTAAATACCCTATTACAAAAAACAAATAAATGGCATTTCGACGAATTTGGGTTAGGGAGGCACCATTATTCGGGTCTACCACATTATTTGTCTTATTTCATTTACTTCTATGGACGTAAAATTTTACTTCCATTCAAAGGTGTTCTACTTCTACATGGAAGTAGTTTTTCACTTCCATTATATTGGAAGCAAATTGGAAGTAAATATAGTTCCATGTGGAAGTGAAAAAACATTCATAGAAGTATATTGACTTATGTTGAAACTTTCATAGAAGTAAGTTTCACTTCCATAAACGTTTTTTTAACTTCCATGGAAGTAAGATCACTTCCATGGAAGCAAACAAAAATCTTCCATGGAACTAAACTGACTTCTGCGGAAACTATTATGGAAGTAAACGGTATTTACTTCCATGGAAGTAACATCGGTGTAAATTTTCGGTTCGAAGAGGGCCTTCGGCCACTACGTAGGCAGGTCTGTCTAGTGTGATTCCGCGCTGCGCTACACGGTTTTTAATATCAAGTTTGTATTTGGTTCACGTTTTGTTGATCGGGATGGGCCCACGTTGGGTGGGACGGTGTACCAACTGGAAGCAGGGGGTGGATTGATGCCCTCGCTTTCATGTTTTATTTACATGGAAGTGAAACTTTAATTTACTTCCACTATAATCACATGGAAGTAAAACCAAATTTCACGAAAGTAAAACAACTTACTCGAAAGTAGATATAGACTTCCGCAAACTTCCATGAAAGTGAAAAACTTTCATGGAAGAATATTGTACTCCCATAAAAGTAAAAAACAAAAACTCTCGTGAAAGTAAAAATTACTTCCATGGAAACGTTTCGAATTCCGGGGAAACTTTCATCGAAATAAACTCTAAAGTAAAATAATGTGGTAGATCGCATTATTCAGTAACCTTTTTAGCAAAAAAGTGCTACCCTTATAGTCTAGTAGCACGCATCTGAAAACGATCATCAAGTGGGAATCGATGGTCTGTCCGACGTGTGGAATGTTTCAATCTCTGCACAAGGGACACTCGGTATTATTCGAAAGCGGTAAGTAGGCTTCTCGGCAGCCTTCGTACCGGTTCCGTTGCAGTACTTTCCCGTAGGAGGAATTCGGCACCGAGAATGACGTGCCAGTCGACAAGGGGGGTTTGGCACCCAAACTGGTACAGAGGCATGGCATGGAATGTATTCTGGGTGGCTCTCCAGAGCAAGATCATATACAAACACACCAGGTATATGCGTAGGTGTATTTTTCGTCGAGGGAAGCATGGGATGCCCTTCTTTCGTAGTGCGGTCCTCAGACTGCAGAGGGAAAATCTGATCTCTCGCGGCGCTTCACGTCTAATTGTTCAAAGATAGCACCCCACTTCAGAAGATGAGCTGGGCAAAGGATGTTGCCGCGAAGATATGCGCACGGCTGGCCTGACTCTTGGCGACCGCATGCGCTACACCCTCTTCGCTGGTGCTTTGCCTGCCGAGTTAGAGGGGGAGGCGTGGACCCTGGCATCCCGCGACCATATCAGCCGCGACGAGAAAATCTAGGCTGTTTTGAGGGCGGCATCACCGACTTTCGGGAAACAGCCAGAAGGGGTCGAACGCGGACCTCGCGGTGTACGCCGGTGATGGCGCCGGTGGCGGCCATGGGAGCGGTGGAGGCCGCGGGCGAGGTGAAGACCGCGGAAGAGGAAGCGCCGGACGATGGGGAAACACGCGGACGAAGCGATGGAAGCACCGAAGAGGTCGTTCGTGGTGACGCCGCGGCCGACCGGCGGCGACGGCGGCAGCGAACGCCACTTCTCCGCGAACGGGTGCTACACGTGTGGCAAGAGCGACCAAATAATTGCGGACTGTGCGGATAAGTTATTCCGCCGATGCAACAGGTGGGGGTACACGTCTGATGATGTCTGCGCCATGGCGAAGGAGGATATTGTGCTGGCGGCGACGAGACAGGGGAGAGCAAGGGACGCCAGAGGTGACGATGGTACGATCGGGTTTTCAAGTTTCAAGGCCGAAGGGACACAAGCGCGTGGTACGACGCCGTACGCAGAATGCGCGGTGGGGAGTTGACTTGGAAGGTACAAGACGAGGCGTGGGCTTGCGATAGTGGAGCGTCTGCCTACATGGCGCCCTCATGAGACATCGTCACAAACTTGTTTCATCGGTCCGGAAACTATCTTGAGGGCATGCTTTTGACTTACGTTGCACACGTGCCGGATCTCCGCTATCACCAATTTTTCCGTGCCACTCGCGTCAAGAACGGCTACATTTTGGCCCCGAGGGAATTATCATTTGGCTGAAGTCAGAGCGCTCGATTGTATTTCTTGAGTCGGGACCCTGTCCAGCTCTTACTGCACGGCCGACATCTGTAGCAGGAAAAGGCTTGTACTGTACTCGCCCCGGGTCAACCACTCAACACGTCCGCGGCACAGCATCAGCGAGTTCTGCAATGCGCTGCTGGACACTCTCACGGAGTTCTACTGCACAAGGCCGTGGAGCAGCAGGGGATCGTCCTCGAGGGGGAAATGCATGAGTGCACGGGGTGGTCTATTGCGAAGTGTGTTCGCAAGGGCATCAAGCAGTCCACACAATGAAGAGCCGAGACTTTGTACAAGTGTTGACTAGGCACCGTGTTATGCTCCTTAGACGAGCTAGACGACGAGTTGTCTCTCAACTGGACGACCTCGGGCGTGACAGTATGGGCGTTCGGTCAACGTATGCCGCTCGATAGAGGAGCATAATCCTTCTTCATACAGGTGCGGACACCGAAAATCCCAGCGTAGTGGTTGTCATCTAGGAGCCATAACTTAGATGACAAGTCAAGCTAAGGATCGGCGAGGTTGGCCATGGAGTGATTGGCATGAATGGCAACAGGATGATTATTCAGGCGACACGGAAGGCGGACGGCCCCTAGCCGCGCCCTTTATAGGCGGGCCGGGCTCCCAGCGAGGCGGATGGCCGCTCACCTATCGAAGAAGCAGGAAAGGGAAACAAGATTGCCATTGAAGGCTGGTGTCTTATTATGTTTCGCTAAGCATGCCTTACGAGGCACATAAGACGAAGGACGCGCGCTACGATACGGGAAGCAAACGTTTGACAACAAGAAACATGTCGAATAAAGCAGGAAAGGAAACAAGATTGCCATTGACGGCTGGTGTCTTATTAGTTTTCGCTAAGCGTACGGTAAGAGAAACATAAGCCGAAGGACGCGCGCTACGATAAGGGTAGCAAACCATTGGCCACAAAAATATTTCTGGTTGGCACGACTGAGGAACTATCGTACCCAACATGGTTGGAATACAGTCATTCGTGACACCTGGTATACCTATAGCACGGGAATGGTCCATCGGGCTAAGTTTTCCGTTTTATCTAAAGATCAGTTTTAAGGGTTAGATATAAAGCTCTTTAACTGAGGAACCTCATTCGCCTTAGGGTGCAATCCTACCGTAGCAGCACGCGTCAAACCTTCCAGAGTATAATCTGGGCCTCCGCCCAGGGAATTACCCCCATCCACGCCGATGAGTTGCTGCCTCTACTGTAGTGCGAGCGCAGAAAATAAGACTCCCACTACCGATCACCACCCACACTATCACGCGAATTCCCGCAGGCAGGAGGGAAAAAAAGGGTACACACGCTCGTTGAGCAATATGTTTTAGTACGGGCGCAGCACCTCGCGCTGAAAGACGTCCCTGCCCATCACCACCGACACTGTCACGCGAAAGAGCGTGAAGGCAGTTGGGGAAAGAACGGGGGGAGCACACACGCCTATGCGAGGTACCAGTGCAGTAGCGGACGCGACACCTTACGCCAAAGGATGTCCAATGCCCGTCGCTGCCGACACCACTACATGAAGCACCCGAAGGGAATCGGAACAAAATATGCTGTACGACTCGCTAAGTACAGCGACTCTCCGTAAGCTGCTGCCGCTTCGCCCAGTCGGACACGACCGCTGAAAAGATGTTGGAAGGGTCTCCGGTCCAGGTGATCCTCCACCCAAGGCCTGCAAGACCTGTGGAGTAGTGCTGGAAAAACGATGTAAAAACCACGAAAGAGGTTAGCGGTGGTTGGCATGTCGAGTGTTATAGCACGTACGGAGACTCTGCGAATGGGGTGGTTTCAGCCCACGGCTCACTTAGGGAAAAAAAAGCGCAATCGAGGAGCCATGCACGTCGTGAAACACAAGCAGAAACTGCTTGGAAAACAGAACGAAGGAGATACTGCGCAGCGTCGGTCGGGTCGATTAAAAACGGGCGAAGAAAACGTAGTGACGCAGAATAGCACAATGGAGACCTTCGCGGAAGGGATGTCAAGCACATAGGAGAGAGCATACCCAAAGAGCAGAGCTCGACTCCACGCAAATCCCAGTTTAGGTGCGCACGCTATACTGCGACGAGGCGGGCGGTTTCCGATGACATCATTAGCGGCCTCAGCGCTCGCGGCTACGACGGTAGAAGGCAAACGATTGTGCGCGGTACTTGAAAACACACAGAGATACGATAAATAAATGTAACGCCCAGACGACCAGCGAAGGAGGCAACCGCCCCCCAAAGACGGGTACACATATTCTTGCCTGCCGGTGTTGAGATAATCGTGAATTCGGCATCGTCAATGCCGTGCGGAAACCGCTGACGCGGGAGGAACTCCGTCTTTTACTCTGCCGATCCTTACAAGATTTACCCTTCGCCGAGTCTTGCGATGGGCCACCTGCATGCGGCGTTCCTCCCGATCCGGGCCGAAACATTCCTCCCTGAGATGGGCGTCCCATGCGTGGCCCACGGAACACCACAGAGCAAGGGGCGGCGACCGCAGCGCGGGCCATGCCGCATGCGCTGGAGGAACTCCGTCCTCTACTCCATGCCGCTCATAGACTTACAAGATGTTCCCCGCCGCCGAGCCTTGCAATGGGTCTAGCCATCCTTCCGATCCGGGTGCCGAGCGTCCTCTCTGAGGCGCGCGGCGTTCAATGCCCGGCCGACGTAACGCCACAGAGCAAGGGGCGACGGCCGCAGCGTGGGCCATGCCGTATGCGCAGGCGGAATCCAGCGAGCCGACGCTCCACTGTGCCGAGAGCGGGGTCGCGTATTCCGACGCAAATCTCTCAACACGAGCGGGGGTGGTGGTGAGGGCTGCTGTACGACGCTTGGCTGCTGTGCCAAGGCCTGCTGCTCCACGGCTGGCTTCTGTTGGAGATCAACGCCTGGCGAAGGCTACTGGTGGGCGTGTTGCTACTGCGCAAGGCCTGGCAAAGGCTGATGGTGGGCGTTGCTGCTGTAGTTCTTGCGCCACGACGGGCGGAGGCTACTGGTGGGCCTGCTACTGCAGTTGCTGTGGTTGGTGCGCCGCGCCGGGCGAGGCCTGCTGGAGGGCCTGTTGGTACTGTTGGTGCTGCAGCGGATGCGCCACGCGCAGCGACGCCTGCTGGAGGGCCTGCTAGGGCCTGTTGCTGCTGTTGCTGCTGCTGCGCCCCTCCGCACCGGGAAATGATCTGCTGGAGATCTTGCTGCTGCTGCTGCTGTTGCTGCGCCGCGCCGCGCTGGGCAAGCTATGCTGGAGGACAAGTTGCTGCAGTTGCTTCTCTAGCTGTGGGGCAGCGCCGGACGAGACCTGCTGCTGCTGTTGTTGCCGCTGTACCACGCCAGGTGAGGTTGTTACAGCAGCGTCCGCCTCTAGGGCCAGTCCCGAGAGTAGGCTCATCTCATTGCTGGTTGGGATTCAATGGAGATATAGAGTTGCCTCTCGAGAGGCTCTACCCAAGCTCCCGTCCGAGAGCTCCAGATTACCCAGTTCCCCGATGTTGGGCGAGTAACGCGTTGGTTATCCGTAAACCAAGCGCATAGCGGGGAACAGACAGGTGGACACATGCCTAATGGGCATATCACTTGACAATAGACATGGGGTTTGGCTTTGATCCTTCACTTGGGGGTGGTTTTGAACTAAAACCAGGTTAGAAACCCACTTGAGCAGACGCCCAGTTTCAGCCTGATTCGACGTTCCATTGGGATAATGGCGTTCCTATGAAGGGAACCCATCCTCAACCTCCATCGTTCGAGCGGGGAGCTTCGTACAGCTTGACCCCCGTTGTAACGATGGACCCTCTGCGTAGCATTGCCCACGACAATCGCTTACTCATCACAGTATTAACCCCTGCAGTCAGCCCGCTGCAACAAGATCTGCTGGAGAGCATGTGGCTGTAATTGCTGCTGGAGCTTCTGGGCCGGGCCGGGCGAGGCCTGGTGGAGTTCGTTTGTCATGGGGGGCAGTTGGGGCAGCTGATGTTCTCAGCGATGGTAGAGGGCAAACAGCAGGCGCGTTATCGGCACTCAGGTGGCAAGCTCACCGCTGGGTCATAGGCAGGAGTAGAAGCTTGTACAGCAGTAGTAGCGGCAGGAAAACCTTGTGTAATACAGTACCGGCCCGCTCATAAGAAACCAGAAATCGGGCTTAGGCTGACTTTCTTATTTGAGAAAGGGGTGTGCCCCACACTAACTTCAGTATAATAGCTGTCGACTTTCTTATTTCCCCCGAAATGTTTAGGCTGAGTTTCTTGTGGGGCACTTTCTTATGAGAGGGCCGGTAGTGTAGTAGTGTGTGTTCAGCGACGAGCACCTCAAGGTGAAACATTGAGATAATTGCTCGATGTTCACGGCGTGGCGGGGGAAAAGCAGTCTGCCGGGTCCCCTATCAATATCATCCGTGCAGGACAGCCGTTGCACCGGTCTCAAGGCCTGCGCTTTTACTGCAAGCAATATGGGTACCATTGTCCATGTATAGTAACAGCGGCATTAAAATCGCTCGTCCGTACTGAAATTCACTGTTCTATCCCAGGCGGGGAATACAAATCGAAAAGGACTTGAGAAATGCCCAGTGTAGGGTCCGCTGCAAGACCAGCCACACTTGCTGTTAGTACATATGTTGAGGGAAGACTCAATATCGGGCAACCCGTCCGCTGCGCGTCGCTGTTCTTTGGGGGCTCGGCCTGCTTTCGCTTTTCTTTTAGCAAGTTAATGATGTATGTGATGAAAACAATTAATTGATAACAGCCGTACAATAATGTGAACCGCGTAAAATGTTTCCCCTCCAAAGCGAGATATTTGACGTTTGAGATTTCGGAGACTTGTTGTGTATATACCAATTGGAATGGTCTGGACGACTGCTTTTGGAGGCTGTTCGTTATGTTTGTTTGGCATTGTCCGAACCATTTCTTTTGGAGAGCTGTCCAATAATTGGAATTGTCACACAGGATGGAGGAAGACCTCGTGCATATATAAATATATACTTCGAGGTACGAGGTTTCCTCTTTTTTTTTTTTTTTCTTTTCCTTTGTTTTTTTCTTCTTTCAGGGCATGTTAATGTTTCTGAGTGATCAAAGTTGAAGCTTACTATGCTGCTAATTGTCGGGTGGCAAGCGCAATAGACGCTCGCTACGATACATTACAAGGCGCCCAACAAGAAACAGGCTAATAAGAAATCCAGGCCGAGCTTCAGAGGAAAATGTGAAATTCGGGAGTCGATATCTTGAAATTCGTGTAGAAAGCACCCTCTCTCAAACAAGAAACCCAGAGCCTGGACAAGATTTCCTGTTTGTGATTACAGGTAGGCGTCTTGCGCTGTGTAGAGGCGCGATAACGTTTTGAATGAAACGTGTGTTCTTAATGACGAGGCTCCTTGGCCCGATATCATCGGAACTTGAATCTTTGTTTTGTTGCAATGGTATATATTTTATACATGGGCCAGGGGCGTCCAGCAAAAAAGAGAAAACGACACACCACACCCCCAGAGGTCGGAATAGAAAACCGTTGCAACCGTTGTGATCACATGATGAAATAAGAAAATGGGAAAAAAAAAAATCCTTATTTTCATTTGTTCACTTGGTTTTAGTAACCCCCCCCTAACGAACAAAAAATTCTGTGAGATGTCGAAAAATAATTTTTCGCCCACCCTCGCATGGGCCATGATATAGTTCATCGGGTACGTCGCAGCACTTTTTTGTTCCCCTCCGGAGATTGTTTTGGGTGAGATACGTACCACTGTAGTGCTCCTCATGTGACCACCCCCAGAAAAAAACATGGGGCCGTGCTCGTAGCATGCGCCTTTTAGAACTGCAGTCCCGTTTTGGGGACACATTACTTAGAATTAGAGTGGTTTGTCCCCAAAACGGGACTGCAGTTCTTAAGGGGTTCGTTCATACTATTAATAAAAACAAAATGGATTCAGCAGTCCATCCAGTCTTCTATTAATGGACCTGTTGTAGTTCTAAATTGCCCGGACCGTTGATTGCGGAGACCTCCTACTCGTAATAATTGTTTTTTTTCAACACTTGATTTCGGGTACTGTTCAGTAGTTCGAATTGTTGTATGGTCAGCAGAGCCAGGTAGGTGGGTGTCTATCAGATACCGGGTAAATTGTCCCCCCGGACAATACCTCGTAGAGTTCAGAGGGTGTCTGTATACGAGCAAGGTCTTCATATCATGCCAACGATTCAATACCTCTCCAGTAACCCTGGATTTCCTTCGTTTAATCTTCCGCCATCTTCTGGTATAATTCCTGGCCTTATTACGTAGACTGCTGTCCATTGCAGCAGTAAAATAGACTATCAAGTACCACAAGCAGCCACAAGTTGACAACGTAATACTAATACGCAGTACAAGATTGTTGTTGGTTTACATACTAGTAATCATGTAAATATGCATATCTGTACTCGACAAAAAGTATGTATATATATACATATACCCTGGCATAAAATTTGCCGTAATCTAAATACTATTGAAGAAGGCCGTGATTATTTGAATATGTTACGTATCATGGCTTCATGGATTTTAATATTAATAGTATGGTATACTATATGGCATATTATACAAACAAAGTGTATGAGTTTCAAAATGCCAATTGTGAGCTCTATAACGTACAAACTATTTTGTCTAATAATACAAATATGAGTATGATACGCATGTAGTATATTACTCGTACCAGGTATTCATAGTATGTGTTATAAGGTTTACTGCTGTAGATTGGGTAGTACTAGGTGCTTGGTTTACCTTTTACCAGTACCAACGGACTAATGCCTTAACATATGGCGTCGTTTTTGCAGGACATGGATTGTAGTAGTCGTGAGTTCGAATCTTACAACCACCATGAAAACGCTGAAGAAAGGCGATTTTCCTCATGTCATAACCCGATAAACACTCTCTTCCTTGGGTCCCCAGAGACTGTTTAAAAAACTTCGGACTACGAGTAGGCGCGTACGACCCAATATATATATGAAGACCAAAGACCCCGCGGTTCTGAAGGGGGGGAAGCTTACAGTAGCTTGGGTAGGTGATTGGTTAACCTTTTTCCAGTAGGAGCCCAACGGACTGACGCCTTAACACATGGCGTCGTCGACAGCAGCACATGGGTTGTACAGTAGTGGTCGTGAGTTCGAATCTCACCACCATGAAAACGGCTTGTTTTAGATAAAAAACGATTTTGCTCATGGCAGAACCTGTGATAAACACTCTCCCTTGGGCCCCTAGATATTGTTACGTAACAATTTCGGAATAGGCACGTACGGCCCCATACGAAGACCGAAGACCCCGCGATTCAAAAGGAAGGGGGTGGGGGGGGGTGTACTCATGTCGTGCACGGCCGTAGTCGTATGACCAAAGACCCTCGCATCCCTACAATGCCGGGACGGAGCACGTTGGGTTTACACCAACCAGGCAGGCATTGCTTGCACCAAGCGCGAAGCGCCGTGGGGTATTGGGCGAGTCACATGGAGGGTGAGCTGCATCCTGCTCAGAACCGCCTCTGAGGCGGACTTGCATATGGACGACAGCTTCAATGAGTTGATTTAATTTCTGGTGTGGCCACTTCCGGAGACAGCAATGGGTTTTATTATGTAACTGCCTCGCGGATGCCTTACCATATTAACACTACGTGATACGACCATTCCCCTTGTGCGGAGCAAAGGTTCTCCACCCCGCACAAATGATCTACTCGGCCGCCAGCTTTGGTGACCGCCAAACAAAAACAAAAACAAAAACAAAAACGGCACCCTGGTTGTCTAGATCACGCAGCGAGTGGCGTGTTTTACAGCGTCGTTGCCAACCGACGCCAACCCAACCTATAAATATATAGAATATATTATAAGAAGGGAGGGGGGGGGGTGTTCTAAGTTACAAGGATTATATTGAGTGGGTACGTGGTATAAACCTTTTACCAGTAGCTCAACGGACTACAGCCAGTAATGCCTGTACATATGCATACGAGTATTACAACATTTTATGTTTTATTGAAAGAGGCGCGCCCCTTCGGTCAAAACATCAAAAACACTTACTTGTTGAGTCTTTTTAAAACAATATGTTTCGTCTTTTATTTTGGTGGCAACACTACTATTTCTGGTACAATGACACCATATCAGTACTCCTTGCTGTTAAGGCATTGGTGCGTTGGTGTTGCAGCGGGCTTGGTCTGCTGGCTTTCCATTGACGCGATGGCGTTCCTTTGAAGGGAACCCATCCTCAACCTCCATCGTTCAAGCGGGGAGCTTCGTACAGCTTGATCCCGTTTTAACGATGGACCCTCCGCGTAGCACTGGCCACGACAGTCGCTTCCGCATCAAAGTATTAACCCCTGCAGCCAGCCCGCTGCAACATTGGGCTACTGGTAAAAGGTTAACCGATTGCCTACCCAATCTAAGCCGTACAACACCCCCCCCCTGGAACGGACCTGATATACGGGTGAACGCGTGTGACCTACACGCGGTTCCTATTTATGCGGATCCAGAAGTGTTTTCAGATTCTTGACATGAAGAAATTCGCTTTTCTTTAAAACACGTTTTCACGGTGGTCGTGAGATTCGAACTCACCACCACTTCAATCCATGTCCTGTCGTCGATGCCATTTGTGAAGGCACTAGTCCGTTGGGCTATACTGGGGAGAGGTTAATCGAGTACCTACCCAATCTAAGCCTTGTAACACTTTTCCCCCCCTGGAACGGACCGGCGGGCCGGGACCCCGACGACGCCAAGTGTGATAAGACTGGGTGAGACACAGAATATGTGGTTGACCCCTTAAGAACTGGTCCCACGAATTTGGGGACAACTTACTTGGAATTAGTGTGGGGCATTTGTTTCAGTTATGAATGGGTTAAGGCATTAAATTACTCCGTTGGGCTACCGGTAATGGGTTAACCAATTACCTACCCAATCTTAGCCTTATAACCCTCTCCCCCCCTGGAACGGACCGGATATTATGCGGGTCGACGCGTGTGACCAGCACGCGGTTCCTGTTGATGGGGATCCAGCCACGTACGTCCTGCCGTCAATGCCAGTTGGTAAGGCATCAATGAGTCTGTTGGGCTACTGGTAAAAGGTTAACCAATTACCTGCTACCCAATCTAAGCCTTATAATTTATAACAGTATCCCCTTGCAGGTTTGTCCATTAAGCATCCTTGGTGTTACTCTCTTTCACGTATATAGAATCAAGCGTAGAAGAAAAACAGCTTATTATATCATTCCCAGAGCCGTGATGGCATCTGGCTCGGAAGGGCTTCACGTTTGGCCCTCCCGATCATAGAAGTACCCCGAATACGAATGCCATCCAAGTAATACGAAAACGTACCAATTACCTATTATACAGAGGTAATTACTGGCCTTCCAAGCCCATAGTATTACATTGCCAAACACGGCATAGCTCCACTTTTAGGGCTCAGACCTGCTCCCGACCAACGTAAGCTTGTCCGGTGTAGTCTCTAGGAGGTGTTGGGGTTCTTGGATCTGCAAGGGGGGGCAGGCATTGCTGTGTTTGCATCACGCAACGAACGTGCTCAGCAGCAAGAATGTTGATCGTTTCGGAGCTCCTGTTTGGCATCTACACTCTGCTGTGGACACGTCGGAAGCTATACGGACTGTCGAACTAGAAGCCCAGGTAGGTTCGCCTACTGTTAAAAATAGTGTTCGGCCTCCTCGTCGAAAATCTGAGTTAAAACAGTATCATCAACAGCCGGAGAAACTGTCATTTTTCAAAGTCGTCTTTGGGTACACAGTACCAGAGCTACGGGGAATGGGGAGTCGTTTTTGAGTAAGAGACACTTTTCGTGATGAAAAAGGCATCGGGTCGCTGCGACTCCCGAGACAAAAAGGTTGCCTGCAACATACGCTCTCTAACAATGCTCACATGGTGTAGGTTTGAACAGGAGATCATAGTACTATCGTTTTCGGTACGTAGGAAGGCATAAGAAGATCGAAAATGGACCAAATATAGTATGGTACTCCGTATTGCGACTGGAAAAAGACACGTCGTCTATCTGGTACGAGCATTAATTTGAACTTTTTATAGACTGCAGCAGGCCCAAAGGGACCCCTTAATATGCACATACATACATACAGTAGTACTATTAATAGTCTAAAATTCAAAATTATTGTGCAAAAGAAATATTCCAAGGTCAGGTTCTGTAGGGTTTGTGGATTTAGGGTACGGGTATGGGAGTGTTACAGAACTTACAGAAGTTCCGGGTACGGGTATGGAAGTGTTACAGAACTCACAGGAGTTCCGGGTATTGTGACACAGGCGTACAGAACTCACAGCAGTAGTTCCGTGCGGGTCTAAAATAGTTGTACCCTTACCCCGGGTATTGTTGCACGGGGCGTACAGAACATACAGAAGTTCCGGGTACGGGTATATATGTCGTACAGAACTTCCAGAAATTCCGGGTACGCGTATGAGAGTGTTACAGAACTCACAGAAGTTCCGGGTATTGTGGCACGGGCGTACAGAACTCACAGAAGTTCCGTACGGGTATAAAAGCGTTGTACCCGTACCCCGGGTATTGTGGCACGGGCGTACAGAACTTACAGAAGTTCCGGGTACGGCAAGGGTACGGGTATGAGTGTCGCACATAACTCACAGAAGTTCTTTATAGGGTAGTAATACCCGGGAAAAACCCCGGGTATGGTTCTCTACGTAACCTACAGAAACAATCTTGCAAAGTTTCCATACCAATACCGTACAGGACACCTCGTCAGAATACACAATCTGGTCCAGGCTGGATTTCTTATTCGAGAGAGTGTGCTTTCTACACTATTTTCAACATAACGATCCTGAATTTCTTATTATCCTTTTCAAATATCAGCCTGGCTTTCTTTTTAGCCTGTTTCTTATTAGGTGTCCTGTACTGTACAGCAGTAGTACAGGACACCTTACAAAAAACAAGAAAGCCGGCCAAAGCTGCATTTCTTATTCAAGACAGGGTGCTCTCAACGCTATAATAACTTCAATACAAACGAATCTAGAATTTATGATTTCCTCTAAATATCAGTGGATTTTTCACTAATCTATTTATTATATATAGTTCGTCTGATGCCCAAAAAACAATACTTTAATCAAGTGATCTTTGATGCCCACTTTATCATAGCAACTTAGAGTGGAGCAAATGCAAACAAACTTTTTTTTTTTTTTTTGGTCCCACACACGTTCAAAACGCACGCTTCTCCCTACGCCGGCATGCCCGGCACCGTCTTCGTACGTCGCAGGCTGGGATACTGTACTACAACTCGTACGTGCGCCGTGCCTGTCGTCGTGGTCACAGCGATTCGCGGCTGCTCTGCGTACGGGTATTGCAGCAGTGTGCGGTTGCTATACTTTTAACCTTTGCTGAGATTGTATCGTTCATCCGTACTCGTATCGTATGATACGTAGTACGTGGCCTTCTGTCACCGTACGCGACGAAAGCACCACTGCTTTAGAAACAGACGGGGTCTCTGAAGGCCCCTAGATAACGCCCCCTCCTCCTACCTCTGCTCGCGTTCAAAGCCGTCCCGAGTTCGCGAAGCTTGGTCATGTCGCATGGCTACTTACCAGGTACCACGGGTGGTCCTCGGGAAAACAAGCATATGATACGTATTCCACCCCATACCAGGTACCAGGTACGAGCAGGTACCAGAGATCACCAACAACCATCCTCAAGTCAAGCACCGCCACCATTACCACACCACCAGCTGAGCACCAGCACCAGCAGAAACGTGTCGCTGGTGGTGGTGGTGGTGGTGGCTGTGTTTGCTTGTTTTGATTTCTAAAACAAATCTCGATCACCACTCGGCGATGACAAGAAATAGACGAATTTTGTGAATGCGGCGCAATAAGGTGATACCAGGATACTACGTATGTAGGTATCATACCAGGCTAGACGGTGCCGCGAGACAACATAGCTCTTCAACGACACACCACGTTCAGAGCCATGCCCAGGTGACATGCTCACGTGACATCCTTGCGAGCCTGTATCATGTTTTAATCATGCTGTCTGTGCACGCACGTATATACGTATATAAACAACCCTAACTTAGTCGTGTTGTTTATGTCTTCAAATGTATGCGTATATCTTTCAAATCTGTCTTGTCCGTTCACGGAACAGCAACGTACCGCCTTGCGTTTTTTTTTTCATTTTGCGCAATCCTCTGCTGTGCGGTGCTGTGCGACTTCTTCTCTTAAATTTAATTGCATCGTACGTACAGTCAATGTGCCTGTTGTATAACGTACATACAATGTGCCTGCTGTATATCCGAACGCAGAGTGTGCAGTATTTGTGCAGAGTATGCAGTATTTGTGCCCTATTATAGTTTTCACGAAAAACTCGGTATGCATGCATGCGCGAGTCAAATGATCTCGATCATCAGCACACCCACAGTCTCTCGAGCGATTTTGCAAGGCCCTTTCGCTATGACCGCGAGACAACCGACAACAACAACAAACAACGTGCTCTCAGGAACAGCCAGCCCCCTCCCTGTCCCCCCTGGCCACATCTATTCTAAATATGTTTTCCATCAAACAACCCGCATTGATTCGGAGTCAATCCCCTTCGTTTCTATTTCCTTAACCATTTGTACTCCTATTAAAAACATTTCACATATGCTCCGAGTATTTTTCGTACTCCGAGTACTGAGAGTATTAGAGTACTGGTGGGCTAAATACTCGGAGTACTTGGAGTATGAACAGTACAGAAGGCCCAAATACTCCGAGTACTGGGAGTATAATCAGTACTTATACTTGAGTATACAAGCAGTACTCCGAGTATCGAGAGTATTGGACACCGAAATACTGCGAGTGCACAAAGTATCTGAAGTATTTTTTCTCGAAAATACTCTAATATTACTCCAAGGAAATGGGAGCATCTTATCTGTGAATTTTGAAATGCTATAAACGCCAGTCACATGCGCCCAGAACCTGGGGGGAATGGCGGCCGAGTCTTTCAAATGATGCAAAGATGCTCCTAACGTACTTCACACTCCGAGTGTACTCCGAGTATCGAGTACATTTCGTACTCCGAGTACATAGAGTATTAGAGTACTGGCGGCCTGAATACTCGGAGTACTTGGAGTATGAGCAGTACTGAAGCCCCAAATACTCGGAGTGCACGGAAGGAGTATGCGCAGTATCGGACCCCGAAATACTCGGAGTACAAGCAGTATCGAGAGTGTTCATACCCGAAATACTCCGAGTACGAGCAGTACCCCGGAGTATCGAACCCCGAAATACTCCGAGTACACGAAGTACCTGAAGTATGTTTTCCTATACTCCTTACTTTACTTCAAGGTACTCGGAGCATCTGTGGAATCTTCGTCGTCAAATTGTTTATAATTTTATTCCTATTATTTTTTATTCGAGCCTCTATCATCTCCTTTACTACTTGCTTCAATGGCCCTACCGCCGTGGGGGCGGGAGGGCCTCTTATTCCCTAGTAAATAATACCCTGTTTTTTATTTCGTGCCCCGTACTGCTCTTGTGTCCTCGTCAAAGCGCCGGTGAACCGACAAAAAATATTGACCAAGAACAGCTACTTGTTTTGTTGTTGTCTTCACATTAAACTCGTTTCAGTTGCTAATTGATCTAGCAAGATCACAGCCCGTGGTCACAAAAGTGCTAGAGCCATCAGAGAATCCGAAAGAACACGCACACTTAGCAGGGAAAGGATACACAAGTCCGAAGGGGAACACCTAAAATCCCTACAGTATGCTACTACGATGCGTATAATGCGATGTGTACGTACGACGTGAACGTATCTGGTACTAAATACGATTACGATACGTACAATACGTATAATACATACGGATAATATATATATATAATGTGTCATATCAAACGCACCTGTTACACAGTCTAATATCAATATCATTAATAGAACGTATCATTTTCATCTTTGGGCAGCGAAATATGCAAGAAAAACAAAAAAGAGCCATAGAGTGGTACTATAAGACCGTACGTGAAAGTATGGTCTGAACCCGAATAGATACCGGCACCCCAGGTATTGTGAAAAAGGTATACCCTTACCCCGGGTATTGTGACAAATATCTTACAGAACTTGCAGAAGTTCCGGGTACGGGTATGGATGTCTTACAGAACTTACAGAAGTTCCGGGTTAGGGTATAAAACCCTTACAGAACTCACAGAACTTCCGGGTATTGTGGCCCGGGCGTACATAACTCACAGAAGTTCCGGGCAGGTACAAACGCGTTGTACCGGTACCCCGGGTATTGTGAAACGGGGAGTACAGAACTTACAGAAGTTCTCTGTAGGGTATGAAGGTCGTACAGAACTTACAGAAGTTCCGGGTACGGGTATAAAACCCTTACAGAACTTACACAAGTTCTCTGTAGGGCATTTCCCGGGTAAATACCCCGGGTATAGTTCTGTAGGTACCCTACAGAACCTGACCTTGGACATATCGTACCCACAGGCAGCCTTGGGTCCACTTGTGTCATATATGTATTCTTGTTAATTTCATATTCTGGGTTTATTTTATTGTTTTTTACTATTACCAGGTATTGTTTTTGATCTGGCTTGTGTTGCAACTTGTATATATATATATATATATTTTTTTTTTAATCCTCCGGCGGATGGGTCAAAATAAAGCTTACGCTCTCCACACTTCCACGTCTCACTTCGTGTCGTGTGTCAATTCACTCCATGCCCCCTCGGAAAAGATCATCTTTACAACTCTCCCTTCTTCCCCTCGCTGCCTCGGCAAGGTTTTTGCTTTGGCATGGCCCATAGCGAGGGGGGGGGTCTTTCTAGCGAACAAGGCTAGGCTCACCCTCAAGCGGACCGATACCTCCTTGCTACTGCGCACCCGCTGCGAAGCGTGTGCAGCGGTAGATTTGGATCGGCACTGGTGCGCCAGGCGCAAAAGTTCAGATGCACGGGCCTTTTTGGCCGTCAGTGTAGACAGCAATGTCCATCTCAYCTTTTGTGCGCGGAGGCAGACGCCATCAGAAAGGTGGACGGACACTATGTACACGGCCCTAGGTCTGTCTGCTAGAGGGACTGTACTGCTTCTCAGTAACCTGGCTTCGCCATCAAAGGAGGAGGGAGCGTGTGGCGACGAGGTGGAGCCTTGGGCTGGTTGACCCCTTCAGCGCGATGAAATTATTATTTTCCAGACCAAGCACCCTAGTGCAACGAGGAGAAAGCGAGGAGCCGACTGGGAAGGACAGCAAGAGGGCGTGTACGGACGGAGCGAGTCGAGTGTGGTCGTGCTAGGACTGGCCAAGCGGCACCGGAGCGGCGCGCCGGAGCAGCAGCACAGCAGCGCGCCGGCGCAGCAGCACAGCAGCGCACCGGAGCAGCGATCCGGAGCACGGACGACATCGACCCGTGGCGAACGGACAAACATTTTTTTGTTGACAAATATTTCGTTTTTTCCCCTGAATGTTGTTGTTGGGTCTGTGTGGATGACGTCACTGGTTTTGTAGAGAGAGCGGCAGAGATGGGGGCGACACCCCGGGTGCCTTAATTGTGTGCCTGATCGTGGAAGACCCCTTCAATGTGGAACGATTCCTAATCAGTGTCGATGTTATTAATGCTGTGCCTAGCACAGACGTTACAGGATAGATTCGGGTAATTGTCAATTGACGTGATGGCTTTGGTTGGCTGCTCTTTTTCACTGTGTGCCCGCGGACTGTCATTTGGCAGCACTTCAGACAGCAGCTGCGTGCTCCATTTGTTCCCACGCATACCGTGTGTTTTTGTACAGACAGCACTTCAGACAGCAGTTACGCTATAGTCGGCAAATTCAGTGGTGAAGAGTGGGGGGGGGGGGGGGGGGCGATGCTGCTGTAGTCGAATGGAGATTGCGGGCGTGTAGTTCAATTTTGGACACACACGCATAATATACTGTAGGGATTTTAGGTGTACCTCTTCGGACTTGTGTATCCTTTCCCTGCTAAGTGTGCGTGTTCTTTAGGATTCTCTGATGGCTCTAGCACTTTTGTGACCACGGGCTGTGATCTTGCTAGATCAGACTATAGGGATTAGCAACTGAAACGAGTTTAATGTGAAGACAACAACAACAACAACCCATTCATTATTACGTCGCGATATATGATATATACCAGGTACGTCAACGTATACAATTTTTTTCTTTGTCTCACAGCAGACTGTGACTACGTGACCACATAATCACCACACAACTGGTACTCGTATCTCTCTAGGATGAAGAATCGGCACAGACCGGGGGGGTGTGCTGGATGTCGACGGGTAGAAAGGACGGTTGGTTGTCAATATATCATATTATTATATGTATAATAATAGTAGTGTAGGCGGAATCCGACGCAAGTCGACGAGGGAAGAAATTAAGAGTGCTGGAATCTTCTCGAGATAAAAATGCAAGGCAAGAACCGTAGTGGGGGAGGAAGGAGAAGAGCCTACTTTGTGCCCCCGGACCTGAGTTACGCCTAGGAAGAAGAGAGAAAGGAACGGCGAAGATAATAAATGGGATGGACAAAAAAAGAAAAAGAAAAAAGAAAAAAAAGTGTGAAGCCAACACAGGCATAAATGACACTGGAAAATAAATTCACGTGCGAAATCGTTTCGGGGATAATTCCAAGGAGATCCCGGGTGTTCCATCAATAATACATACGTAATACCTGTCGGAAACGAAGAAACCATTCTACGTACGATACATCTACGCATACGTAGCAAAAACAATGACACATGACGCATGACGAGCCTGTCGAAATGTGTCCAAAACATCACATTGTTCTTTTGTTCTTTTCCGGTTTTTCCTTCATGTCTCGGATTACTCAGATTGATCTGCAGTCTGCAGCCAGCAGCCAGCCCTTTCCAGAAACGAATCAATGTGCAATGTTCCAGTATTCTTTCATTTTCATTCAAGGCTGTAATCTAAAAACGCAAAACACAGCAATAAGTATTCCAAGCAGCACCAGAGCTCCATTCACATACAACCTCTGCCCTACACAATCAGGGAGAGAAAAGCAGCAGCACAGCAGCAAGCACATCAGCAAGCACAGCAGCAGCAGCAGCAGCAGCAGCAGCAGCAGCAGCAGCAGCAGCAGCAGCCCCACCTTGAACAGCCTCTTAGTCCGGGTGTTGACGATACTACGAGCGAGGAGGGCCACCACAGACAGCGAGCTACGTAGAGCGACACCAGAGGCGGTAGCTCCAGCAACATCATCATCATCATCATCATCAGCACCATCGATCGGAAGTCGGAAACACTCAACTTGTCGTCTGCTGGCTATTGATCGTTTGCTTCACTTCAGTATACGCCTCATTTATTCTTCGACTCGACGGAACACGACTCGTACACTCACCACCACCACCACCACCACCACCACCACCACCACCACCACGACCACGACCACCACCACCATCGCCACCAACACCACCTTGACGGATCTACGTCGTTAGCTCTGCAGCAGGAGGAGGAGGAGGAGGAGGTAGGTAAGCGTTTGCTGGGCGAGACCTGTCTGGAGGAGGAGTTGTCGACGAAATGGATTGGGCGTGCCCTTGCTATATAATTTGACGACGTGAATACTCGTATCATACGAGTGTATATACAGCAGTATAGAGAGCGCGCGATGTTCCGATCGTCAGTAGTCAGTACGTACCTGGTACAGCAGTACTCTGGTGCAATAACAATAACGGCATCCTTTTTTTTCAGCGCACAAACGTTTCTTTTTTGTCGTTTTGTACGTCTGTTATCGTTCATCCCCAGCTACACATATTATATATATATGTGTATATACGATATATGTATGCTATAATATGTATCTGCTGCGCATTGTTCCTACAGCAGCAGCAATATTTTAGCATTTATCCCAGCCGCACACACACGCTGTTTCCGCTGCTTGTTGTCTGTGATTCCGCTTCGATGGAACATGTACCCTTGATGTACCAGGTATCTTGCGACAGATAAAAAACTTCTCTCACACTCACTCATGATAATAATATAAATAACACTGTTTTGTGCATTCATTTTTTTTTGTAAAATTACAAAACTACGGAAGCGACAACAAACAGCAGCAGCAGCAGCAGCAGCAGCAGCAGCAGCAGCAGCAGCAGCAGCAGCAGCAGCGAGTGTAAAACTTAAACTTCCATGTACGCATATATAAAACATTTTATTTTAGAGGACCGGCTACACTTTTTTTTGTGCTAATCAGGCACGGGATCGGCGGTAATGGCAAGGACGCGGCCAGTGGCCAGCATCACCCCCCAACCGGTATCACCGCGACATGAGACATGAACTCGCCTGTCTGTGCGAGCGTAGAGTGTAGCTAGCCTATTGCGGGGAACAATAATAGTAGTATAGTATTCAGGGTCCATAGCAGAGACAAAAAAAACTACAAACCGTAGTACAGGACACACTATAATAAGAAACAGGAAATATGGTCCATTCCGGTTTCTTCCCTCCAATATAGGGGGGGGGGGGGGTGTGTGGTGTCGATAACTTTTTTTTTTGTGCGCCCTTGGTCCAGGCTATATTTCTTATTTGAGAGAGGGTGCTTTCTACACTTATTTCAAGATAACGACTCCCGAATTTCTTATAATCTCAGCCTGTTTCTTATTCGGTGTCCTGTACTGTATACGTACAGCAGCAGTACTCGACAGATAGATGTTGAGAATCTAGAATCTCTTGTTTTTGGCCAGTCTGGAATTTTCTTAATAGTATGTAAGACTGGGTGGTGTTCCACACTATTTTCCGTACAAAGAGAAGGTCGCATTCTTGTGTACCCCCCAAATTATCAGTCTCAATTTCTTAATTATCAGATTCTTAACATCTGTCGCGGACGGTATGTTTCACGTATTTTTACTATTACATACCGGTATTAATCATATTTGGGTCCTGGTTGTTACTTCGTATCTTTTTTCCTTTTCGCTTTTTTTCTGTTTTCTCTTTTTTTCTCTTGCATGCACCTTGATTGCTAGCAGGGTAGGTCTTGCCTGTCGTATATGGCATTGCATTGTCTGCTCTGCTTACTGCACTGAGCGTAGTATCTCTGTGTCGTAGTTTTGTGACCACAGAACTGGTACCTTTTCAGGATGAAGAATCGGCACGGACACTGGGTGTGCTGGATGTCGACGGGTAGAAAGGAAGGTTTAATGTGAAGAACACACACATAGCATGTATGATATCATATGTCCCACACACGTGATTACTTGTGCGTAGCAGCGCGATACCTTGTTTGTTGGATGTTGTTGCTGGTCCTATATATGATACAACAATATAGGCATAGGCATAGTTTTGAATTGCTGGTGCGACGGCAATGCGCGTAATGTCATGAAGTCTGCAGGAGAATCTCTGAAACATTTCCAGGAACACTATTAATACTACTTGTTACACGGAGCAGTACGGGCGCTCAATGAGAAACAAACGCTTGTTTCGGCTCCAGCCAAAAACAGTTTCTAACAATCAATGCATTTTACTCGGACAGTATCATCAGAGAAAATTTATGATTTCACATTTTTTTAGTATATACAGCAGTACAGGACACCTAATAAGAAACAGGAAATCTGGTCCAGGATGAGTTTCTTATTTGAGACAGGGTGCGTTCTACACTAAATTCAAGATAACGATTCCCGGAGTTCATATTTTCCTTTAAATCTCAGCCTGGCTTTTGTATTAGCCTGTTTTTTATTTGGTGTCCTGTACCACAGACAGAGTGTATTGCGGCAATATAGAGAGAGGTATGATACATAGAATCGCGTCTTGTGCTGGTGTTCTGTACGTATGGTTTCCGCCCGCATGACGCCTCAGGCTCGGGTCAGCATCGCTGAGGAAACAGTTGAGCGAGATGAGCACCGCAATAGAACACTTGATGCAACTTGGCGCAAAATTCATTTTTTTTTTTTTTGTAGTTTTAACTTGGTTTTAACCCCTTAAGAACTGGTCCCACGAACTTGGGGACAAACTAATTGGAATTAGTGTGGGACATGTTTTTCAGTTCTGAATGGGTTAATGGCTGTGGTTTTTTATCCATGCGAGTCACACCAACACCCCTCCCTGGTCCCTGGGACTGGCGTTTATAGTCTATACTGCTTGACGTTGTAGGTTTTCTGTTTCCGCCGTTTCGTATCTCCGTTTCTTACGCCATGAATTATTCGAAGTGAGTGGAAACAAACAGTGAAAAAAAACGAACCTGACTTTCGTGATTTTAATACGAAGTTCACATTTCTTATTACTGCAGGGGGCCGGTATATACTATACATGTTGCCTGTACTTGTACTGGTATATTATATGATACTTTTATTACATTTATTATTACATACTATACTTGACTTATTATGCCGTAATCTATACCAGGTACCTGGTAATCAGTAGATAATAACTGCAATATTCGTATTACAATTGGGTCGGTCGCTCCGATGGTCTAGAGGTAACCTCGAACGCTTCTGAACGTTGATGTCTGGAGTTCGAATCTCACGTGGGTCGGACTTTTGAGTTTATTTGCAAAAATAAATAAAAAACGGAATCAACTGCTGAGAGCGCCAATTAATAGTATTAATAGCGTGGGTAGGCACAATTCGATGCGAGTCGACGAGGGAAGGAAAGGCTGAAGTCTTCTCGCGATAAAAATGCAAGGCAAGAACCGTAGTGGGGGAGGAGGGAGAGGAGCCTACTTTGTGACCCCGGATCTGAGTTACGACTATTAATAGGGAGGAGAGAGAAAGGAAGGGCGAAGATAATACATGGGATGGAAAAAAAAAAAAAAAAAAAAAAAAACAGCAGCAGCAGCAGTGCCGTTCATGTTGATTTTTGTGTACACATGTTTTATTGGATATCGAGAAAAATACTTGTAAACAAGCTACGCCACCTCGAGCGCCGAGTAAACAACGCGGCGGCCACACCTTCCCACTGCGAAACCCACCCCATTCAGCAGTGAAGCGGCAGCCCTACGATTTATCACACCAGGCATGCACTGGTATATTGTGTCATGAGCATGTGTATTACGTACGAAATTGAATAGATACGCCTGCTTGCTACGATAGAGATACGAGCTCTATTACGTTTTTTTTTTTTTCTGAATGGTCAGGACCCTTAACCTATTTCAGAACTGAAACAACTTACCCCACACTAATTCCAAGTAGTTTGTTCCCAAATATGTGGGACCAGTTCTTAAGGGGTTAACCCCAAAACCACCATCGGTTTTCCGTTCTTGTGTTGCAATACTTTTCAGTATCATTGTACCAGGTATGCGTTGGCCATGGGAATATTCTCCGGGTGGCCCTTTTATTTTCCTGCAAAAAAAAAACAGTTTTTGGGTGAGGTATAGAGCTCCTCAAGTGATAAGTGACCACCCTTATGAGGCAAAAACATATGGCGCACTTCTACCGAAACACGCGCCTACATTCTTATTTTATATTGGTATATTGTTACACTCGTACATACACATATATATATATATACATGCATCATAATAGTTACATACTTATTTTGCAATTACGATTTATTATTAATTACCACCAGTGGGATAGATTTATTATTAAAATTGACCAATCAGAAAACTGCGGGCACGAAATCCCTTACGATGTAGTATTAATAGTAAATCTATCCCACACGCAAATAATTTACTACAAACGCATTGCAGCGGACAGCATTGATTGATTGGCGTACCTTACGTAGACGTCATCCTCCATGTATATATGTATCATAATATGTACAGTCAGACGGCCCAGCAGGAACGTAAAACATGGTTCGAAGAGTTGTTGGGCGAGGGCGAGCATCTATCTGCCGCTTCTACCGAGGGTAGGTTTAGCTTACAGCAGCAGTGGATACCCCGATTTTAGAGCGCCCCGTGACGAAAGCCAAAACAAGCGTTCTTATCTTACGCATTGCTCTTTTCTGTAGTGGGCAATGTGTAGTTTTTTTTGTATAGGCGGGACATGCCGATTTGACTGACCGCTCTTAAATCCCGAATACTCTTATCTTGGGTGCTCTTAAATCGGAGTACCCACTACTGTATACGTCGTGGGCAATATATAGCTTTTCGTATAGGGGGACATGCCGATTTGACTGACCGCTCTTTCATACCGAATACTCTTATCTTGGGTGCTCTTAAATCGGAGTACCCGCTGCATACGTCGTGGGCAATATATAGCTTTTAGTATAGGGGGACATGCCGATTTGACTGACCGCTCTTTAATCCCGACTGCTCTTATCTCGGGCGCTCTAAAAAAGGGGTACCCACTACTGTATACAACAGTATACCACTTATTCGAGGACATGGGTGAGGGCCTCACTGCAGCTGTTGTATTATATATACGAGAGACCACCTGCCAACACTATCTCCAGACCCCCTTACATACTCTACTAATAATACTCGTGAAGCTTTCTAAACAACAAAAAAAAACTCCACCCCCGTCTTTGATACCGCAAGAAGAGGGTGTACTTTCCAGGGATGGGTGATCAATTGACAGGGCTGGGCATTGATTGGCAGCCTCAAAGTAGATACCATATCGACTGGGTCCGCCATCAGTGTACTGGATTGCATGCAAGTCAGTGTACTGGATTGCACCACATTACTGGCCGAGCGAAAATGAGGAGTAGGCGGCGGGTCGAGCGTAACTCGGCCAATCGCCCCCCAGCCTCACCCGCCTATCTATGCGGAAAACCGTAACGAGAGCAGGTTTCTCTTTTAGGGGTAGGAACACCGCACGGTGCTCCGTCTCGAAAGGGATGCGTGGTCCATGGTCAAATGACTACGTAAGGCGAGGAACAAATGAGTACACCCGCCCCCCCATAGGGTCCTCCCGTGGCCCCTATCCCTTCCGCGGCCACGCCTTTCTCACGCAGCCCCTCCTTTGACGGCTGGCGAGGGAAAATATCGACCTTATTATCATATTCGTAAAATATGTATATATAATATATACCGGTATATATTAAATATATTATTACGTAGGCGTTTTCGTGAACTTTGCCATTACAATCGGGGGCTCACAATCAAGAATGTTGTGTACACGAGTATTGATACGGTAGAGGCGCACCATGTTAAAACAGTTTTCTGAAGCTCATCACGAAAGGAGCTCTATACTAATAGTAAGTAAAAAACTGTTTTGTTTTTTTTAGAAAAATATAAGTGCTACACGATGGACAATACATATGCTACCTTGGCCGAAGTTCATTATGAGCAATATTGCAAACACAAGAATATTGAAATTCCGACAATTTTGGGTTAAGGCACACTAATTCCAAGTAGTTTGTCCCCATATTCGTGGGACCAATTCTCAAGGGGTTAAGTTAAGGCAAGGAGCCCGATCATTCAGAAACCATTTTATTTAGCGAAAAAGTGCTCGTACCAGGTATTATTTCCATCGTTGCACGCGTCGAGGGTGGTTGTGGCGGTCGACACAGCAAGAAGGAGCGGACATGAACCCCCCCCCCCAAAAAAACCCTGCATGGAACATGTATGTATGTATGTATGTATGTATGTATGTATGTATGTATGTATGTATGTATGTATGTATGTATGTGGCGATGATGGTGCGACGATCTTTCCTTTTAAAACTTTGTTCTCGCTGGCCCATGAGAAAATAATCCGGCATGACTGAAAGCTTCTCCGTCGTTCCTACCCTTGATGCACGGGGAGGCAGACTGCTGTATATATTACAGATGCCCCCACCAGCGAACAAAGCAAAACGTGGCACAAGAGCTCCCTCCTCTCTCTTTCTCTCTCGTCCCTGGTCGATTCTCCGTCTCTCCTCCGTTCCTCCTCGGCCCCTCCTCGATCCTCGGTCCCCCCTCGGTCCCTCCTCGGTCCTCCGTCCCCCGGAAACGACTTTTTAGGGGTTTGCTTACGACATGGCGTGGTTTTTGGACGCCGGTCGTACAGCAAATAATCTGCGGACAGCAATCTATCTATCCACGAGTATCTGTGCTATCTACCGGCTGGGTCAATGAAAAGTAGGTAGTCAGTGTTACGGGAGGCCTTACTTAGTAAATAGGACCGAATACTGAATATTGTTATTAAAAATGGGTAAATATATGTAGGTTTTTGTCTGTACCGTATATACAACGACCTCCCGTAATCGTCACTACTGGCAGTGCCCAGCCGTAAATACCCAAAATAGCCAATTTTATATTTCATGACTACGTATGGCAGTTTTTTACATATATATATCTACAATTCGGACAAGAGGATTACCTGGTACCTGGTATCATTTAAACTTTTCGTGTCGTTTCAAAACCTACGGTATGTATCAACAGTACTTTTTGGTTCTTCTGCTTTTTTTACGTACCTGTACGTTAGTTCTTGCGAAGATAAACCAAACAAACGTCCACACACCACAACAAACAAACGTCTCCCAACAGCAGTTGCAACCAGCTGCTGTGTTGCAGCAGCAGCAGGAGGGCTGGGCCGGACGTCATTTGGCTGACTGCGAATGATTTCTTCACCACTCAACTTTTAACTTTCGACTTCTTTTTTTTTTTTTGTCCATCCCATTCATTATCTTTGCACTTCCGTCTTTCTCCCTCCTTAGTCGTAACTCAGATCCGGGGTCACAAAGTAGGCTCCTCTCCCTCCTCCCCCCTACGGTTCTTGCTTTGCATTTTTATCGCGAGAGGATTTCAGCACTTTCTTCCCTCGTCAACTCTCGTCGAATTTTGCTTACTCACGCTATAATTACCGCTCTCGACAGTCGGTGTCATTTGATAATAAAAACCTCCATGGGAGAGAACCGAACCCTCGACATCCGACCCTAAAGGCTTCGTGGCTACCAGTTAGACCACCGGGGCGACCGGCGTTTTCGACTACTATACGTAGTACTATAAATACTATGAATAATACTACTATTAATAGTGCACTAGTAGTAGTACAGCAGTAGTAGTAGTAGTGACAGTTCTGTCCAGCCAATCAAGGCATTCGTACATACCTTACTTTACTCACAGCCCTATTTGTTAGGGCTGGGCACTGGCTGACTCAGTCAGTAGCGATGTATACGGTCGTCAAAATCAATCAGTATACTGGACTGCAGCAGTATGTTGTCTCCTTTCTCCTCTCTCCTTCCGAGACGCATTTGGTGGGTTTCCGTACTATAATATGGCGTGTCTCTTGGACGTACACGAAAAAAACAACTGCTACTGGCCAATATACTGGCCGGGTCAATCAGTACATTACTACTGCCAGTACATACTGTGCCAGTGCCCAGCCCTACTACGAGTATTCATAGTAAGTCATCGCTGATCGGATTGTGGTTGACATAGGACTGGCAGTGCGATTCTATATATATGACATCATGCACATCATTGATACCTGATTAATACGTACAGCAGTAGTAGTACTATATTATTATTACAGTAGTACGAATTACTAGGACTGTGAGTCGGTTTCATTTCACGACTAATAACTAGTCGCTAGTCGGCGAAGCCGACTAGCTGACTTTAGTCGGTAAGTCGGCTGGCGAAGCCAGGCGACTTGCCGTCCAAAGTCAGGCGAGCGAAGCGAGCCAAAAAAGCCCCCCCCGGTCGAGGGGGCCCCGCTGGAGGCGCCCCCGGAGGGCCCGCCGGAGGCGCCTCCGGAGGATCCCTTGAAGGCGCCGCCGGAGGCCACAAAAAAAGCTATTTGGCTTCATTTTACGCAAGAAAAGTGCAAACAATATGACCTAGATTAACGTAAGTTTCAAACGAAAAATACAAAAAAAACTCCGGTTTTCACAAGAAATTCACAAAAACCAGAAGTACAACGCATGTACCAGGTAGATCTACCCCGAACTAGAGGAACGTCACAGCAATTGTTTGAGTCGCAATACTACCTGGCGGGGATACGAGCGAAGAAGCGAACTCATCACCAAGATAGCGGTGCAAAAATCATCCTCAGAAGAAAAGGTCTTGGATCCCTCCGTGATGTTATTCGTTTATTAACGTCTCTCCCAACCTTGCGAGAAACACGCGCGTCGATAACGACGGCAAGTCCTAAACTTCCACAGCGGGTTGTTGGATATGAGCGGCTTGCTGCGCCTCTGCTTATGCTTCACGCGGTAGAGCACCGTTTCGGGGTCGCGTGCACTCGCCAAGGTGGTCCGCGNATGTATGTATGTATGTATGTATGTATGTATGTATGTATGTATGTATGTATGTATGTATGTATGTATGTATGTATGTATGTATGTATGTATGTATGTATGTATGTATGTATGTATGTATGTATGTATGTATGTATGTATGTATGTATGTATGTATGTATGTATGTATGTATGTATGTATGTATGTATGTATGTATGTATGTATGTATGTATGTATGTATGTATGTATGTATGTATGTATGTATGTATGTATGTATGTATGTATGTATGTATGTATGTATGTATGTATGTATGTATGTATGTATGTATGTATGTATGTATGTATGTATGTATGTATGTATGTATGTATGTATGTATGTATGTATGTATGTATGTATGTATGTATGTATGTATGTATGTATGTATGTATGTATGTATGTATGTATGTATGTATGTATGTATGTATGTATGTATGTATGTATGTATGTATGTATGTATGTATGTATGTATGTATGTATGTATGTATGTATGTATGTATGTATGTATGTATGTATGTATGTATGTATGTATGTATGTATGTATGTATGTATGTATGTATGTATGTATGTGGCGATGATGGTGCGACGATCTTTCCTTTTAAAACTTTGTTCTCGCTGGCCCATGAGAAAATAATCCGGCATGACTGAAAGCTTCTCCGTCGTTCCTACCCTTGATGCACGGGGAGGCAGACTGCTGTATATATTACAGATGCCCCCACCAGCGAACAAAGCAAAACGTGGCACAAGAGCTCCCTCCTCTCTCTTTCTCTCTCGTCCCTGGTCGATTCTCCGTCTCTCCTCCGTTCCTCCTCGGCCCCTCCTCGATCCTCGGTCCCCCCTCGGTCCCTCCTCGGTCCTCCGTCCCCCGGAAACGACTTTTTAGGGGTTTGCTTACGACATGGCGTGGTTTTTGGACGCCGGTCGTACAGCAAATAATCTGCGGACAGCAATCTATCTATCCACGAGTATCTGTGCTATCTACCGGCTGGGTCAATGAAAAGTAGGTAGTCAGTGTTACGGGAGGCCTTACTTAGTAAATAGGACCGAATACTGAATATTGTTATTAAAAATGGGTAAATATATGTAGGTTTTTGTCTGTACCGTATATACAACGACCTCCCGTAATCGTCACTACTGGCAGTGCCCAGCCGTAAATACCCAAAATAGCCAATTTTATATTTCATGACTACGTATGGCAGTTTTTTACATATATATATCTACAATTCGGACAAGAGGATTACCTGGTACCTGGTATCATTTAAACTTTTCGTGTCGTTTCAAAACCTACGGTATGTATCAACAGTACTTTTTGGTTCTTCTGCTTTTTTTACGTACCTGTACGTTAGTTCTTGCGAAGATAAACCAAACAAACGTCCACACACCACAACAAACAAACGTCTCCCAACAGCAGTTGCAACCAGCTGCTGTGTTGCAGCAGCAGCAGGAGGGCTGGGCCGGACGTCATTTGGCTGACTGCGAATGATTTCTTCACCACTCAACTTTTAACTTTCGACTTCTTTTTTTTTTTTTGTCCATCCCATTCATTATCTTTGCACTTCCGTCTTTCTCCCTCCTTAGTCGTAACTCAGATCCGGGGTCACAAAGTAGGCTCCTCTCCCTCCTCCCCCCTACGGTTCTTGCTTTGCATTTTTATCGCGAGAGGATTTCAGCACTTTCTTCCCTCGTCAACTCTCGTCGAATTTTGCTTACTCACGCTATAATTACCGCTCTCGACAGTCGGTGTCATTTGATAATAAAAACCTCCATGGGAGAGAACCGAACCCTCGACATCCGACCCTAAAGGCTTCGTGGCTACCAGTTAGACCACCGGGGCGACCGGCTTTTTCGACTACTATACGTAGTACTATAAATACTATGAATAATACTACTATTAATAGTGCACTAGTAGTAGTACAGCAGTAGTAGTAGTAGTGACAGTTCTGTCCAGCCAATCAAGGCATTCGTACATACCTTACTTTACTCACAGCCCTATTTGTTAGGGCTGGGCACTGGCTGACTCAGTCAGTAGCGATGTATACGGTCGTCAAAATCAATCAGTATACTGGACTGCAGCAGTATGTTGTCTCCTTTCTCCTCTCTCCTTCCGAGACGCATTTGGTGGGTTTCCGTACTATAATATGGCGTGTCTCTTGGACGTACACGAAAAAAACAACTGCTACTGGCCAATATACTGGCCGGGTCAATCAGTACATTACTACTGCCAGTACATACTGTGCCAGTGCCCAGCCCTACTACGAGTATTCATAGTAAGTCATCGCTGATCGGATTGTGGTTGACATAGGACTGGCAGTGCGATTCTATATATATGACATCATGCACATCATTGATACCTGATTAATACGTACAGCAGTAGTAGTACTATATTATTATTACAGTAGTACGAATTACTAGGACTGTGAGTCGGTTTCATTTCACGACTAATAACTAGTCGCTAGTCGGCGAAGCCGACTAGCTGACTTTAGTCGGTAAGTCGGCTGGCGAAGCCAGGCGACTTGCCGTCCAAAGTCAGGCGAGCGAAGCGAGCCAAAAAAGCCCCCCCCGGTCGAGGGGGCCCCGCTGGAGGCGCCCCCGGAGGGCCCGCCGGAGGCGCCTCCGGAGGATCCCTTGAAGGCGCCGCCGGAGGCCACAAAAAAAGCTATTTGGCTTCATTTTACGCAAGAAAAGTGCAAACAATATGACCTAGATTAACGTAAGTTTCAAACGAAAAATACAAAAAAAACTCCGGTTTTCACAAGAAATTCACAAAAACCAGAAGTACAACGCATGTACCAGGTAGATCTACCCCGAACTAGAGGAACGTCACAGCAATTGTTTGAGTCGCAATACTACCTGGCGGGGATACGAGCGAAGAAGCGAACTCATCACCAAGATAGCGGTGCAAAAATCATCCTCAGAAGAAAAGGTCTTGGATCCCTCCGTGATGTTATTCGTTTATTAACGTCTCTCCCAACCTTGCGAGAAACACGCGCGTCGATAACGACGGCAAGTCCTAAACTTCCACAGCGGGTTGTTGGATATGAGCGGCTTGCTGCGCCTCTGCTTATGCTTCACGCGGTAGAGCACCGTTTCGGGGTCGCGTGCACTCGCCAAGGTGGTCCGCGGGCCGATAATGGCCACAACTTCGCCGACGGGATCTCCGCCCTCAGCGCTGGCATTGGGTGCGCCAGGGCTGATGCCGTCGGCACCGTCGAGAGAGATGGGCTGTTCCGCCATGTGTGCGTGTGTGTGTGTGGATCTGCCGCTGTGCGCTGCAGTGTCACAGGGCATGTGAGGGTATCCGCAGCCCGCAGCAATTCACTTTAAAAGCTGTACCCCGCATTAAAAAAGCCTTCCTGCAGTTAAGGAACCCCAATAAGCCGGAAAGTCGGCACCTCCGTTTCACGACTGACTATTAGTCCGACTAATAACTAGTCGGCGACTTAAGTCGTGCCGACTCACAGCCCTACGAATTACTCGTATTATTAGAGTACTATTAATACTATCAATATATACATATGGTTAGGTGCGCGTTTGTATACCAGGTACCAGTATATCGCAGCAGCAGCAGCAGCACTACGGGTCGTGATACAATACAAGTATACCTGCAGATAAATCTGGGCGGGAAGATATAAGGATGTTACTCTTTGCGCATAGGTTTCCTTGGTTTCCGTGGTTTTCTGCTTTCGGGAATGTTATGAGTGACACATGTTGAAGCTCGTTCATGCTGCACATTGTCGGGTGGCAAAGATAATAATAATACAAGTATGAAGAGCGTGCTCGTACTGATGTTCTCGCCATAAACCGTACAGGGTACCTTACTAAAAAACAAGGCTAATAAGAAAACCAGGCTGAACTTTATAGAGATAAATACGGAATTCGAGAGTCGTTATCCTGCAAATAGTTCTAGAAGGCACCCTCTCTCAAACAAGAAATCGGGTCAGCTTCCCCGTTTCGTGTGTCCTTAACTGTCTGTACAATACGTACGTATACTTGTGAACACGCGTAGTACATGGTAGTTTGAAGTTTTCGCTGGAGTGTACCCAGGCTATTACTAATATTATTAATATTTAAGATCACTATTAATAGTAAATATTAATATCCATACTGGACACTGGTGTTCGATGCAGCGCCATTGCAATTTTTCTGACTATCCCATCAGGCCATCCACGAGTACGTCAACAAGCAGCACCCACAATCACACCTTGACTGACGGCATATGTTCCTTCTTTTTTCCTTGACTGACACCAAAATACGAGGTTTTGGTGTGGATCACTCGGATCCACACCCTTGACCGATGCTCATGTTCCCTTGACTGCCCGTCTCCTGACATATTTGCCCACAATCGTTAACGCTAGGCACCTGGTTCAAAAACCTACGGGCACGACATGATATCCACGAAATATGGCTTTGCTCAGTTGGTACAGCAGTTAACGGGTGTTAATAACACTACAAAATATTGCACTTAAGGCAGTTCTACGTAAAATTATCGCGTTTGCCATCCCACAACTTGCGGCATGAGCTTCAACATTGATCACTCATAACAAATCCCTGACAATTACATTTAATCGCAAGAATGGAATTCGGACGATTTTGGGTTAAGGAGCTTCAACATTGGTCACTCCGAAAACGTTTCAGCCAAAAAGTGCCTCGCACCTCTCTATCCTAACAAGCGTCTTCGGTAAGATCCCGTCAATTTACCGTCGAGATTTGTTTTTTTATAAATGCCCCGCTCGGGGTTTGCACCCCCCCCCCCCCACCTTGGTTAAGAGGAAAACAGCCTTAAAGTTCGTCCGAGGGGGTGCGTTACCTTACCACCCCGGGTGAGACGGCAGATCCCCTCAAGATAAACGCCTCAGACAATTGCATGGGCACCCCCCTATCATACTATAGCGTGTCTCTCAAGTACCGTGATAATGCGAGTTAGCCCTCCCCCCCCCCAGTAGTGGACAAAGCATGATAGTAGATCTTCCTAAGGTAGCTATTTAGGCACTCTGGTTGGCTAAGGGTATGTTTTACGCGGCTCAATCAACTTGGGAGTCTTTTCCAGCCACAGCATCCCGAGTCACCCTACGTAAAGTCTTTCCAAGCTCAGCATCCCAGCACTGACCACTGGCATAGATAGGGTTCGGGATAGTGTTCGGGTTCTGGTCGGAGGGTCTGCTTCAGGCGTCAAGCACAAAACCCTCGTAAATATCTACTAGCAAGGTCTGTCCACTCCTCACACTACCTCATATGTATATTACCAGTATGTACAGGGGTGGTCGAATTTGTTTTTTGGGCAGCGGCCAAAAAAAGGTATACCTGGTCCGTTTGCGGCCAAAAACAGGTACATACTTAAAATCAAGTATAAAACCCACTCCACGTGCCCTGCCATTGGTCCAAAACTCGTTGTACCTGTTTTTGCCTCTTTGAAACCCAGGTACACCTGATTTTGTCTACTCTGCTTGACTTTCACCTTTTTTTTGTCGTTTTTAAGCCAATCAGAGGCCCTTCATAGTTCCACCCTATCCCCTATACAAATGCCGACGTACGCGGAGACCCCCTTCTCCCTTCGCACCTCGTACTACGACACGCCACTCGAGCGACACACACATATCTGGCTGCCGAAATAATACGAGATAGAAGGCTCCCCTTCGGGATTGTGGTTGACTTGGAATACCAGGGGTGTCACAAAAGTTGAGAAGGGAGAATACAGCAGCAGGCGTTCGTTCCTCGTATACGTAACCACCGGGCGAGCACGAAGAGCTTGAAAAAACTCTACGTTGCATTGTAAGGAACGGCAGGGGGGGGGGCGTTTCCTCGCATTATTACGGTAGACTTTACATTGATTCTGATTAAATTGCACCCACCTTTCCTTCCAAGATTTTTTCGCATGATGCATGTACGTTCCCGATCTCTGCTTTTGGTTGTGCCCCCTCGTGCGATGGTCCGGCCTTCATACGGTACGGTAGTACGCCCCCCCCCCCTTATAAGGCGGTTTGAGTAAGGCAGCATCCCGATTTAAAGGCGGTCAAAGCCGCTTGGCGCGACTGGGGAATTGCGGTCATAACGTGGAATGAATAAGGCGGCTTCCCTCTATAACGCGGTCATGTTATTGCTCTGAGGGACACCACCGCCTTACTGGGGAACCCCTACTGCTGTAGTAAGAAACATTTCGGGGGGTACACCACATTTGTTGATTTCCTTAGTCATTGGACCATTGACCACTGACCACGCATCCCTTTCGGGACGGAGCGCCATCCGAGCGCCGTCCATACTCCCAATAGAGACACCTCCGACCTTTGGGAGCTTATCGTGTTGTTTGGATATACTACAAGAAGCATTTTGGTAAAATCCTATCCCCTTCCTGTTTCGCCCCCCATGTGGCCACCATCTATCTCCTAAAGTAAGTAAAGTAGGATGTTTAGCGATTGTTTTCTCGCTACTGTAGTGTCTAGTGTACCGAACCGCTCCATGTCGCATTGGTCTGTTTTCCTCATCTCCTCTCAACTCACCCCATTCCTCCTTGTACCTTTCATACTCTCCCCCTATGTGAGTTATACTCTCGCTTTGCCACAAGGGAACACATGTGCATTTACCACCTTCTCCTCCAAGCTGGTACAATACCTCTTTCTTCTTTCTGGCAGGTCCAGGTCCCCCTCGTACATGAAATCCCGGCTTCAGCGTTTTCGCGTAGTCTGTCGGGCCCCTTACATCGCTAAATATTTATCCTCGTTCACCTTAGTTCTTAGCGCTAGCCTTTTCCCTTATTTCCATCCTTTCTTTCACTTCTGTCTTGGACCCCGTAAAGCTCTCGACATTTGGCCAGCATCTCTGCTCGGTTTGCTCCTCCTCCTGCAGTATGTATCCTTCAATACTTTCTCGACTTCGCTGCGTACGTACCCCCACCTTATTCCAGCGCGTCCTTTTTTTGCTTTGAATGATACGTACTTGGTGTGGTGTTATTTATTAGTATCAATACAATTATCCTTGCCATCAGACAACAAATGTATTGATAGCATAAGCTTCAACATTGACCACTCATAAGCACTCTGAAAGAAGAAAATCACAGAAGAAACAACAAAAAAGGAGACTACTATCATACTGTAGATCTCTGCAGACAATCTACTCTCCCTTTTATACTTTTTATCGTTATTGTGCCCATACCATAACTACGTCGAATGCTGCTTGCTTGTCCAACAACCTACTTACTGCTGCTGAAGATACGTAAATGCGTTGTCCCCTAGGCCTGACGGCTTTGGGCCATTGTTATTTGTGGTCGTACATATATCATTATTATCATCTTTGCCATCCGACAATCAATGTGCAGCATGAGCTTCAACGTTGATCACTCATAGCATTCCCGAAAGCAGAAAACCACGGAAACAAAGGAAACCTATGCGCAAAGTCCAACTTCCTCCTATGTCTACTTCCCGCTAAGCTTTGTCCACACTACTCATATATTGTAGAACAACGATCGGATGTCCTTCACTATCCTTTTATGTGTGTGTAGTCCGGTCCCGTTCCATCGAAAGCAATCCACTGTACTACAGTGACAACGTACCAGGTACTATTTAGCAAAGTACAAGACCCACACTGCTTGAAAAGCAAGCCTCAACTATTTACTACCAGGTATTTACTAGGCAGGGAAAGGTGTGCTTTACCTACGCCAAACCTTGGCTTGTCGCAGATGGCGCCATTCGTATTCGTAGGAACTATATTTCTTAGTCCCCTGTAAACACAAGCCTGCATGCTCTTAGAGCTCGTTGTTTTCAATGTTCGTAGCATCGTGTCTGTGGGATATATGCTACTGCTGGTACGTAATATTCTGGTACCAGGTATACCCTGGTACTGTATGGCGTACGTAGATAGTATTGGGCCTGGAATATTGTTACGTACCTGGTACCGTGTATCTGGCCCTTTCTTGGGTCCCTGCAAATGTCAATGTTGCCCTGGACATTATTTTGCTACTGTCTTGGCATTGGGCTCGTACACTACCACTACTGCTACTGCTACTACTACTACTACTACTACTACTACTACTACTACTACTACTACTACTACTACTACTACTACTACTACTACTACTACTACTACTACTACTACTACTACTACTACTACTACACCACATCATTTTAATACTGCGCTGACTGTACAACCACGGCAACGATTCAACACCTCTCTACGAGTACACACCCCAGGTTTCCTTCGTTCCATGTGAAGACTGTCCCCTAACAGGATAACCGTCACCTACATACAGTAGAGAACGGTTAAGGCCCGATTGTTGGGCTTGTCAAACCCAAAAATAGCAAAACGTCCGGCCTCCTGGTACGTTGCAGCTGGACGGAGGAGAGTGGCGTGTCCTGCACGTTGTACTCTGTCTTGCGGGTGGGACGATCAATAATGTTTTGGTCGTGCTTCCTATCTCGTGAGCGGGAAACACAAACTTGTGGGTTGTCGTGCTTCCTGTTATTTCTTTTCAATATAAAACCGAAATTAGAACGCATCATATTCTCCCCCTCCTGTGCAGCAAAGATTTCAGGAGAAGCCGGCCAGTCATGGAAACACGGGCGTCGGTCAAGGGTGTGGATTCGAGTGTTCCACACTAAAACCTAGTAGTTTGGCGTCAGTCAAGGATGGAAAAAAGGACAAATTGCCGTCAATCACAAGGGGTGATAGTGCCGTCTCCTCGCATCTTTGGTCCTTTATCGGTCGATATGATACTGAATTCTTCCCCAAGCTGCGTGGCGTATCGGTTTCGCGGGTTTTTCCCACCTTCCTCGTGGGATAGGGCTACTAATAGTGACCTGCGACTCTCCCTTCTGGATGCCACATACCATGGTCAACGGGACGATACTAATGCAAACAGGAGGGCACGGTTTGCAGATGGTGTCGGCATGTATGTATGTACCGTTCCGTGTCACATCTGATACTACTACATACAGCGCAGCCTGCAACAAGGGGCAACAATGAAACAAAATGAAAAGTGCTGAACTGAGTATCAACTACTATACCGTAGATTTAACTCACGAACACCATAGCTGAGCGGGGGCGGGGGAGGGGAGGGTGCCTGAAATTGACGAATGTCTCGGCCCAAGCAGCCTCGCTCGGTTCTTGACGACTTACAGCTTATTACTGTAGTTGCAGTCGTTTGTGTTTGTTGGAGAAGGGATAATTAATTAATTTACCAAAAGGGGGAGAACAATAAATATATTGAAAAATGGAATATAGAACAAGCACGCCCCACCCAATGAGCGTGTCTACTCATTAGCGTATCACGCAGGTTGCAAAGTTGAGTTTTAACCGTTCAATCGGTAGTACTAACAGCTGATGACGTCTATTTACATCTATTTTTTTATTCTCTGGCAAAGTTTGCGTGGTAGGTACTGCTTACTTGCTGCTGTGCTTCGCGTGGTCTCGTGGACAGGTGGGACAATCGAGCTTTGTCGGTGGGAGAATATTACTTGACCCCGCAGAAACACTCTCTCTCTCGTGCTTGAGGAGTGCGTACTCTATCCATACACGATCGTTTTGTGTTATCTGCTTGCTCGATGTGTGAGAAATATGTTTTATTCGTGATGTCATATGCACGGCGGTGTAGTAAGACGACGTCTGCTGCATTAATTCCCGGGTCACGTGCTCACGGGTGCCTAGTATGATTTTACGCAGAGGGCTGCGAGTGAAACAAGGCATGCCTTGCTTCTCTGGACGTGACGGCTACGTACTGCTGTAGGATATTAGTTTGGGTTTGACGAAGTAAGCCGCCTTATAACTGCCCTTTTTTTGTCTGTTCTCAATACAAAAGAGGAGGAGTGGAAGCATAAACCAAAGCCAGCCAGCCATCCAGTCATGTGCAAAACAAGCGCAGAACTCTGCGCGAATGACAGCACCTCGAATTACCGCATGCAATTACCCGGGTACCTGGCACGCCGTAACTGCTGAAGAACACCCATCCAACTACCCAAATAAACTAATAACTATTGTTGGTCGCCGACGTGTAGTGAGTTGGGTCACAGCCTCAACTATATGACTGCTGTAACTACTATTGTTTCGTGCCCTTCGAGGTTGCATCTGTGATTTGACGTCGCCTGTGCATGACAACACTACGTCGCACATGCAGCAAGTAAAGCATGTCTCCGAATTTCCAAACCTGCCTTGTTGTGCTTCCGGGCAGTCTATTTCATTCGTAGAGTACTCGAAGCCAATTCATACCAGGTCTGGACAGCATCCGAACTCTATCGTACTACAGTACTTCGTATACCCAACAGTCTCTTGAAATCGAACGTTATCCAGGGGGTGTGTGGTATATAGTCTCACGCACCGTTTATTGACACAAACGGAATGCTTCTACGTATGTATATATCGTGCGCCCGAACACGGAAAATGAATAATTAACTCTACTTCCGGTACGAAATAATAAAATGATGAGCGCAAGGCAATTGTTTTACTGGTACTATTTTGACCAAACGTACTCCCGAACCCGAAAATAAATTATTATGTTTGGATTTGGTTTTTAATCGTTGTATTTTGTCTATTAATAGTACAGCAGGAGTAGTGCCGGTCCCTCTATAGTGCTGATCCTTGTATAGTGCCGGTATGTACCAGACAACAATACCGGCAAAATGTAGCGACAACCGGCACTATTCAGCACGCTGCCACACCGGTTCCTGCTGGTATATGCCATCTATGCCAAGCGATTTCACAGGCCCTATTATGGCGGGGGACCGGCACCACCCAACTGGCACCACAGAGGGAAACCACCACTGCTGTACATGTGGGCCACGGGCTAGCTTTAAAAGGAAATTGCTCACTGTGAGAAGCAGCATGCGTCTCGTGTTTTGGCTTGGCCGTGAAAACGATGATATACTTCTCGTATCTACAGTTCGCAGCATCGTAAAGCGACCTTGCATGGTTCATCCCGTTCTCTATGCATCGCACGACGAGCTCTGCCGTTCCTCGCAGACTCCCCCCCCTCTCCGCAAAAATGGAAACCTTTTTCATTTGATCAGGGTTATCTCATACCATTTATGGATGCTTCCAGGCCGGGACTTCTGGTCAGATGCATTCCTGATGGTGGTAACGCCAAAACTCGATGTCTGCCTCGATCGCCGTCTCGGAGTCTCAGAGGGGTTACGTTACTCGTAGTGCGAATAACCAAACGATTCCTAGGTTTTACGTCCATATATCGTATAGGCATGCTATGACCAGCGAGAGAGCTGCACCGCTTACAGCACTTACTGTAGTAGTACCAAGTACCCCTGCTACCAGGTATGGGCATACCTTAGCTTCCAACTTACAAGGCCACCCAGGATTGGAGATAATAATGGGTATCAATCACGGCAAAAGCAGTCCACCTTTCGTAGCGTTGCACAGAGCGACTGCTGTGACGCGTGTGCCATATCCCATATAGGGGCAGAGCACTTTTTGACTGAAACCATTTCTGAAATTACGGGGAGGGTGGCTCCTTAACCCTCCTGTTAATAGGACTGCAGTCCCGTTTTGGGGACAGATTGCTTAGAATTAGAGTGGTTTGTCCCCATAACGGGACTGCAGTTCTAACAGGGTTGACCCACAACCGGTCGGAACGTCATTCTTGTGATGCAATATTTTCCGTTGCTTACTTTCTCAGGCCAAGGGGATTGTTCACCGGGTCGTAAACAGTATATAACACTTTTGTTCCCCTCCAAAATCAGTTTTTGGGTGAGGTACTATACTTGTATATACTTACAGGTAGTATATATCACTCTGTCCCTATATAAGGACCGTTTTGATGCACTTATAGTATATAAAAGTTCCTTGTATTTGGGCACAGAGTGGTATCTCCTATATAATCGAGTGCAAACACTCAACCTTTTAGAACTGCAGTCCCGTTATGGGGACAAACCACTCTAATTCTAAGTGATGTGTCCCCAAAACGGGACTGCAGTTCTAAAACGGTCAAGACAATGGTGCACCTCTACCGTAGAATTGCCTCGCCAATTGGGATGCGCCGACGGGGGCACCAACGGACACACTCATCGAGAAAATATACCCTATCGACCGCTACTACTAGGTCTGCCATTCCACAGCAGCAGTAGTAGTAGCAGGCGAGAACATCCACTTTCTTTCTGTTGAAATACGGTTTTCGCATTTCGTTTTGAAGCGGGTGGATTATTCCCAAACACGTGCATCACCGACCACTACTATTAATAGTAGGCCTACTCCCACTCTATTAATAGTAGGCGATACATTTTCCTCCTGTTGAAAAAACACCCGTGGTAGCTATTCGCTAGCGGGTGGAATATTTCCGAACCACATACCAGGTATACATAATCGGCCACTACTACTACTACTACTTCTGTGTGTGGTAGGTCTACCAGTAGGCGAGGCACCTTCCTTCTGTTTAAAGCCTGTAGCAGCAGCAGCAGCAGCAGCAGCGATCCGTTAGCGGGTGGAATATTTAATAACGCATCACGAAGTATTATTTGTAACAGGCAGGAAGCGCTTCGAGATGGCAAGGATTTACCGCTTCGCTAGGCGGGGGTGGTGGGGAGATGTGACTGCCGTTTTCTGTTTCAGCAAATATATCCCGTACAACAAGGCTAGGTATATAACACAAGGGGGTAATTGCCAGAGCCGACTTTCTCGAAAGCTTGGGGGGGGGGGGGGGCGTGCGCACACTACGCAAGAGGCGGCGCTGGGAAGATATTTTCGAGATGTTTCCATACGGACGCGTTTCTCGACGTCTGCACTGTTTTGGCCTTTCTGAAGCAAATTCATATTTCTGGGACTGATGGCTCTCCTTGAGGGCACCGAAAAACTACGAAATACCATTAGAAGGCCATTAATGGTTTTACTACTATCAGTAGGCCATGGCCTTGCTCATACTTGATTTATATCTTGTCAGCTCTAGGGAGAGACAGCAGAGCTTCCCAAGTCAGTATCATACAAAACTTAGGTACTTGATGTATGTATTGTCAGCTTTGGGGTGATATATCAGGGACTCCTCAAGTCAGTATCGTAGCCTCAGAAATATTAACGTGCAACTCTATCGTAGCACGAGTCACTCTCCCCATGTTGGTAAGATAAATTCAGCTTTTTAGATTTTTCCGGCGAACTTTTTCAGAGCCTCCTTCCTCCTAACCACGGGGAGTGCGCACGCTACGCACAAGGCGGCGTTGGGAAGATCTTGTCGAGATGTTTCCATAGACTCGTCGCCCGTTGTCGAGAAAAAATCAGCTTTGGAGTTCTCCCGGGTTGTCTGTGCTACCTCATCACCGATATGCCGGTACTGAAAATGCGCAGAGGCCTCTGACGATTTATTCGCCGTCCGTGAAACGTGTCCCGCACCCCCGCCCCCACCGCGGCCATGCAGCAGCCCAACCTTACCGTTGTTTGCGTGCGTCCTGCGTCGATCGTTCGAGGGACGTATGCTACCGATAGAGGTGCACCACGACTTTTCTGAGCTCCTCACTTGAGGATCTCCATACTACTAGTAAGCCACCTGCCTTTGGAGGAAAATAAAAGTTAGTACCTGACGAACCAGTCTGATGACTCAAGTACCCTGAAAAAATTATTGGAACACAAAAAAAGGAGAGTCCGACAATTTTGGGTTAATAAGCGCCGTCCTTCAGAAAACGTTTCAGCCAAAAAACGGTACACCTTTTTCCTAGCACGCGTCGAGGTACCAAACCGGACGCAAACGTAGTGAGGACCGCAAATCGTGGAATCTTTTTCGTGTGGATTCCTAAACGTTGCTTGGGTTTCCGTCCGAAGCGATAAGTTTCGTTTTTTCGTGCTGTCCTGGCTCGATATTTGCTCGGCCCGGCACCCCTCGCCGTTGCCTCTATAGGTGAAACGCGTACCCTGGTACATCGGTTTGACGTTGGACCAAGACATTCAATGTCTGTCTGATCGGTGAAAGCCGCGGCGTGCTGACGAGGGCTGCGATAGAGGTAGAACGTTTTCGGCCCAAACAATTTGCCGAATGGCGTGGCTCCTTTAAACACCAAAATTTGTCGGCATTTCATTCTTGTGTTTTTTAATTTTTGTGTTTTTTCATTTTTTTTCCCCACTTGGGGCCATGATATTATATTGATCATCGGGTAGCAGTTTTATTTCCATCCGAAATCAGTTCCTTTGGTGAGGTAAATAGAGGTCCTCAAGTGACCACCTCTCCAAACAAATATGGTGCACCTCTATCGCAGCACTCTTCTGCTCCGTCCCGGACGGCAATGTAGAGACGCTAGGGAGGGTCCATGGTCGAATATACGACTCCGGAAATTTATGGCATGGGCCCCCCCCCCCCCCCCTCCCCCCCCTTGGACAGTTATACACACAAGGTTGGCGTCGGTCGCTACGCCAATCACTGTGTCTCAGCTTGTTAACCAGCGTTCCGGTTTTTATTTCATTTTCAATGGTCACCATGACTGGCGGTCGAGTTAGATCATATGGTCTGCGGGCGGAGAACCTTAACTGCCCGCACTACTGTAGGAATTATCGTGTCACGTTACGGTAGTGTGTGTATGGTAAGGCACCCACGAGGTTGCGTTACACAGCACCCACGAGGCAGTAGTTACCGAACAAACCTCTTTCTGACTCTAGAAAGTGGCCAAACCGGAACACACATCAACTAATTCGACGCTGCCATCCATATGATATGCAAGATTTTCCGCTCCACAAGTAGCAGTTATTGGCGAGATGCACCCCACCCTTCATGCGACTTACCGAACACCTCACGGCGCCACCGCGCTTGGTGCAAGAGCAATGCCTGCCTCGTTAAAACTCGACGTGCTTCTCGTCCTTTAGGGGTGCGAGGGTCAATGGTCATAAGAACACGGCCGCCATGCATGGCATGAGTACATTCCACCCGGTTGGCAGACGAACGAGGCATCAACACAGGCACATAATTTTTGTTGTTCCCATGAAAGCAATCATGCACAGGTGGCGGGGACCCCCCCTCCCCCCTGCACGCTAGCTGTGCGGGCGCATAAACAAACATCGTGGAGGCATGAATCAACGTAGCAAACCCCATATAAGGCTGTCTTCCGACGCTCGTTCGATTTGGTATGCCCAATGGTGCGCTAGGCTGTTCAATTCTCTCAACACCCACATTGGTCAAAGGGAGTGTCTCAGTCATTTGGTACACTGGTCTATGTCTCCGCAATGTTGACGCATGCTACGGTGGTAGAGGCGCACCTGCATACAGGACAGTTTCTGAGGGTGGTCAATTGAGGAGCTCTGCGTGCACTCCACCCAATACCCAGCTTTTGAGAAACGAAGAAAAGTGAAGCCGGAAACGTTCATCCCTACGGATATTATTGCTCACAGACTAAACACTTCCGATACATAATATCTCCATGAGATTGGTATGATATCATCAAGCATCTTTCACTCTGCAGACTGCACACCACGTACACAATTCCGTGAACTCAGGTGGTAGGCCTCTCACGAACATTGTTACAAACTACAGCAGGGTATGTATGTACACCAGGCACACAAATGCCACGATGAACTATTGCTAGATATCTCAAAAACATGGATTACGAACTACACAACAGGTACACAACTCCACGAACAATCAATCGCAGGTGGTCTCACGACTAGCTGACGCATGCCACGGCAGAGGTCCATGGCAGAGGTGCACCATGTTTTGTCTCGTACAGGCGGCCACTTGGAGGAGCTCTGCATCTCACTCCGAAACACGATTTCGGAGGGAAATATATGGTCTATCTACCCGACGAACAATTGCACGACCTACTACTCGTACTGACGCATGCTACGATAGAGGCGCACAAAGTTATTTCTGAGCTCCTCACTCAAGGAGCGTCACACCTCACCCGAATAAATGATTTCGGAGGGAAATAAAGGTGCTGCCGGATGAAAAAATCTCATGACCGAAGTATACTCTGAAACATTATTGGTGAAAAAAAAATGAAAGTCCGACGAATTTGGGTTAAGGAGCCCGATCGTTCAGAAAACGATTCCGCCAAAAAGTGCTACCTCTACCGTAGCACGCGTCTACTGTACGACGAGAAGTTCAACGGAAACTATTTAGAAACTAACTAATGAATTTACGACGGTTTCGGGTTATAACCCTTTGAGTACTGCACTGTACAGAAATCAATATTTCAGTCTAATTCCAAGTGTTTTGTCCCCACATCGGGACTGCAGTTCCTAAGGGTTGAGGAGCGTCGTCGTTCAGAGTTTTTTCACCCATAAAGTACTGCACCACCTGACGTACGCAGCACGCGCTTATTGCCGCAAACTACTGCTGTACACGCCGGATGCACAGCACCACGAGCTGCACGATAGGGATACCACTTTTTCGCTAAAATGTGTTCGGAATGGCGGGGGTCGTTAAACCTGCTGAAATAATCGTCGGAATGTCAAGTCTTCTGTTTTTTTTTGCGACCCCATGAGTTTTTCGCATACTTAGGGCCCATATGAACGAATACCAGGTATATAAAAAAAAAACAATTTTGAAAAACAAAATTCCAATCCGCTTTTCATTGGTCAACACACGCACCAGCACCAAAGATTAGGATCTTGGGGCATAATCTTTGGTGCTGGTGCGTGTGTTGACCAATGAAAAAAGCGAAATTGATTTTTTTTTTTTTCCAAATTGAATTTATTCTACAGTCGTTAATATGGGCCCTTACCAGGTATAGGCAAATTCTTATGCAGTCGGAAACGTGGATCGAAAAAGCCGGTTTCCGATTGGAGACACAATTGGGCTTTCTTATACAGTTGAAAAAGAGCTTTTTCGATCCCAACTTTTTCGATTGAGAAATCCAATCCACGAATGCTGTCGAAAAACTCAGTTTTTCGACGGGATTCGTGGATTGGATTTCTCAATCGAATTTTTTTTCGAAGCTCGCCGCATCTCTCTTCACCCCTCCAAACACACGATCACACCACCCTGCGGCAGCCTAAACACGTCTCCGGTGCTGGGTTGCCTGTTCTACTGCTGCTGCTGCTCTCTGCTGCTGCTGCTGCTGCTGCTGCTGCTCGCAGCGTAGCACTCCCTAGAGCCCGCGAGAAGGACACGAAGCATTTTCCAACTCTCGTATCAACCGCCCTCAGGAAGAGCACAAAAAACTACAAAATCGATCCGATTGACGATAGGGAAGGCTATCATCACTAAATTCATATGAGCTACCGAAGTATAAGCAATCAAACGTTTTAAATCTGTTTGGCGAATAGCGGTCAATGAAGTATACACAACACCCAATAAACTAAGACTAAAAATAAAAGGCGTGAAATAAACGGAAGCTAAAGGAAAAAGGCCTAAAGACATCCAGACACACCCCGTCGAATTTATAGTGGATCGGAAAGTGAGTTTTTCGATCCTCTCAATCCGACGGCATACGAATTAGCCTTAGGCCATGGGATTGTTGACCGTGTTAAACTTTCCGTTTTTGGTGAATTCACTTTTGGGCAGGATACAGACCTCCTCAAGTGACCACACCCTGAAAAAAACAAATTGGGTGCACCTCTATATATACCGTTGACGCATGCTACGATAGAGGTGCACCATGTTGTTTCTGAGCTCCTCGCTTAAGGAGCGTCACGCCTCGCCGAAAAAACGATTTTGGAGGGAAATAAAAGTGCTGCCGGATGAAAAATCTCATGACCGAAGTATAGTCTGAAACATATTTCGTCACAAAAATGAAAGTCCGACGGATTTGGGTTAAGGAGCCCGATCGTTCAGAAAACGATTCAGCCAAAAAGTACTACCTCTACCGTAGCACGCGTCCGTTCGTAGCACGTGTCAGTTATCTCACGAACGTTGGGTGGCCCCTCAGGCGACGATTATACCCCCGTCGTATAAGCTGTGTTTTCTGGTATGTACGACGAGTACCGTACAGTTACGTTTCGACGAATCAATTGATAACATGTAACGGTTCGACAATGTAGAGATTGCACCGCTCTAACTGAGCTGTGTATTTCATGAAATTGGACGTACGAGTAGCATCAGCGAGAGATACCACGTGTCAGCCAACGCATCGTACTCCGACACACAACACGCCACACGCCCACACAAGATAGGATCCACGAGATATACCAGGTATCTACCAGGACTCTTGCTGCGAGTTATGCGCAGATACGAGTACAATCGAGAACATAAGACAGCACTCGTACACCCCCCCTTCGATAGCTTCCGCGAGAGCATGTGGTCGCGTCGACATCGATACCTGGCAATCTGGTACGTAGCTGGGGACCATGAGTATGTATGTGACTCCACGCGTCGTAGAGCATCCTCTAATACCTTACGTAGTCCGCAGTAAGGTAGTAGTTACAGTAGTACGTGTTACGTTTCCACCGCATGCACCACTTGATAAGACCGTCGGCCATGGCATCGTGCGCTTTGGTCTGTCTGGTACTACTCGTGACGGATACTGATTATACGAGTATGTATGCATATCTGATATGTTGTATGAACACAGATGGCCCGCCATTTGCAGTGTACGTTTTGGTCCGTCTGGGTGCTACTTGTGACGGATGCTGATTGTACGAGTAAGCGTATCTGATGTGTTGTATTCATAAGTACGGTCCGCCCTTCGCTGCATCGGCGGCATGGCTGGCAGCGTGGAAGGTATACCTATCTGATACCTGGTATGCTATATGCTCGTATGTATGGTCCGCGTTTCGCTCAGAGCCGGCGCAGCGGCGGCGTTGAGAGTAAAAGAACGGTTTCTACAAAGATAATGAGGCCTTTTTCTAACGGGTATGTGGGGACAATCCGTCTACACGGATACAGTGCCTTGATTGGCAGACGGTCTTGCCTGGCTGACGTCACGTTCGTGACGGGTTCCCGTCTCAGTGCGTTTTGGCTCAGAGCTGGTGCGGCAGCGACATCGCCTGATACATGTAACAGCACAACTACTGTAACTGTTTTCCCGGGGTTCGACCGAAATCCCACCACTGTTACAGGAGGCAGTCAGTAGGAGTACGCCTCCCCCTCACGTTTTGTGACTTGGAACTAGTCAGTGCAACAACAACTGCAGTTACTGCTGTCTTCCTGTCGTTTGACCAAAAAAAAGAAAATAACACTCTTTATAGGAAAGAGCCAGGGGTCCCCCTCCCACCCCCACCCTGGCCATCTATAGTAATATATCAAGTGTCCTAAGATACGAACTCGTGCATACGACGGTTACAAAAAATGTTGTTGTTGTTGTTGTTGTGTTGTTGGTGGTGTTGCTGTTGCTGTTGGTGGTGGTGGTGGTGTTGTTTGTGGAGGTGTTGCGTTTGTTTTTGTTGTTTTGCTATTGTTTGTTCTCACATTAAATCGTGGATGACAGGACACCCTTCCAATCACCCTTCCAATCACTCTGGAGTGAATCACATTACCCCGCTAGGAGGAAACATAGTAAACGGAAACATAATACTACCTGGTACGTACGTACCAGGCACTACGTACCAGGTACTGTAACTGTTTATGAGGGTCATCAACTAGAGTAGAGAGAGCTTTGACCCTCCTGACCACCGAAACGGATTCCGAGACAACATACAAGCTTAGCCCAATGAACCATTCGGCAGCCTGGCTATCTCACGAACAGTAATAGTAGAACACCACCCGTGTTCCAACGATAAGGCATGCCTGATAAGGCACATACATGCCTTCCAAGGCATATTATGCGGTAGTGGGTAGTTCCTCAGTCGAGAACTATAGTATTAGTCAGAAATGGTCAATTCTAGTCAATTCTACAGTAGTTATACTCAGTACTATTAATAGTCAGCACTATTCAGTACTCTTAATAGTCAGTATTAGTCAGGTACTAGTCAATAATAGTCATTAATAGTCGGTCATAAAACATTTTCCGGCCAAAACTGGGCACTACCCCTATCGTGGGACTGTCATCTCTGTAGTTGTTTTTACCGAGCCCACAAATGTTTTAAGCGGGCGTACCGTGGAAGTAGATCATAAACTCGTTTCTCGTTTCGCTTGTGATTATATACATGACACTCTGGAATGAAAATTATGTGTTTCTTGTGCTGGCCCCACCCACCCACCCTCTCCCCAACCCTCCACGCGTTTGCCCCTGTACCTCGGCGTTATTGTTTTTCACGAAAAGAAGGGATGCAGGCCAGAAGCAGCCGCTGGGCCATGGGCATGGGCACGGGCAGCGGGGGTGGGCGCGGTCGTGGGCGTGGGCTCGTCTGCGCCACGTCGTTTCTAGGACTGTGGGCCACGATCAACCACGCCCGCGGCGTCTCCTCCCTCTCGAGCGGGACCAACTGCCCCACGGAAGGCATCATCTGCGCCACGGACGACGTGTGCAGCGTCTGCATCGACACCTTGCGGTCGCTCTCCGCTTCCTCGCTGGGGTTCGGGTCCACCTCTCTGGACTGCGACGAGCTGCTCTTCAACCTGTGCACAGTGGTGGACGAGACCGTCTGCGACCACTCCAACGAAAAATTTCTCGCCCTGGCGGCGTGCACGGTCGAGGACGCCACCGGCTGCACCGGCTTCTCCTCGTGCGCCGAGGTTTTCAGCGACTTTTCTCCGGCGTCTTCCGATCTCGCTACGGGGAAAAACGCCTCCGCAGTGCCCACGGACTCCCCGACAGCGGTACCGCTCACGGGATCACCGAGCGCGACGACCACGGTCGCCCCCTCCGGCTTGGAAGAGGTCGCCGAAGCTGCTGACGCTTCCACCAGCGGTATAGGACTCACTGCCCCCTCTGTGATTTCCACGGTCGGGGTAACGTTGATCTGCGGGATTGGCTTGGTTTTCGCCATGTAGGAGGCGAGTTTGGATCGGGTGTGACATTATTCGGTCTCCCGGAGCTGGCTTGCTTCTATGGTGGCCGTGTAGGGTCAAATTTGGATCGGCCGACGTGTTGACCTTCGCGGTTAGCTTGCTTCTATATAATAGCCGTATAGGCCACAAGTGGACAAGGGCGGCATGTGCTTATAGCCGCGAGGGGCGCGGTGATACCCGCCCCCGGCTATTCTCGCATCAGGCGTGTTGGTTTCCCGCATGGCTTGCTTCTATCTGTGTGTGCCCGCGTTTGGTCAGGCGGAACGTGCGAAGCCTCTAGGCAAACGGCCTGGTATGATACGCCTCCCGGTTCGGCTGGCCTTCTTACGCGTGTTGGTGATCTCTGTGTTTGTTCAGTCTGGGGGGAGGGGTGGGGTTCAAGCGCGTTGTGTATGCACAGCGTCGTTTGCTGTCTTTTTTTTCTAGGAGAGGAGGGGGTCGCTTTCGGTCACGTAAAATGGGGAGAACGAAGGGTATACTTACTACACATAGACACATTCAATGACCAACAACGGTCGAATGAACGAACGTTAGCGTAAGTGTTTTGATTGCCCCCCCCCCCCCCCCGTCAAGGAGAGGAGGGGGGGAGGGAGGGAAGGAGACTTGCTGCTCTGCTACGTATGTAATTGGTGCCGAGCGATTTTTTTTTAAATTTGTGACACTCCTTCCTCTTGAGGGATAGGATAAGCTTATTTCGTTCGTGGCCAATCATGAATGAATGCTCATGTTTGTCGGTGATGTTGTCGCGCACGGCATGTGATGGGAGATCTGCGTTGTGCATGCTTCCGCTGTAGATATACGAAACGTGCGTTTTTTTTTTTTTTTTTGCAACCGGTTAGGAGCTAGCATGTAGCTTTTCTCAGGGGATGTACGTTAGTTACCGGTTTCAGTCTTTGCTGCGCGGTTCTCAAACTCACTTGATTTGAGGGGTTTCAGTGTTCTAGCCGTTCTTGAATTTGAGGTTTTGTCTCCTTAAACAGTGGCACTTCCTCCAGGGCGCCAAATTGCCCGTTTGCCCGCAGACGGGGCCGATAGAGATCAACCCCCTGCCAAAACCAAAACGCCTGGCGGTTTTGAGGTTGTGGTTCATTCGAGCGGGCCGCGTAAATGATACTTTGGCGGAATCATAGCACCGGTGCATTCTGACTCTCATAAACGGTAACGTCCAATACATCCCTGGAACTTATCGGCCCATTTCACTGCTGTGTCTGTTTTTTTATTTTATTATTTTGCGTCAGACGCAAACGAAAGTACGTATATGTACGTATCATACGTACGTAAAAAAAATCGTGCGAAGGCTACGTATACCACGCCCAATTCCCTATACCGTCCTTTTGATGGCCAAGACATTCTGTCAAGAGGGTTGCCGGGTAGTTGCTACACGACAGAGTTGCGGGATACTAGACGAGAAGGAAAATTCCTACACGAGATCGTTGCGGGGTAAAGCAAGATGATGGTATAGTACAATGTCCCCCCATTGTGGCCGATTGAGGTGTGAGCGCTGATATTGGTGAGACCAGTTGTTTTGCTTTCGTTCAGATTTTCTCATTGTGGGCTTGAAGGAACAAGCGGGGGGCGCGGAGTGCGTTGTATTCGGGAGGTACAGTAGAAGTCGTGCACTGCTCCTCACGCCAGAGGCCGTCTCACCAAAAAGTAGAGTGGTGGTGTTGTTCAAGCGTGTGCTGAGTGGGGTATATATTGCTCTTGGGTACCCCGGGCACCACGTCTGATGATGCTAACCATACCCGATCAGATACCCGGGTACAGCTAGAGTACGTTTGGTAGGGTACATACCATTGGGTACCCGGGTATCAAGTCTGGTTATGTTACCCATACCCGCGTAGGTACCCGAGCACGTTGAGTAAGGCATATACTATGGGGTACCCGAGTACCCGGTCTGGTTATGTTAACCATACCCGGGTACATACCGGGGACGTGTGCCACGATAGGGGTAGCATTTTTTTGCCTACAAATTTGTGACCTCAAGACATGGTCCTCAACTGAGAAACGACCTGATATTCCGATTGTGCTGCACTATGTTTTTCGTTTCCGACGCCATGGGACTATTCGTCGGTTTCAACCTACATACGTTCTCCAAGTCGGTTTCTCGGTGAGATATGGCACAGCTCAAGCGAGAAGCGTCATAAAAAGTACCTTGTAGGTGCTACCCGTACCGTAGAACGAGTCCCAGGCACATCTAGAGTACTCTGGGGGACCCGGGTACCGATTCTGGCAATGTTGCCATACCCGGGCATATACCCGAGTACGGATAGAGAACGTTTAGAAGGATAAATACTCTAGCGTACCCGGGTACCAGTTCTGACTGTGTTAGCCATACCGGGGTAGATGCCCGGGTTCATATAGAGTACGTCTAGTATATATAGGGTATATACTCTGGGGTACCCGGATACCAAATCTGGAATTCTGGCGATGTTAGCCATACCCGGGTACATCTCGGGTATACGTACATCTTACTAAGCACACCCTTGTACTCTATATTCCAACTGCGACAGTAGCTACCCGGGTACATCGGACTCCAACTGGGCACAGCCGGCGTGTCAACATACCGGGTACCTGGTACAACATAATGGTGATATGTATCACCGCGGGTGACGACACGACTCGCCAACCCCACTACGTACACAGCTAGCTGCGCAGTGAGCAGCCTCCTGGCAAAGCAGGGGGTGCCTGACCGAAAGGCCCTTGCATATATTTGGATGGCGTTGCCGACGAACAAATAGATGGGTAGGATGGAGGAATACGTGGGCGTACTTGTACTACTGTACATATGATACGTACTTCTGAACGTGGATTCTATGAAACTACTATTTAATGATATATATACGACGTCGTATTATGTTTTTTTTTTCCGGCGGGTGGGTTAACGCCGTGTCCCAAGATTGGGGGTATCGATTTGTTTTTTGACATTTTTTTGTGGCTGATGGGCCCTAACGCATGCTACGGTAAATGTGCACCATGTGTGTTTCTGAGAGGGCTATGGTCACTCGAGGAGCTCTGTACACCTCACCCAAACACCGATTTTGGAGGGAATTAAAAGTGCTATATACCCGATGAACAATCCCATGGCGTACCTGGTAAGTATGTTCCACAAGTCTAACTTGTGGTCTCTGGAACCGATTAAAAAAAAACTGTCTGTCTGTCTGTCCGATGGGAGTCAGTCTGGGGTCACCTACGGCCAAGTTTCTTTCAAAACTGCTACACCCGTACCGCACGCAACAACAGGTCGGTAGCCCTCGAGGAGGCGATCGTCATGGTCTAAAGCATACCTAATGGGGTGCTGTGTCCTTCCGTCCCTCCCTCTCTCCGTCCCTCCCCCCGCGCCTCCTCCCCATCCCTACCACGGCCCTTCTCTCCTCTCTCCCCCTCTTCTCCCTTCCTTGTGTGATTATCGCTCTTGCTGCTGATGAATGACTAATCTCGAATATGTGGACGTCATTTTTTCGTCATTTACCATTTTTCTTAACACGCGGTCCGCGTCTGAATACATATGACGAAAATATCAGCAGCAGCGGCATACCGACCGAAGCCAACACGCGGTTCACAAATAACTTCCCCTCACCACTCCCCTTCTCCGGGCGGGGGGTAGCGTATTCCCTTGATCTCAATGATACGAGTAAGAGCAGCAGCTGCAGCTGTGAGCCCGGTACAACAGCAGTGAAATATCAGCAGCAGCAGCAGGCGGCAGGGCTGGTTTTACGGCGTCGCGCATGCCAGATGCCAAATCCATAGAGTACACAGCAGTCGCTGTTGTATGGCAGTCGAACGAGAGAAGTAGCAGCAGCAGCCAAGGTTTCATGCCCGTGTAACGGGTGCCCTACGACCAAGGCCGTGTGTGCTGTATCGTCGTTCCGTGTGTTTGGTCTCGGCGGGACTGTCATACATGTTTTCGGTCCGCAGTACACACACTTGTGGAATTAAGCACGCCAACCCGTTCCTTGGCCGTGCAATAACAATATGTATATAATGAAACATGGCGGGCGGGAGAAACCACAGCAACAGTAGGCCTAGTCTAGACCTATCAGTCGGCAGCGGGAAGTGTCGTGTCGTTCGCTCGGTTGCCTCTGCTCTCTTAGCGCACAGCTATGCGCATCAAGCACGAGGCACTCGAGAGTGACCAATTCTTCCGTCATCCTTGCCTCTCGCCAGAATAAACACTTACTACGTCGGTAGAGCCCATACGTCGGCAGAGCCCATGACTACAAAACGTTAATTCGGTCGGTTGACAACAAAACTCATATTTCTTTCTGTACGTACGTATGTTTATAGAAATATTATGCGTTGCGACACAAAAAAGGAAACCGTTCCGGCCATTTTGGGTTAAGCAGCCTTTGCTAGGTAATTCATGAAACGTTTCAGCCAAAACACGCCACCTCTATCGTAGCACGCGTCCCCTCTCAACTGCTGTAGTAGCTACTCAACATCGCATGATTTTACACTAATTTTCGTTGCAGCTAATTTTCGTTACAGAGCGCTCAGAAAATGCATGGTGCACCTCTACCGTAGCATTGGTCAGACACGTGCTATTAATGTGACAGAGAGTGCACATTTTGTTTAGTGGGTTGGTTATTCTGGATGACGGGGATCCTCAATCCCGATACTACTGCAGTACCGATGTGGGGACAGAACCCTTGGCACTTGGCTGAAGTGTTTGTTTATGTACAGCAGTGCAGTACTGAAAGGGTTAACCCCACATCGAAGGCATTTCGTTCTCGGAGTGGCTCACAACTTTTTTTCCTTGCATGCTTCTCGGTCATGGGCATTGTTCGTCGGGTGCTCGTGGCATTTATTTTTCGTTTCCCCTTTACAGACATTGTTTGGGTGACTGTTTACTACTAATAATAGTGAAAATAGCTCCTCCTCGCGTGAGTAGCCTCCAAACATACATAACAGCCGATTTTCCTATTTGAGAATTGCCTTTCCGATGAGAATGAAAATCGATTTTAGTACTTTGTTATTGTTTAAGAGTTGTATTTCGCTCACGATCAAAACTTGACGTAGAACATACGTTCCTCGATGGTAGGTATCGATCCACGAAAAAAAAAATGAAATCGGCCTTGACAGGCTCGAAAAATCAAGGATTTAAGGGAATTTGCATCTATGAGCGAGGTCCCTCGCCGATAAATACAGATTTTCTGGGATCCTCGATATCTTGAGACTGCCGATGCCGATTTCGTTTTTTTTTCTTTGCCATCGACGGGTGTCACAACTGACAATAGTTTACAGTGAAAAAAATGACTGTAAGGGAATTACATCTCTTACAATTCAAAAAACAATATTTTCGATTTTCATTCTCATCGGAAAGGCAATTCTCAATTGGGAAAATCGGCTGTTACATGGTGGGGGGCCTCTACCGCATCATATATAGCGTGCGTCTACGGGGGCCCAAGCTATGGGGCTGCCCATCCGGCTAACCGAGGGTGCTTGAAAAAAACACAGAAAACGACGCACGTACCCACTCCTTCCCAGTGCCTACAGCTCAGCAGGTAATACCCTCACAGTATGATAGCCTGAAATGGGGCTTGAAACGGTGCTACTCCTCCGACAGCATAGATATGTGTGTGTGTTCTTCACATTAAACCTTCCTTTCTACCCGTCGACATCCAGCACACCCAGTGTCCGTGCCGATTCTTGATCCTAAAAAGGTACCAGTTCTGTGGTCACAAAACTACGACACAGAGATACTACGCTCAGTGCAGTAATCAGAGCAGACAATGCAATGCCATATACGACAGGCAAGACCCACCCTGCTAGCAATCCAGGTGCATGCAAGAGAAAAAAAGAGAAAAAAAAAAAAAAGATAAAAAGCGAAAAGGAAAAAAGAATAAAAAGTAAATATACTGAATCAAATCAACAATCAAGCAACCAAACAAAAGCATGACAAAATAAAAGGAAGTGTCGTGCTTCTCCCAGAGGAGATGCGACATCCAATAAAAAACCAAATTATAGCGTAGAACGACTACAGTACTCTTCTAGCAAAAAGCAGTATGCGGCAAATATAATTCATCCCAAAACAGGTACGCCTGGAAAGGTAAAAACGGCCAGGGGCTGTGAAGCCGTGAGGCTTGGGAGAAGTGTGAAGGTGTTACCTGCTAAGCTATGAGCCTCGAGGGTAAACGGTCGACCGATTACCCAGCCCAGGGTAAGTAGGCACTATTGACGCGTGCTGCAGTATTAGAGGTACTGCTGTACCTTTTTTGTCTGGGATGGTTTCGGGATGATGACGGGGCTCCTTAATCCAAAACCGTCGGACTTCCATTCTCCTCGTGTTTCAATATCGTTTATGGTATACTGTATACCTTGGCCATGGTATTGCTCATCGGGTATATGGCACTGCTGCTAGTTTCGTACCAAAAAAAACAGTGTGTGAGGCATAGAGAGCTCCCCAAGTGACCACTCTCAGACAAATAAATCGTGGTGCACCTGCATGCAGGCATGCGTCTATATCGCCATCTCCACCGCTCCCTTCGTCTGAGCCTGTGTATTGTGTCTTCGTTTCTTGCGCCTATGGGCCTTCCAACCTGGGCATCGGATGGGTGTTGTGGGCTCCACCTGCTACCTATTATTATCGTTAACAAAAAAGCAATGGTTACGGCAGTGACGTTCGTAGAGAGAGCAGAGGAGAGGGCATGATGGCATGAGGCATGACCGGGTGGAGAAACGCTCAGCGTTGACTAGTGTAACCGACGCCATGTGTGGTATGGAGTGTTGCCTCCAAAGGGGTGCAGTAGGTAATGTCGGTGCTGAGTTACTCATCCATCATATAATTAGTCCTTCCATCATTGCTGTCGCTCTTACTCCATCAAGAGCACTATAACTAGGGTACAGATACGTCAGGGAGACAAAAGGGTACACGAAGCTGGTACGAATAGAAAGCAGAAGTCTGAAGCAGCAGTCTGATGTAGCAGTGGTAGCTAGAGGGGAATGAAGCACACTACTATTCCGGTTCCCCTAACCTACCGTGTGCACCTCATTTGAGAGGTGTGACGTCACTTCTTCTTCTTCCTCTAAGAATCCTAAGAACGTTCCCATATCTATATCTATGGACTCTATATCACATGGTATAGATTTACGATAGCATGCGTCTAACATAACATATGGCCGTGTTAGTACTGCACTGTGAGATACATAAATATTACACTAATTCCAAGTAAAGTATCCCCAACTTGGGACTGCAGTCCTCAAGGGGTAAACCAACATGGGAGTACAGTCCCGTTTTAAGGGATATACGGGACCCATTCTAAGGGATACAAGGGACCACTTTTAAGGAATATATAGGTCCCCTTTTAAGGCATATAAGGGATATAAGGGACTTCTTCTGAGGGATATAAGGGACACATTCTGAGGGATATAAGGGACCCTTTTAAAGAATATAAGGGACCCCTTTCAAGGCATATAAGGGATATAAGGGAACCCTTCTGTATTATTAAGGGCCCGTTATAAGGAATATAAAGGACCCATTCTAAGGGATGTAATGGATCCCTTTTAAGGAATAAAAGGGACCCATTTTATGGGATACAAGGGACCCCTTTTAAGGCATATAAGGGATTCCTTCTAATGTATTTAAGCAACTCATTGTAAGGGGGATAAGGGGCCAATGTTTAGGGATAAACGGGACCCCTTTTAAGGCATATAAAAGGCCCATTTCAAGGCATATAATTGACCCAGTTTAAGGTATTTAAGGGACCCATTTTGAGGGGCATAAGGGTCTCCCTTTAAGGGACATAAGGACAAGGGACTCATTTCAAGGGATATAGAGGACCCCTTTTAAGTGACATAAGGGACAAGTGACCCATTGTAATGGACATAAGGGACCCACTTTAAGGAATATAATGGACCCATTTTAAGGGACATAAGAAACACATTTTAAGGCATATAAGGGGCCCAGTTTAAGGGACACAAAGGGATGCCAGGGATACCGATCAAAACAAGGACAACTTTTTGGTGTTTATCAACCGTCCACGTACGAGGAGCGTGAGCGCGGAGCAGCAGTACGGGTGGAACAATGTTGCCCTCGCCCGTGCCGTACGATCTCTTCCATGGCAACCATTGTAATCCGGACCGTTAGTGTACAGTGCAGGACACCTAATAAGAAACAGGCTAATAAGAGAGACACGCTGAGATTTAGAGTAAAATAAGCAGTTCGGGCGTCGTTATCTTGAAGTTGAAGCACCCTCTCTCGAATAAGAAACCCAGCCTGGACCAGTTATCCTGTTTCTTATTAGGTGTTCTGTACTACTGTAGTCGCCATTTGTTTTGCTATCTCTCGTCAATTATTCCTACCGCAGTGCCAAAAGGGGGTATAAAGCTCACCACACTGCTATTTCGGTTCTGAAGTGGATTATGTTGTGATTTTATGCACAGAGTGCCCGATATAAAAAGAACCTGTCACAATTCACGACATATTGGTATTTCAGGATATGTTGTATGCAAATCATTCACAGTCCAGTGCGTATTATGCGTGTATTTTGCAGCAGTACACAGCAGTGATTCGGTGCGAGTCGACAAGGGAAAGAAAGGGCTGAACGTTTCTCGCGATACAAGTTCAGGGCACCAACCGTACACAGCGGGGAAGAAGAGGGAGAAGGGCCTACTTTGTGACACCCGGATCTGAGTTACAACTATTAATAGGGACGGGAGAGAAAGGAAGGGCGAAGACACTAGATGGGATGAAGCAAACAGATGATACACAAAGTTCGTGCATGCCAATACATATTGTATCATGTTGGCACACGAAAAACGTCCGTCTATTTCGGATGCTCGTTGAACGCGGTAGTAGTTGTCAAAGTTTTGGTAGATAGCCTTGACTGATGAACTACAACTGATGGGCGAGCGGGGTCACGAGAGATAGTGTACCTTCCAGGAAGTTTCCCAATGGACGGGGGGCGGGGCGGCGGGGGCGGCGGGGGAAGGGTGAGCCAAGTATACATATACATGCAGCCAGGAAGGCTCATCATGGAAAGAGAAATTTATGCCTTGATCAGCCGTCGATCTCTCCGACACGGGCCCGTGGGGTTAGTCTACTACTACTGTCAACAGTTTTGACCCCTCCATGGGGCAGCTATTTCGTTTCTTTGTTTGGGCAATGTTACCTTCTTCGCGTATTTCGCACCTCGGGCAGATGATCGGTTTCCATCCCCATGATCTACATGTTTCAGGTCATGGCGCATGCTGCGATAGAGGTGCACAATGTTTTGTCGGGGGTTGTTCGCTTCAGGTGCTCTATACAGTACCTGCAGTAGTCGAAACGCTGAATGAATTCGGACGAAAACAAGAGTGCTACGTACCCGATTAACAAAATATTGTGCATCCCCTTTTGCGAAATGAATTAATCCACACTAGTAGTACTACGGACTCACTAGTAGTACTAACGCCTTAGATATATTACTAACGACTTAGTAATAGTACCAACGACTTATTAATAGTACTACGGACTCACTAGTAGTACCAACGACTTATTAATAGTACTACGGACTCACTAGTAGTACTAACGACTTAGTATTAGTACTAACTAACGACTTACTAATAGTACTAACGACTTACTAATACTACTAACGACTTACTAATAGTACTAACGACTTAGTAATAGTACTAACGACTTACTAATAGTACTAACGACTTACTAATAGTACTAACGACTTACTAGTAGTACTAACGACTCGCTACTAGCTCAAGTAGGTAATTAATTAATTCCATCTACCCCCATCCACACTACTACTGTATGTACTTTCTATCATGGCCTAACGATCCAACGACTACTACTGCAACACAAACAAAAAGGAATTCCGACGATGTTCTGGGTCAACCCTTATAGGACTGGAGTCCCGTTTTGGGGACAAATTACTTACAATTAGAGTGGTTTGTCCCCAACAAGGGACTGCAGTCCTAAAAAGGGCCCCTTCATTCAGATGTATTTTCAGCCAAAAGTGCTACCTCTATCGTCGTACGTGTGTGTCCCATGCATCATGCATATGTACGCCTTCCTGATCTGTACGATCTGTATGATCTGCCTCACGTTGCCGGGTGGGAGCCGTACGGTCTGCATGATCTATATACAGCACAGGTGTCCTGGGTACGAGTGTACTTTCTTTTATTGTTTTTCAGTGGCGTGCGGGGGTTTATACCATAGTACTACTTGGAGGAGTACAATAGTGTTGGACCATTGGGTGTCTCAGTCATCCGAGAACTCGTACAGTATAACCCAGACAGTGAAGGGGTGCAGGCCCTGCGCAACGTACCATTACGGCAGGTTAGGACCTAGACGGTCTATCTGTAGTATATGATGTATCTGATCTGTAGATGATCTATCTGATCTGTACGTACATATATGCTATATATGATCTGTAGATAATCTATCCGACGTGTGAAGTATTTACTTAGATACATCGAATATATCTATCATGTATGTGCTGACGCGTGATGATCCATGACAATCATGCGTCTGTTTTGGATTCCCGGTAAACGTGGTGGTAGTAGTTGTCATTTTTTGTGGCTGTCGTCGTCAGGACTGTAGTATTAGCATTTCGTCCGGCGGGATAATTCTGGGAATTTTCCAGGCCACTAATGGTGTGGTCGGGTTTGGGGTTAGGGTTAGGGTTGGGGTTATAGGGTTCTTTGCTCGTACATTGACCCCAAGATGTTACCGGACGATTTGTGAACAGTCCTCCGTCAGAACCAATCAAAATGGATCATGGGTGCGTAACACCAATGGGGCCTTCTAGTACATTTCCCAATGATAAGAGGCGGCTTGGTGGGCCAAGTATGCTTATTTTGCAAATGAAGCCAAGAGAGTTCTTGGAAAGAGAAACCGATGTGATCTTTAGTAGTGGTCTATCTCTCCGACGGGTTGGTCCACTGTCGAGAACTTCGTCCCCTGCGGACTGTTTCGTTTCGCTCATTTGGGCAACACAACCTTCAACCATTCAAGACCTCGGACAGATATTACATAGATCATCCCCATTTCGTGATCTGGGTATTGTTCAGAGCATATTTACTCCTCCCGTGGTTTGTTTGGTCTAGTTCATTTTTTCACATATCTTAGGACAAGTTTGTTGGGTTGGATCCGTGCTATTTCAAATCCAGATATCTGACTCAATAGGTCATAACGACCGGTTAGGATGTAGATTATCTACTAGTAGTGCCGTATACATCCGGGAGGGCACAAACGTCACACAGAGTATAGTACCGTGCAACTTTCTGTAGCGCCAGGTACATGCTCTCTTCTGTCTTGATGATCCCAGCCACTGTCGGTAAGAACAGCATAATTAGGTTAGCGTTTAGGCCAATGGATTGTTATTCGATCCGAAGCGAATCATCATACGAATTCAAGACATTATTTTAGGTTTCACCTACGACGGATCTGTCCGGCGTGGGGTTCATTTATTTACGTATTATGTACATATCTTATCATGTTGGCAAACGAAAGTACTGCTGCGTCTATTTCAGAATGCCCCCGTCAACGCGATTATGTTACATATAATAGTTGTCCATTTTTGGAGCTCTTCGAAAACAAATCTTGATGGGTGAGCGGGATCACGAGAGCGAGCCTTCTAGAAAAATTGCCAATGGGGTGGGGGCGGGGAAGGTGCGAACCAAAGGTACATGAGCGCATGCAACCAAGAAGGCTCTTGGAAACGGAAACCGATGAGTCTTCAATCTCTCCGACACAGGCCGGTGGGGTTAGTCTACTGCCAACAGTTCCGACCCCTGGTGACACTCTTTTGTTTGTTTACTCGGGGCAATATGCCTTAAACAATTGCGTGCCTTGCACAGATCATAATAGACATAACACACTTCACGATCTACTTCTGCTGCAGATCTTGCAGATAATATGTATTCCTGATCTGTACGATCTGTATTTGATAATTCCGTGCCTTGGACAGATCATAGACAGATCTCACGTGACGATCTACTGCTGCATACCTTTCAGGGCAGATGTATACTCCTGATCTGTACGATCTGTATGATATGTATGATCTGTATGATCTGCATGATCTGCATGATCTGTGATGTGTATGATTTGTATTATATGTATGATCTGTATGATCTGTATGATCTAGCTCATCTTGCCGGGTGGGAGTCGTAAATAGCTTGCATTTTATCTAGGAGATGGGTCCTGGACTGGATGTACTGCTGTAGATATAATGCACGAAATACCATGACGGCGGGTAAGGATCTACGTAGTAGATGGTTGACTGTATATATATAACAATCTGTCCGGCTTGTAGAGTATTTTATTACCATGGTGTACGGTACCTACTGTCTTGCTGACGCGACGAAAAACATTCTTCAATTCCGAGTGCTGGTTGAACGCGGTGGCTGCCATTTTCTTGGGAGGCTAACATGGAAACGCACAAATCTTGCTGGGTTCGCGGGATCGCGAGAGTGGACATTCCAGCAAGTTTCCCAGTAGAGGGGGGTGGGCAAAATATACGTATATATATATGTACATGCAGCCACAATATCTCCTGGAAACAGAAACCGATGGGATAGTTTTTCGATCTCCCCGACGTGGGCCGGTGCGGATGGTCTACTGACGCATGCTACGTACGGTAGAGGTGTAAGCAACCATGATTTTTCTGAGAGTGATCCCTTGAGGAGGAGCTCTATACGCCTCACCCCGCCCCCCCGAAAAAAACTGATTTTTGGACGAAACGATAACAGCAGTGCTACCAGATTAACAATACAATGGCCAAAATACACAATGAACAATAGGGAAACACCACGAGGATGATGAAAAGTCCGACGAATTTGGGTTAAGGAGCGTCATCATTCAGAAACCTTTCCAGCCAAAAAAAAGGGTACAGCAGTACCTCTATATCGTAGCACGTGTCCATTATTGCTGTCGACACCCCCAGGATACAACATGCTACCATGGGACGCCTGGGTTATGCTTGGGGGGCCCTATACCTCACCCGCTTCAGGCTGAGCTACTACTACTATTACGGGGGACCATAGTAAATAGCACCAACTATTGATAGTAAAAATAGGTAAACATATAGATTTTTGTGTGTACCGGAGGTCCTATTTACTATGCTCCCCCGTGATACCATGGGCGCTTGCTACACGATAGAGCTACTACTACTACTACTACTCGTAGCATGTTGCGGCTAATTTGGTTTCCGAACAACGGAGATAATCAACCAAGGAACTACAGTATGTATCCAAACATCTTGTCGTTTCTGAGAACTATTTTCCGGAATGTACCTCAAGGACACATTTGACTCGTCGGTATACCTTTTTAAGGCAGTGGTTGGGTGGGGTGGAGCGAGCTACCCAAGGGAACGGCCTGAGAAAAATATTGGCGCACGCCTATATCTTAGTGATAGGTGCTTCGCTACAGCAGTAGCTAGTAGCCTACCGAGTCGCTGATCGGTAACACAGCAGTCGTCTATAAGTCAGAGCGCAGCAGCACGATCTATCCACATCCCTTACCACAACAGGATATACTGGACATAAGAGTATTTAGCGCTTACCTCTCGACTGTCATCGTGGTCGGCCACCTTCCATCAGCAACACTATGTACCATGCATGACGCGTGCTAGGATATATTTAAATATGTTTTTGGTTGATGCGTTCTCTGAATGACATGGGCCCCAAGTCGTCGGATTGTGATTATTTTGTTGCATTAACGAATATTTTGTCCACAATCAGGTTGAACTTTCAGTTTTCTCAAGATCAGTTTTTTTTTTTTCGGTGGACGGGGGTATATACATAGAGCTTCTAAAGCAAGGACCCTTAGCAATATATTAGTGCCCTTGTCTACCTTCGCATGTACCATATGTCTCGTTGCTGCGCGGCTAGATTGAGGCTGAAAATATAGGCAAAAAACAAGGGAAGAACAGGAAAAGCCCACGGAAGGCGGAGATAGCCATCTTTTTTTCTTCGACGCAAGGAAAAGCACGGAAGGGTATTATCGTCGTATCATACTGTATGTAGCCCACATGACTGAATCGGGGCATGCCTGTTACGGTTGAGGCGGCGCAATCAGTCCAGAGCATGAATGGTGAGTCTGAAGAAGGCGGTGTAGGTGGGACCAGAGGAGTCCCTCCCCGTCCAATTTGCACGATCCTGCATGCATGCGTTTTAGACCCCCAAGATCAGCAACCGGAGTTTGTTAGAGATCACAGGATGTTTGCGGTAGCAGTTAGCGCTGACTCCTGTCGCACACAGGGGCTATGGTTGATCTCTCTATCACACCTGCCACCCCACAAACCATCCGGTGTGTGTGTTCTCATGAAAACAACACTGGACTACGTACGTACACACTTCTTGTCACGCCGCAAGCGAACCTGATAGAGGCAGCAGACCCCTGTAGCTCGGTGGCAATGACGAAATTCAACTACTACTACTGTACCTGTCACCCCCAAACCATCCGATATGTACCAGTACTTCACAAAAAATACCTGGACTACAGTATATACTTCTTGTTGCGCCACAAGCATCCAAATGAGGTTGAGGCGTTGCCAAAAGCGGTGGACTTTTGCGGCACTTGTATAATATAAGCACCAAACCAAAATCGACGACCAAAAAGAATGTTCGACTGGGCGGCGGCGGAAGCAGTTTAAGCCATGGCGAAGCGAGAGTAGAGCGGTTTAACCGACCCCCCCCCCCCCCCCTCTCCCCGTCGAATAGGTTAATCTCGACCACTCTCTTTATCATGTTGCGGTGGAATTGTTCACCCTCCGCATATTCCGATGTAGCTTTTGTAATTGCATACCACTTCGTACCGAAACTTACGTACACACCGTGCATTTGTTGATTGTATGAATATTAAACCCCTAGTACGGGAGAGAGCGTGGTGTTTCTTTCTCGACGCGAGGAAAAAGAGGGGAAAATTTCCAAACCGCATTGAGGGGGACTATATCAAAAACACCCGAACAAAAAAAAACAACGCCCTTGACCAAAAAGAAGATTCCCTCTCCAACGAACGGTAAAACCTTACAATTTTTTTTATCAGTTTTGCCTTTACCGGACGCCGTACTCTAACACAATTCTTGGTGGACTTAATAATATGTCATGCTCGACCACCTGTATGTAGGAGTTGGTCCTCCGATCATGTACGTATTGGTGCGACAGTTTTTTCATTCCCTCGCCCTCCCGCTCGCTCGCTCGCTCGCTCTTCTTCCCGCGGAGGGTGTGATGCTGGGGGTGTCAGGGCTAGTGTATAATATGGTATCAAAGGTTTCGAATTATCGAAATATCGAAATATATCGAAATATCGGACTTCGATATATTGTATCGAACTCCATCAACCCCCTGGCGTTCCCGAGATACGTTTTAGCAGAGATACTGACCAGATTTTGTTTATCTTCGACGCATACACCAAGTATCGAAATGGTATCGATATGGATTTCATTTTACAGTAGCATTTTTCGGTACCGTATCCTAATTCTCGTTCGATATCCGACACCCAACAGTAGTCAGGGCCTACGTCGACCGCGTCAGCAGCGTCTCCAGCAGAGCAAGGCGTTTCTGGCCGGACAGTCGCGTCCCGCGTTTGTTATAGGCCTCGACCTAATAAATGGAAGGCTTTTGTTGTAGGCGTGTCCACAGGGGGCGGGAACCCCCCCCCGCCCCTGCACAATGTGGGCGTAACACCAACCCCAGTGGAGGCTTTATAAAAGGCAGCACAACCATTCGGCGTACCGAATCGGGAGGGTGTTAATACCTTGCGGGATTTGCTACGGGGTTTCCCAAAATATTCGAGGCGTTTTGTTCAATGGCTCTACAATTATGTGTTCACGCCCACGGTCTGGGTTGGGGTGTTCCGGTCACCTGGGAAGTCACGCAATATAATGTGAAGGTCTTTATCTACTGAGATATATGGGGATAAACGACGGTATCGATTACTCAGTGCGGGGTAATCCTTTGTAACAATATTATAGGTGTTTAGCGCTCAGTTTTATACCCGCCTTGCAAATCGCACGAAGGCAGTGCGGGTCGGGGTGTGTGAGTTCAGCTTTGTTTTGCTGAGTATTTCGGAGCGGTGGGTGGACACCATCCAGCAGGGAGAGAGTAGTACCCTTAGGGTGGGCGCTTTTTAATGGATAGTTTACGGGATCGCGGCCAACACAATGATACCTAGGGCAGGTATCCGGCGTCTATACGAGCAGCGTAAGCGCCCAGCACTTCGGGTAGGATCGTGTTGCGCCCGTGGTGCCGCACGACTCCGCCAATCGCGCAGTGGTCGTTGATGTTATCGTCCTTTGTTTTATTGTATCGTCATTGTTTTCATCTCAACCCCTTAAGAACCGGTCCCACGATTTCGGGGACAAACTACTTGGAATTAGTGTAGGATAACTTTTGCAGCTCTGAAAGGGTTAACACGCCAAGAGGGTCGTGATCACCATTCCTGACGCACCGATTCGGGGGGGATTTTAACACGTCGAGTCACACAAAGAAAAAACCCCACCTTTCCTCACTAAACAAAAACACAAATAAAACTCGATTGAGATTCAACTAAACTTGCTCAACGACCGGCTGGACAATTTCATGGGGACCATTAGCACTGTATGCAGTAGGTATATAAACGAGCAAACAAATAAAGACAAAACAAAACGAAAATTATATTCCTAAACATGAAACCGAGTAATTTGTTTCGGATATTATAGAGTCCCACCAGACAGGAACGATTGAGTCCCAAAATAACCCCCCTTATTCCGTACGCTCAAGGTGCCGAAGCACGTCTCACTACATAAGCGGTTCTTAGTATAGGATGCGGCTCACCCCTTCATGCGACTCCCTGAACAAACCACGGGGGCGCTGTCTGTCCTGTCGGCGGTGACCCCCCCCGACGTGCTCCGTCCCGACACTGTAGGCAAGCGAGGGGCGATGGTCATATCATACGTCTACATCGACGCGTGCTGTGATCGAGGCAACACGCTTTCGTCTGAAACGCTTTTCTGAATGGCGGATTTTTTCATCCTTGTTGTGTGGCAATTGGTTTGGTTGCTTCAGTTAGGCCATGAGTTTTTTTTGTTTTTCTCCAAAATCTCAAGTTTTTTTTTTTTTTTAGGGGGGGTGGGGTTTAGAGCGCTCCTGAAGCGATGAGCCTCAGGACACTCTGTACCATGGTGGTGCAGAGGCACGCTACGATAGAGGTGCGTCATGTTTTTTTCTGAGCTCTTCACTTAAGGAGCGTTATACCTCGCCGAAACAAATGTGTTGTCGAAAAATAAAAGTGCTGCCGGATGAGAAATCTCATGACCGAAGCATACTTTAAAACATTATTCGTCACAAAAACGAAAGTCCGACGAATTTGGGTTAAGGAGCCCGCTCGTTCAGAAACCGATTCAGCCAAAATAAGGTATACCTCCTCTACCGTAGCACGCGTCTACACTTTTACCGTATCATGCGTCCATATCCAGATGCATGGCGAGAGCCCGGCCAGCAGCAGCAGGCAGAGAGGTAGACACGTGCTACGATAGATGCAGCACGTTTATGGCCAAACATAGTTTATGAATGACCTATTAATATTAAAGGTGCCTTAACCCAAGGGCCCGTTTGTTTTAACGAAGAAAAAAAACAAACAATCAATTTTGGAAAGAAAAAAAAAATCAAATCCGCTTTTCATTGGTCAGAACCCGCACCACCACCCAAGATTAGTTAGACCCCAAGATCCTAATCTTTGGTGCTGGTGCGTGTGTTGACCAATGAAAAGTCGGATTTGAATTTTATTTTTCTAAAAAAATGAATTTATTTTGATATTCGTTAATATGGGCCCTAAGTCGTCGGAATGTCATTTTTTTTTTTTTTTGTAATATTAGCCTAGGTCATGGGATTGATTCCTCATCGGGTTGCCCTTTTGCTTTATTTCGAAATCAGTTGTTGGGCGGCGTATAGATCAAACTCAGAATAAAATGGATGCACCCTCTACCGCGGTACCACGTGTCGGCGCGGTAAGGATGGATGGTGGTGACGCACGCTACGGCAGCCTGCATGCAGGTGCGCCATGAAAGTTTCTGAGGGTTGGTCACTTGAGAAGCAAGCTCCTTACCTCCGCCCAACAACTGATTTTGGAGGGAAAAAAAAAGTTCTACCCGATGACCAATCCCATGGGCTAAGTACTGTAGAAAATTAAACATAGTTTGTCACAGGAATGGACAAATTGCGACGATTTTGGGTTAAGGAGGCTTTACTACTATTATTATAGGTCATTCAGAAAAAACTTCAGCCAAAAAGGTGCTACGTACCTTTATCGTAGCAAGCGTCTGGTCCCTCTACACTGCCGGTCCAGTAGTGCCGGCTGCCCTGTCTGTGCAGCAAAGATGTCAAGAGACGGTCAGTCAAGGAACATCGGGCATCGGTCAAGGGTGTGGATCCGAGTGTTCCACACGAAAGCCTAGTCGTTTAGTGTCAGTGAAGGATAATAATAAAGACACATTGCCGTCAGTCAAGGGCGTCTCCCGACACCTTTGCTGTGCAGTGCCTGGTATAATCAGTTTTGGTTGGCACATACGGGGTGTAACCAGCTGTGGCAACATAGTGCCGCGGTCGCCGCTATAGTGCCGGCATTTGTTGGCTGGCGCATACAGTACCGGCACTATAAGAAGGGCCGTTACCGTATCACAATTTCAGCTAAAATATGTTCTTGACTGACGGGAGGGCTCCTTGGCTTGATCAATTATCTGTCGTGTTTTACGATACAGTATGGAGGCATGTTACGGGAAAGATGCACCATGTGTTTGCCTTCTTAGGGTGGTCACTTGAAGGAGCCCCGAAAACAGATTTTGGAAGGAAACGAAAAGCTCTAACTTCGTACCCAATGAGCACTCCCCATGGCCTAAGCATAACATATATATATATAGCAGGTGCAACTCCACCGTACCACGCGTCCAGAGAAATTTGAGCTGTCGGGGATCAAGTCAAAAGGTCGGCATACTCGCGCACACCTGGGATCTAGCGGCAGCCAGCGCTGCAGTTGCCATGGGACCGACGGGGTTTAATTGAACACACGGCACGGGTGCTTTATACGAAGGGCACCCATCGGAGGGAAAACAAAACACATAACAAAAAACAAATGAAAATCGTCCGAAATGTATCCCCTGCCCCCCCTCCCTACCCCGCCTACTACTACTGTAGCATGTCTCACACCTGGTATACATTGCCTCACCGCTTTGATCGAATGTACATGCGGCGCACCGCAGTTGAAATACTGCTGTAGGTTTTGTCGAAGACGAAGGCTATATTCCCCGGACCAGGTTACCCGTGGGGGCGCATAGGGTCTTTTGTTTCCCCTGGTGGTGTGCTACACGCCGTGGCGGCTGAATTACGGTTCCATGAGAAACAGAGGCGTGCTGCGATGTACGATAGGAGGAGTAAGTAGGCACTTTTTTTTGCCTTATGAGGCAAATCTATCATTTCTGACTGACAGGGCTCCTTAAACCCTTAAGGACCGCCCCCCCCGCTTTTGTTTAGGGAACATGCTTGGACTTAGGGTGGGATAAGCCTTGCGGTTACGGAAAGGACTAACCCGACATCGCCGGAACACTCCTTTTTGGATTTTCACAAAAACAATCGTGATATATCTGGGCGTTTTTATATTTTCCGGGCTGGGTTGCGCTTTTAGATTTTTGTTTAAAAAACAAACTGTTTTGGGAATTCCTCGAGTGACCCCCACCCTACGAAACAAATTGGGCGCGACCCTACCGTGGAGCGCACCAGAAGAATGTACAACAAATGGATCAGGTTCAGCTCGAGGGGGACGGAGAGTGGGGGGTGGGGGGGTGAGGGCGTCCTCATTATTTGCTGCTTGCCTTAGTAATTTGATCATTGACCACACATTCATTTCGAGACGGAGCAAAACGGGGGGGGGGGGGTGAACACCAACCCAGTGGCGTCTGTGTTCGTGTGCGTAACTAAATGCAGCGTTGGGCATGGCTCAGGCGGACAACGCACGCAATGTATCTATAGGTTAGCCTCAACAGTGTGAGCGTTTAGAGCGAGATGAGGACGGCAAGCAAGCGTTGTGTTCGCTGTGTCGAGACAGTAGTAGTCTAGCATAGATAGGCTGTGCGAATACTGTCGAGTGTAACCGATAACCTACTGCGTAGCCTACTTCGTCGGCTGTCTGGGTACGACGGGTAGTGTCGTCTGGCATACGTTAAGGTTGACACCCCAGGCATTATAGTCTCTAGGCTCCCGCAAGGGGGTTAGCTAAGAGAGATGATACGTGCGAGGGTAAGGAAAGTGCTTGTGGTCGTTGTGCCGAAGCCGCAGGCGTTACCCGTAGGGTGTAACATACAGCTTTCTAATCTTCTCGGTCAGCTGCCTGTGTACGAAGGGCCCAGCGTCGGGCATGCTGGCACGACGACGACACAACCATTGTCTCCACGTCGCCACATGGGGCTATGCTACAGTAGCTTAGAGCTACCACGAGGACGGAAAGGCATTGGTTGTGACCGGTGGCTTGGGGTGGCATAGGCTGTATGTACTTTTGCGGGTATGAGGGGGCAAAAGCTACTCCATACTCGTAGCCTACATAGTCAGCTGCCTGCGCAGGGAGGGCGGTGTCAGAGACACACTATGCGCTACGGACGTAGGTATCGTCTCTAGGTTGCCTCGATGGGCTAGCCTACAAATTACAAAATATGAAAGACATGGTATGTCTATGGTTGAATATTGGGGCAGTTTACTGTAGCTTGAACTGTTGGTTGGGACATGACAATCTATTGTTACGGTACTGTAGTAGAGTATATAGTCAGCCGCCTGCCTCCCATGGCTAGTGTCGGGTAAGCCACTCGCTGACCTCGATGTCACTTACCTCTAGGTTATAGGTTACCACAAGGGGCTAGCCTGGGGGCAAGAGGAAGGCGGAAAGACGAGAGTGGCTGTGACCGTTGGGTTTAGGCAGTAAGTACACTTTAGTTTCGGGTGTGTGTGTTCTTCACAATAAACCTTCCTTTCTACGTTTCGGGTAAGCTGGAAGGGATAAGCTACAGCACAGCGGTAGTCTAGTTTTAAGTGCTGTGGTCAGCTGTGTGCGTGCGAAGAGGCAGTATCGGGGCGTGCAACAACTAACCCGCCGCCGCCGTCACAAGCAATGACTCTAACTTGCCGCCTAGAGGCAACGTACTTTAGCTTGACAGCTAAAAATGAGGACGGGCCAGACAGCCGTCGTTGAGACCGTTGTATTGATCAAGTGTATACATAGACTTTACCGCTGTCGACTACAGTAGGCGGGATAACCGATTACGGGGTGGGCTAATGATGCCATAGTAAATAGAACCTACGGTACACACAAAAACCTATATATATATCCCTATTTTTACTAACAGTATTTGGTCCTATTTACTACGGCCCTCGGCAATAATAGCCGGCGCTGTCAGCGCTGACTACCAAGTTGGGCTACCGGTGTGGTAATCTCTATCCCAGACGCTTCCTACGATAGATGTAGCACTTTTTGGCTACGTATATATTTGTTTTTTTTTTGTGAATGGCTGGGCTCCTTAACCCAACAATCGTCGGATTTTCCATTCTGGTGATGCCATATATGTTTCATTTTGTACAGTACTTACTTAGATCATGGGATTGATCATCGGGTATATACATACATACGTAGCTGTTCTGGTTTCCTCCCAAATTAGTTTTTGGGTGAGGTATAGAGCTTCTCAAGTGACCACCCTTCTAAGGCAAAAACATGGTGCACCTCTACCGTAGCATGCGTCTAACAACTTCAAGCCCTTCGCGGGGGCCCCTCCTCTACCTTGGGCTGGGCCACCCAACCGTACTCTCTGGCCTCACAAAAGGCCAGAACGTACGCGCTCAAGGTGGGGAACGGGCCGGGTTGACAACGTCCCATTAGCCGACGACCTTATGGGGGTACCTTGTCTATTCGTATATATATGTGTGTTCGCTACATCTGCCCGTGCATTGCCCACGGAAAACTTGCCGTTTTCAACTTGATTTTTGCCTATCTATGTACAACTAAAATGAATACGTTGTAGTAGCATACGGAAACTCTGATGTAACCTTGTCAGAGTCTCTGGGCAACTTTCCACAGCAGTGCCTCTGTCGTTGTTATTGGAACCCTATGGAGGCTCGTACCTTGCTGCAAGGGGGGGGAGGTCCGCCTACTAGGCGAGTTCGAACCAACGAACGACCTTGCAAGCCACATGTACGTACGCACGTATGTATTATACGATGCCGACACTGAAGGTGGGGAACAAGCTGCATAGCGGACACCGAAGAGACCGATGTCCCGTCGGATTGCACCGTGAACCATCGACCCCCCAGCGAGTCCACGATTGTATTTGTACATATATTTAATACTATATACAAAGGAAATCATGTCCGTATGTGTACGCGCCTGGTCGGGGCTGTGTCAACAAAAGCGAGGATCTGATGCCCGAGATCGAACGTCGTGACCGGGGTGTCAACAAACTCACCGATTTTATGCGTGAGATCGAACGTGGTATGTACCTGATTCGTGTAAGGGTGTTTAATAGTCGGTACGCTGTGCCTTCGAGTATCCAACCCATTGATTTTGTTAACACCTTGTAAGTTCACATGATATATACGCACCAGCATATTACGTGGGAGATGGGGATTCACTCGTTCTGGTGGGTATTCTCGCGTCATGTGTTTTTTACTCTATCTCCAGGAGTCGGGGGGCATTGCCCCACCCCGAACAACAACATCGACACATACATACATACATACATATGTTTAGGGTGCACAACACAGTTAGTGCTGCCTTTTCAAGGCATTATTTAGGGTACCACATACAGCAGGACCACTCCTGTGTCCCGGAACAAAACAACATTTTGGTTACTAATTGGTGTACCAAATTGTCATTACATGTCCGGACAAAGTGATACCTGGTACGTATGATCCGTGCAGGACACTGCTGTGTACATTTTGTTTTCGATTATTAATTTTAGGAATACTGCAAACTGAAAAGTAAAAAGACGACAACCATAATCGCCAGGGCCGAGGCAATCGCATACCTCCTTTAGTTTTTTTTACCTTCACTAAAATCAAGTAAGTAGCGAAGTAATCGAGAAAATGCACCCCGAAATCTGGCAAAAACAGCTGAAAAATGTGTCATTTTGGACAAAACATTGTTTTTATCGCGAAGTTTTGTCACTTCGGAAAAAAAAACGAAGCCGTGAAAAGACCAGGGCAATCGTTTCCCGCCCTTTAATTTGAAATCTTAACGTGTGATCTCTGTATGCATATCGGAACGAAACTAAATGGCATCCCAGGCTCGGTTTGTTGCTGACATCTCGGTCAATTTTGAACATTTTTTTAACCGGAAATAATACGAAAATACGAACCTCACAAATTCATGAACCCGTCGTTTCCAATCATAACATTTTACTCCATAATGTGTGCCAACCACGCGAAACGAAATATACTTTTTTTTACGGTTTATCGATTGTAGAGAGGCGAATAAGTTAGGGGGGGGNACAACAACAACAACAACAACAACAACAACAACAACAACAACAACAACAACAACAACAACAACAACAACAACAACAACAACAACAACAACAACAACAACAACAACAACAACAACAACAACAACAACAACAACAACAACAACAACAACAACAACAACAACAACAACAACAACAACAACAACAACAACAACAACAACAACAACAACAACAACAACAACAACAACAACAACAACAACAACAACAACAACAACAACAACAACAACAACAACAACAACAACAACAACAACAACAACAACAACAACAACAACAACAACAACAACAACAACAACAACAACAACAACAACAACAACAACAACAACAACAACAACAACAACAACAACAACAACAACAACAACAACAACAACAACAACAACAACAACAACAACAACAACAACAACAACAACAACAACAACAACAACAACAACAACAACAACAACAACAACAACAACAACAACAACAACAACAACAACAACAACAACAACAACAACAACAACAACAACAACAACAACAACAACAACAACAACAACAACAACAACAACAACAACAACAACAACAACAACAACAACAACAACAACAACAACAACAACAACAACAACAACAACAACAACAACAACAACAACAACAACAACAACAACAACAACAACAACAACAACAACAACAACAACAACAACAACAACAACAACAACAACAACAACAACAACAACAACAACAACAACAACAACAACAACAACAACAACAACAACAACAACAACAACAACAACAACAACAACAACAACAACAACAACAACAACAACAACAACAACAAAAAAACAACAGCTGTGAGCTCGAGGATTTCGTCGAAGCTCATCTTTGCTAGCTGAGTGTAATACTTCGATCGCGCGTACCTACGGGTATATGCAGTATACCCGATATTTTCAACTGCTTGATATATTGTGGAGACTCATCCCAGACGGCGGTGGTGGTAGTGATTACGTGTATCATATTAATGGGTACAAACAACTACGCATACGACACAGACAGGCAGTACCCCAAGAAGGGGCGCCAAACGAAAAAAAGGAGCCAAAATGACAACACGCCGAAATCGACGGCTCTTCCTTGCGGGAGTGGGGTACATATATACTTGAGCCACGCAAGCGCATACACCAGGTATAGCGGTGTAGCATAGTATAAATACCACATTTTGCTATTATTTATAGAAGAGGATTGGTAGCCCGGAACAACAACCACAAGGGACGACTACATACATACCCCTGGACTCCTGGAGACGCGTGGTACGCCGTATGGATGGATGATGCACCCCTCGGGACGATGGCAGGGGGGGAAGAGCCTGGGGACCGAAGAGGGCGGTCAGATATAAACTGGCACCGCTCGATGGCTACCGGTGTCGACAAAATAACAACAAACAGCGAACGGCTTCCTACCCAGTGCTCTGAACCATTGAAGAATCACCGGGCGACATGTATATATATGATGTCCACATCGATTTATTTTTGTTTAGAGTCGAGGCTGCACTGATTGTTTTGAACATCTACTTTTTTATTGCGTGAGCCGGTGGGAAGGAGGGGACGATGGGGTTACCCCCGAGGGGAGAAGGTCGTGGAAGTTGAAGGAGAAAAAGCCGGCCAAAATAGGCGTGGTGAATGCATAAAAAGGAGTGTGGAGTGGGGAAAGCGAAAAGCTGCAGCAGCCAGCGGGAAGTAGGAGCGGACACGATAGAGGTGCACCATGTTTGTTTCGGAGGCTCTTCAATTCTGGAGCTCTACGTATGTATGCACCACCCAAAACCTGATTTAGGATGAAAAGAGAAAGTGCTATAATTAGCTATAATCGGACACTACCGGCCCTCTCATGAGGAAGTGACCCACAAGAAACCCAGCCTAAACATTACGGGGGAAATAAGAAAGTCGACAACTATTATACTGAAGTTAGTGTGGGACACACCCCTTTTCTCGAAAAAAGAAAGTCAGCCTAAGCCCGATTTCTGGTTTCTTATGAGCGGGCCAGAACTGTTCCCGATGAAGAACCTAATAATAAGGGCCTGACGATCCAACGAAAAATATTGCAACACTGAAAAAATGGAATTTCGACGATGTTAGGTTAACCCCTTGAGAACTGGTCCCACGAATTTGGGGACAAACTACTTGGAATTAGTGTGGGACATTTTTTTCAGTTCTGAATGGGTTGAGGAGTCCCTTCATTCAGTCTTGTTTTCAGTTTAAAAGTGCATGTGTTGTTGTTGTAGCTCTTCTTCTGCCGTCCCCTACATCACACATATATATATATATATACACGTACCTGTATCTCGGCGTGTATACGACTCTGCTTGAACCACTACAGATACTATGTGTACCGGTGTAAGCTACCCTGGCACAGCATAAGAAACGACAGTATTCCGGGCGTCCATAGTTAATAGCACCTATGGTATAGACAAAAACCTATGTATTTCCCTGTTTTTACTGACAAAATGTGGTCGTATTTACTAGTATTTACTATGGTCTCCCGTGATAGTAGTATGTTGCTGGTCCCTCTCGGTTCTTCTGTTTCCGTCTTTCTGCTGTTCTGCGTCCTGTGTGTTTTTCATTCGGCTTTTTTGTCGCGATTACACTAACATTTCCGTCTGTTTTCTAATTAGTGCGGGACACCTATTCATAATAAGAAACCGGCCAGCAAGAAAATCAGGCCGACATTTAGAGGAAACTAAGAAATTTGAGAGTCGTTATCTTGACATCGGTGTAGAAAGCACACCCTCTCTCGAGCGATAAATCCAGCCTGGGCCAGCTTTCCTGTTTCTTGTTAGATGTCCTGTACTGAGATGTGTGCACTTTGTTAAAAACACCAGTTACTATATACATATTATACCAGATATACCTACCTTGTATCGGGTACTACAGTACGTTACAGAAGTGTTCATAAACCAGGCTGCTAGTGAAAGATGCTTCGTGTATTCATATAGGTACGAGAAACGTTTATAAGCGTTGTCTGCACATACACACATACATACAAAAAGTAAGCCCTTTCTGGCACCAATCAGCATCGGTGTCCATCCCGACTCTTCATTCTCCAAGTACCGGGAGGTACGACATACATATGTGTGTGTAATACTCGTATATCGATATACGAGTATACTCGTACTTATATACCTGGTAGAATTTTTCTTGAATATAATATACATATATATATATGAATATACGAATACGAGCATGCATAATAACATGTACTGGTAGGTTACGTGAAAGCAGTCGCACAGTCATGTTTTTTGTTAAAATCGTACTCTTCATTGGCGAGGGTGTAGAGCCGCCTAAAAGCCAGATAGAAACGAGAGCGAGACTACCACCCGGCCGGCCGGGTATGATTCTCTCGGTGGGATCGCGGCGGGGTTCCTCGGGACAACGCTCCGGTGTAGACGAGATACACCGACCGGGGCGTTCGACCGCGCGACTACTCCAAACGGCTGTCTCTGATGTCTGGCGGACACGGGACCTGCTTCAAGTAAGTGTTCAAGATCGCCGCTAAGGGGTCCGCGAACAGCAGGTAGATCTTCCTCTTTAGATTCAAATTTAGCGCTCGGATCAGAATCTGCGTTTTGTTTTGGCTCTTTGGGACGCAGCAGGGGCGGCGGGGGATATGCTATATACGTACGTACATACACAGGGGGTTCTCGATGGCAACAAGCCGACCGACCGGTGTGTTTTGTTTTTCTGGAAATACACACACACAAAACACGTGGGTCGAAGGGAGAGGAAGCAGGGGGGGGAAAGCTGGCCGCCTGAGCACATGCCACGCGTAGTACATATAGACATCAAACTTTGCTAAGATTGGTGAAAGAAAAACGGCGGGGGGGGGGGCACAGCCGTACTGATTGTGGTTTTTGTTGTCGGCGACGGTGTCAAAACAAAAGATGGTCGTTCGTCGTGCGGAAAGTTTCTTCCAGCTCCACTCTGAAGACATACGTATATCCAAAATATTAGGATTCAATGACATTTTGTGAAACGTATTGGATCTTTAAAAGGTGTTCGGTGAGTTGCATTTCCCGCGGAGCACAGGTTCTCCCGATCTACCACAAAATACTTGACTTTTGAATTCACTTTCATGGACGTTCCCACGGAGCTTAAAACGTTTCCACGGCAGTTAGTTTTGCTCCCACGAAAGTTATAGTTTTGGTATACCTTTATGGAAGTAACATTAAAAATGCTTCCACGAAAGATTTTTCACTTGCATGTAAGCAACATTTATTTACTTCCGTCGAGTTTGTGGAAGTGATTGCTTACTTCCACGTGGAAGTTTGTTCACTTCCATGAAATGTTTTTCACTCCACCTTGACAAGGTGATTAAGTTGGAAGTAAATTTATGTTTTGATTCCATAGAAGAAAACATAAAAAAGCGACGGCATGGATTCGCCTCCTGCTCCCAGTTGGTACACAGCACCACCTAACGTGGACCCATTCCGTTTACCAAAACGTGGACCAATTACAAACGGGACAATAACAAACCGTGTCGCGCGCAACGCGGAGCCACACGAGACCTGTCTAGTGGCCGAAGTCCGTCTTCAAACGTAAACCTCCACGGGTGTTTATAGGTGTTTTTACTTACGTAAAGGTAAATACGGTTTACTTCCATGAAATTTTCCACATAATAAGTCAATTTACTTTCATGACAGTCGTTTCACTTCCACATGGAAGTAAACAAATACTGCTGTGTTGCTTCCTTTTCTTACTTCCACATGGAAGTGAAAACATTACTTACATGTGGAAGTAAAACAACTGTCATGGAAGTAAAGATACTTCCATGAAGAAAGTAAAAAAAACAAAACCATGGAAGTATTGTTTTACTTCCATGGAGAAAGTATATGAAAAAGACATATAATGTGGTGGACCCGGCTCTCCCGAGCGCCACTGGACCTCCCGCGGCCGCACGGCGGTGCCATGTCTACCCCGCACTCTAGCCCTCGGTGCCCCGGGGAACGAAGAGGCGAAGCCGTGCAACTCGGCGAGCGGGGGGCAGCCTGGTAAGGTGCCCTCCTGTGGGTGGGTTGTTGCTTTGGAGGCGTGTGTTGCCACCGTCTTTCGTGTCCTCTGCTTTGAGCTTCCACTTTTCACGCCAGCTCGAAAAGTTTAGTTTTTGTCGTGGTCCAAAAAAGCGTCTTTCCCCAAAATGAAAACATATCACAAAATTTCAGCAGTGACTGTACTACTACTACTACTACTACTACTACTACTACTACTACTACTACTACTACTGCTACTACTACTACTTCTACTACTACTACTACTACTACTACTACTGCTGCTACTACTACTACTACTACTACTACAGTAGTAACCATCTGAGAACGGTACTTTTTTTTTTGTGGGTTCTGCCGATGGCTGTACTGAAAGAACCAAGGCGACAATTCACACGCCGGTTGTGTCCAACAATGCCCTGAGTGAAAATGAAAATTCGCGTTCGCGTCGATTTTTATATTTTTCAGTTTTGCTTTAGTTATAGCCTTGAAAGGCTATTTTTGGTAAGGATTGCAAATGGCCAATTTTCAATATATTTAATTTCGGCTGGCTCAGGAAACCATATTCTAGACCCGATATTGAAATGTGTTCCCGGAGGATTGTGGTGATTAGCTATACGATCATCATACAAGTTGTATTGCAGTAAAATATCCATTTTTGATGGCGCTGAAAATTTTTCCGTTTTGGGGTTAATTCCTTACTGTCAGTAAGGAAAAAAAACGAAAACGGAAAAAATTTCAGCACCATCAAAAATGGATATTTTACTACAATACAACTTGTATGATGATCGTATATCGTATTGCACAGTAAGGAAAAAAAACGAAAACGGAAAAAGTTTCAGCGCCATCAAAAATGGATATTTTACTACAATACAACTTGTATGATGATCGTATAGCTAATCACCACAATCCTCCGGGAACACATTTCAATATCGGGTCTAGAATATGGTTTCCTGAGCCAGCCGAAATTAAATTATATGTGAAAATTGGCCGAATATTCAATCCTTACCGCGAAAAATAGGCCTTCCAAGCTATAAAGTAAGCAAACGAAAAGATATATAAAGATCGACTGCGAACCGAATTTTCATTTCAACTCAGGGTCATTGTTGGAACACAACCGGCGTGTACATTTGTCGCCGTTGGATTCTTTCAGTTACAGCGCCATCGGCGAGAACATCCACAAAACAATGCACGTTCTCCAAATGGTTACTATGTACTACTACTCCTACTACTCCTACTACTCCTACTACTCCTACTACTCCTACTACTCCTACTACTCCTACTACTACTACTACTACTACTACTACTACTACTACTACTACTACTACTACTACTACTACTACTACTACTGCTACTGCTACTGCTACTGCTACTGCTATGGCACTGTTTTGTCGTCTACTACTACTACTACTACTACTGCTACTACTACTGCTACTGTTACTGCTACTGCTACTGCTATGGCACTGTTTTGTCGTCTATTATCGGTCGATTTCCCAAATCGATCATGGCTCTCATCAAACAAAGCGGAAATACCTGCACTACTGCAAGTCGCGGTGTGGCAAAAATACACGAGGGAATTATGTCGATCCCAAGGAGCCGGGCGAAGGAGGGAGTTCAGCAGGGTAGTAGTGCTGGAGTCAGCATTAACTGTGGTACGGTACTGCACTGTACTAATATTATGGTTGGGCGATGCATGTTTGTTGCGGAGAGCGAAGATTCGTTTCAGTACACAAGAACAGCGCGTTAAGATGTCGCCATGCTGAGAGAACAAAAGGGTGCAGGTATCTCCAGTACAGGCAGTATGAGTAGTGCTTGTCGGGTCGGTGTGTATTTGTCTTCAGCCGGCTCTGCCGCATTCGGCGCGCTATTGATAGCATAATTGTAATTATTATCCTTGCCCTCCGACAACAATACATGAATAGCATGATGAGCTTCAACGTTGATCATTCATAAGCAATCCATTCCGAAATATGAAAATCACAGAAGAAACAACAACAAAAAAGGAGAGTACGAGGGTAGATCTCTGCATAAAATTTACTCCCTGCCTACCGTATACTCTTGCTGTGTGGTATTACATTAGTATATGCCCACGAAATTACATGAACAAGAAAGTGCCTTATAGTAACCGAAGAAGGCTCACGTTTTGTACGAAGTTAGGAACTTACCCGTACAAACGACGGGCTTGGTTTTTGGCGATCCAGATAAGAAAGAGCTGCATGCAGGCCGACTTACAATAATAAATACACACCACCACCAGGTGCGACTTAGGCGACGAATGTTAAGCGCACACCACGTTATCCCGAAATATATGCAAATTTTTCACACTAATAGTGATTCAATATTATGCATTTTTTTCGGGACATAGTGGTACGTATATTGAGTGGATTGACCACTCTGTGTTCCGACGTTTCGTAAGGTAGAAGCATCGAAAGTGGGGCGCTCTGCAAGCTGTCTCTATGTAGTCGGTTGCTCGCGGCTGCTGGCGGTAGTCGCTTCCCCGCACCTCGGAGCATCCGAAAAGCAGGGGGTACCCTTCTTTATAGAAAAACCGCCATCAATATCATACGTGATAGTAAGAAAGTTGTCGTACGAATTAGACGTAAAATAAAGGCGTTTTGAAACCTTCGGCGCGCGAGAGAAAGCGGACACATAGAAAAAGTTGTCTGGCGTTGGACCAACAAATATGAACCTGAGGCGCACACACATATATACATTCTTCTTATTATTGGCGGGCCTATACTGCGGTACATGGCATTATATTGTGTTTGACATCACACTATATATACATACGAAGTTTACATGTCTCAGGGTTCAGCACTCGTGTTTATTGCTGCTGCTGGTGGCGATGGAGCGCCAGTGTGTCTTGCGTACAGTGTTGTTGCTGCTGCTGCTGCTGGAGTGCTGTGTATGTCCCGCGTCCTTGTTTCCCAGCACACACTGTATATATGTATATATATGCTGTCGTATCCCCCTCCTCAGTGCAACGCACTCGGTAGCATCTGATCTGCTGGGTCTAAGCAGCACGCTGGGTGTAGTGCTGTACACTATCATACGAGCTTTAACGAACACTAATAATGCTACGGTAGGGATGCACGATGTTTAGCCTCATAAGGGTGGTCACTTATCACTTGAGAAGGTATTTACCTCACCCAAAAACCGATTCGGGAGGAAACTACAAAAGTGCTGTCATACGTCGTACGTACATTCCCATGGCCCAAGTACAGTATACAACGAACAATATTGCAACACAAGAAATAAATACGTAATGAAAAAAACTCCGACGCTTGTGGGTGAACCCCTTTAGAACGGCACTGTCTAGAACTAAATATTTCATTCTAATTCCAAGTGTTTTGTCCCCACATCGGGACTGCAGTCCTAAATGGGTTAAGGAGCCCGACCATTCTTCTGAAAAACACTTAGCCAAAAAAAGGTATACCTTGTACCTCTATCATCATCGTAGCACGCGTCTTAAATATTAAAAGAACGAATTCTTTATTTTGCTCAATAATAGCTAGGGAGGGCGGTTACCGTCCCACTAGGGAATCACGACAACGTCAACATTATCGGGCTGCGACCGGTGGCCCTACGAGTAAAACGAACAGGGCGGTCTCTTGATACTTGATACAGGGGGCGCTCAGAATTCCGTCGCGCGACGTACGTTCGCATGTACGAATATACGTGTACCGAAAAGGTATGTTAAATACCGCTTTATATAGGTACAGGCCCCATCTATGAAGTTACCGCAGTCAGTTGTATTCGTGGACGAAGAAGTGTATTGCCAATAGGCTGTACCTGGCTGCAATATACGACTCTCAGCATAAATAGGCATTCATACATAGAGTAGGTGCACCACGTGGTATGTACGTACCTGGTACGAATTGGCACAGAACAGAAGACAGCAGTTACACACAACAACAGGTGAAAGGCATACATACCCTACCAGCATACTGATTGATGAGTGCCAACTATTATTGAATAAAAGTATTTAACTTTGCACATCAATATATTATTATACATGCATATGGTTACCGTACGTAGTAATCGCACTTTCCGTATACGTTCATGCATTGAACCACACACCCACGATCGAACAAGCGCATGCTTAACCACCAATACCTTGCTTGATACCTGGATACCCTACCCCCCCTCACACGCAGCCCCCAATTCCATACGTAGACCAATCTCAAGAATTGGGGGGGGGGGGGGGTTACTGTTGTTATATTCTGTTATAATGAGGAGATATTGATGCTGAGAAGGGCGCAGCCCTTCGAAGCATCAATAGATGCTCTTCATAATGGTTGGGTGTGTGCCCGTGGGGGTGTACCCCCCTGGTCGCGAACGGACACAAACGGACAAAAAACAGTTCTGAAAGCTGCCGCAGCGTGGCTTTATTTAAAGAATCCTTAATATTGAGGTTTGTCTGTCTGCTCGTCTGTCTGCTCGTCTGCCCTTCGTCTGCACTTCGCACTTCGTCTGCACTTCGTTCGCTTTGCTTTTTTTTGGCGCGCGACGCGTACACTGAACCGATTCAGACACGCTCGGGACTGATAGAGGCCCGCTATTTGTGCCGACCGTCCTGTGCTATTCGTGTCGAAAGCCGTGCCGAGATCGGAGAGCTAGGCGGTAGTGACTGCCCTAAACTGTTGCCAGTACCAAATTGTGTCACTGGGATTTCTCGGCAGTAGAGCAAACTAGCAGTAGTATATAGCAACGATGAGGAGACATGTCAAGCAAGGCAAAACATGCGCTGTCAAGGGTGTAGGGTGGCGTGTTCCACACTAAAAACTAGTTGTTTGGTGACAGTCACGGCATGTCAAGGCTGTCAAGGGTTGAAACTGAAGACCACATTTCTCGGCAGTAGAGCAACAACGGTGATGATCGGACGAGAAGAGGAAGACCATCATCGCACACAGCACACACACCACCATCACCAGCAAACACCACAACGACGACCATCACCACCACCGCCACCACCCCTGCCCCACGAGCCGCAGGAGCACCAGAAGTTGTTGTTGCTCGTAGTGGCTGGTGGTGGTTGGTGGTGGCTTCGTCCCGTGGTTTGGTGGTGGTTCCTGGTACGCACTCGTTCAGCAGCAGCAGCATTTTGTTTTTTTTTTCCATCCCATTTCTTATCTGCTGCTGCTGCTGAGAGATGCAGAAAACAAAAAGACAATAAAACACGATTTCTGAAATGATACAGATTTTACGAAATACGAGCAAAAAGACAATACAAATAAAAACGAATTCTGAAATGATTCAGATTTCTTAGTTTGCATTTTTCTCTGTACAAGGTTTTTGCGCTGACACGCATCGCTTAACAATAAATGTTGGTGGGTGGTGTTGGTGATTGTAGGACTACCAGCCCAGGGACCAACCGACCTGATACCTGATACAGATTTTACAAAATACGAGCAAAAAGATCATACAACAAAAACGAATTATGAAATGATTCAGATGTATTTGTTTACTGGTACATTTTTCTCTGTACTCGTACAAGGTTTTTGCGCTGACACGCATCGCTTAATTAACAGTAAATGTTGGTGGGTGGTGTTGGTGATTGTGGGACTACCAGCCGAGGGACCAACCGACCAACCCAGTAAATCTCTCACCCACCACGCACACCCATCAATTACCTGCCGGTCAGTAAAAAAAGGTTTATGTGCTGACCCAAATCGCTTAGAATAAAAAACGATCCCATCAATGACAATTAATTGCAGGAACACAGCAAAAAGAGAAGAGCCGCCAACGCAGTAGCTTAATGCAGTTAGGAGTTTGACCACTTGAAGGCGTCTGTCACGCTCCTCATTCCCACCGTTCTTGTAATGAGGAGATATTGATGCTGAGAAGGGCGCAGCCCTTCGAAGCATCAATAGATGCTCTTCATAATGGTTGGGTATGTGCCCGTGGGGGTGTACCCCCCTGGTCGCGAACGGACACAAACGGACAAAAAACAGTTCTGAAAGCTGCCGCAGCGTGGCTTTATTTAAAGAATCCTTAATATTGAGGTTTGTCTGTCTGCTCGTCTGTCTGCTCGTCTGCACTTCGTCTGCACTTCGCACTTCGTTCGCTTTGCTTTTTTTTTTCGCTTTGCTTTTTTTTGGCGCGCGACGCGTACACTGAACCGATTCAGACACGCTCGGGACTGATAGAGGCCCGCTATTTGTGCCGACCGTCCTGTGCTATTCGTGTCGAAAGCCGTGCCGAGATCGGAGAGCTAGGCGGTAGTGACTGCCCTAAACTGTTGCCAGTACCAAATTGTGTCACTGGGATTTCTCGGCAGTAGAGCAAACTAGCAGTAGTATATAGCAACGATGAGGAGACATGTCAAGCAAGGCAAAACATGCGCTGTCAAGGGTGTAGGGTGGCGTGTTCCACACTAAAAACTAGTTGTTTGGTGACAGTCACGGCATGTCAAGGCTGTCAAGGGTTGAAACTGAAGACCACATTTCTCGGCAGTAGAGCAACAACGGTGATGATCGGACGAGAAGAGGAAGACCATCATCGCACACAGCACACACACCACCATCACCAGCAAACACCACAACGACGACCATCACCACCACCGCCACCACCCCTGCCCCACGAGCCGCAGGAGCACCAGAAGTTGTTGTTGCTCGTAGTGGCTGGTGGTGGTTGGTGGTGGCTTCGTCCCGTGGTTTGGTGGTGGTTCCTGGTACGCACTCGTTCAGCAGCAGCAGCATTTTGTTTTTTTTTTCCATCCCATTTCTTATCTGCTGCTGCTGCTGAGAGATGCAGAAAACAAAAAGACAATAAAACACGATTTCTGAAATGATACAGATTTTACGAAATACGAGCAAAAAGACAATACAAATAAAAACGAATTCTGAAATGATTCAGATTTCTTAGTTTGCATTTTTCTCTGTACAAGGTTTTTGCGCTGACACGCATCGCTTAACAATAAATGTTGGTGGGTGGTGTTGGTGATTGTAGGACTACCAGCCCAGGGACCAACCGACCTGATACCTGATACAGATTTTACAAAATACGAGCAAAAAGATCATACAACAAAAACGAATTATGAAATGATTCAGATGTATTTGTTTACTGGTACATTTTTCTCTGTACTCGTACAAGGTTTTTGCGCTGACACGCATCGCTTAATTAACAGTAAATGTTGGTGGGTGGTGTTGGTGATTGTGGGACTACCAGCCGAGGGACCAACCGACCAACCCAGTAAATCTCTCACCCACCACGCACACCCATCAATTACCTGCCGGTCAGTAAAAAAAGGTTTATGTGCTGACCCAAATCGCTTAGAATAAAAAACGATCCCATCAATGACAATTAATTGCAGGAACACAGCAAAAAGAGAAGAGCCGCCAACGCAGTAGCTTAATGCAGTTAGGAGTTTGACCACTTGAAGGCGTCTGTCACGCTCCTCATTCCCACCGTTCTTGTAATGAGGAGATATTGATGCTGAGAAGGGCGCAGCCCTTCGAAGCATCAATAGATGCTCTTCATAATGGTTGGGTATGTGCCCGTGGGGGTGTACCCCCCTGGTCGCGAACGGACACAAACGGACAAAAAACAGTTCTGAAAGCTGCCGCAGCGTGGCTTTATTTAAAGAATCCTTAATATTGAGGTTTGTCTGTCTGCTCGTCTGTCTGCTCGTCTGCACTTCGTCTGCACTTCGCACTTCGTTCGCTTTGCTTTTTTTTGGCGCGCGACGCGTACACTGAACCGATTCAGACACGCTCGGGACTGATAGAGGCCCGCTATTTGTGCCGACCGTCCTGTGCTATTCGTGTCGAAAGCCGTGCCGAGATCGGAGAGCTAGGCGGTAGTGACTGCCCTAAACTGTTGCCAGTACCAAATTGTGTCACTGGGATTTCTCGGCAGTAGAGCAAACTAGCAGTAGTATATAGCAACGATGAGGAGACATGTCAAGCAAGGCAAAACATGCGCTGTCAAGGGTGTAGGGTGGCGTGTTCCACACTAAAAACTAGTTGTTTGGTGACAGTCACGGCATGTCAAGGCTGTCAAGGGTTGAAACTGAAGACCACATTTCTCGGCAGTAGAGCAACAACGGTGATGATCGGACGAGAAGAGGAAGACCATCATCGCACACAGCACACACACCACCATCACCAGCAAACACCACAACGACGACCATCACCACCACCGCCACCACCCCTGCCCCACGAGCCGCAGGAGCACCAGAAGTTGTTGTTGCTCGTAGTGGCTGGTGGTGGTTGGTGGTGGCTTCGTCCCGTGGTTTGGTGGTGGTTCCTGGTACGCACTCGTTCAGCAGCAGCAGCATTTTGTTTTTTTTTGTCCATCCCATTTCTTATCTGCTGCTGCTGCTGAGAGATGCAGAAAACAAAAAGACAATAAAACACGATTTCTGAAATGATACAGATTTTACGAAATACGAGCAAAAAGACAATACAAATAAAAACGAATTCTGAAATGATTCAGATTTCTTAGTTTGCATTTTTCTCTGTACAAGGTTTTTGCGCTGACACGCATCGCTTAACAATAAATGTTGGTGGGTGGTGTTGGTGATTGTAGGACTACCAGCCCAGGGACCAACCGACCTGATACCTGATACAGATTTTACAAAATACGAGCAAAAAGATCATACAACAAAAACGAATTATGAAATGATTCAGATGTATTTGTTTACTGGTACATTTTTCTCTGTACTCGTACAAGGTTTTTGCGCTGACACGCATCGCTTAATTAACAGTAAATGTTGGTGGGTGGTGTTGGTGATTGTGGGACTACCAGCCGAGGGACCAACCGACCAACCCAGTAAATCTCTCACCCACCACGCACACCCATCAATTACCTGCCGGTCAGTAAAAAAAGGTTTATGTGCTGACCCAAATCGCTTAGAATAAAAAACGATCCCATCAATGACAATTAATTGCAGGAACACAGCAAAAAGAGAAGAGCCGCCAACGCAGTAGCTTAATGCAGTTAGGAGTTTGACCACTTGAAGGCGTCTGTCACGCTCCTCATTCCCACCGTTCTTGTAATATTTATTTTGTGGTATCATTTTGTTGTTTCTACACAAGAATCTGCCGACCCCCACCGACACATATATATATAGCCCTATCTCCCATTTCGCCATCCCGATGACCCGCGCTATCCAACCATATTATATATTCCGTCGTCAGTCATCAGCATCACCAGTCACCAACCGTATCTATCTATCTATCTGTCTTCATCCTTTTGTCATTTCGATCGCCATCACCACTCCTCGCGGCGCCTTCATACAAACAAACCAACCTTAAATTGTTGACTTTTAAAAAAAAAATCTCCTGTTCCATGAAAACTATCCTTTTATTTAATTACCATTTTTTCCCTACGTACGTATTCCATGAAAAAGTTCATGTTTTTTGCTTTTTTTGCTGTTAAAACGACAGTCCGTATGAAATATTGATAGTACTACAGTAATACGTAGTAACGATGGTAAAAACGGGAGGAAACAATGAAGTTTATGTCCACAACTTGTTCCGGTGCATACCGGTACACAGATCGCTCTTGCTGACATTCCCCCACCGCTATCACAACCATGATGTGTTTCTGTTAAAAAAAGGAAAAATACCATTTTTTTCTCGGAGGCCACTTTCCCACCTTTAGAACAATACGCCGTTTTACAAACCACAACATAGGAGAGGAGGTGGGTATTCATTTTGTTTGTGGTCGTTTGTTTCGGTTTTTCTTTTTCTTTTTGCTAATTTCTCTCCCTCTGTCGTGCTCCATGCTCCTTCTGCAGGTAGCAAGTGGGTGAAGAATATATTCTTAGTGCCACCACGACCACGCCAAAACCACATCTACCTCTAGTACTACTACTATTGTATCTTCAATCAGCGTAGTAAATTAATGTGGAAGATTACGACGTAAACGAAGGAAATCTAGGGTTTGTGGAGAGGCACTGAACCGTTCGCGTGATTGAGAGGGGGTGGGGAAGAGCAAGGGTCGTCATCATGGCATTGTTGAGTGGTTTCGCGTGAGTGGTTGCACTAGAAAAAACGTACAGGAGGCTGGGAAGGATTGAGATAGAAAGGAAGAATACCATGTATATATGTATAGAATATGTAGTATACGGGGCTGAACTCGTGGGTGTGAGAGAGGAGGGGTCTGGCACTGCTGGATGGGGACGGGGCGGGAGTTGAAAGAAGTGGCAGTATCTTTTATTGCGTGTTTTTGCACGCTACGTGGGGATTAAGCGGGGCTATGAACCAGCACTTACTTACTTGCTTGCTTGTTGATATTATAGGATTTCCAGACTGACGAACAAAAATAATGGGATAATTTAGCAGATCTGCCACATAATGATTGCTTGTTTCTGTGTATTACGGATTGCACGTGGAATTGTGCAATTATTCTACGTACACCCAGGGGCGTCCAGAAAAAAGAGAGAACGACACACCACACCCCCAGAGGTCGGAATAGAAAACCGTTGCAACCGTTGTGATCACATGATGAAATAAGAAAACGAGAAAAAAAATATCCTTATTTTCATTTGTTTCACTTGGTTTTAGTACCCCCCCCCCCCCGAACGAACAAAATTTTCTGTGAGATGTCGAAAACTAATGTTTCGACCACCCTCGGTACACCGATAAATAAAGTGTTCGTATGAAACGTTTATGCTTTGTTTACTTTGGATTTGTATATACATACTCTGTACGTCGTTTTTCTGATGATATTATTATGTCTGTAATAACGAAACTACACACAACTATGACATTTATCATGTGGGGGGGGTGTATGATATATATTTCTTCCCCCACAAATAGACAAACACTTCCTGAATTCTACAGCCTCAGATTGTGTCCCCCTCATACGGGATGTACATCCTACATGAGGACATAAAAAATCCGTAAGTACGCGCGATCGAAGTATTACACTCAGCTATCAAAGATGAGCTTCGACGAAATCCTCGAGCTCACAGCTGTTGTTTTTGAATTTTTTAAATATATTACAGGACGTATATACATACAATACATATATACCACTGTCCCGAATTATATTAACCACTTGTATTATCTTTTTGTGAGCAAACGGTCCTTATATTGCGGTTCGGAGTGATATACAATCACGAGATTGCCATCCATAATCTACGATATGTACTATTCAAACCGTACGTATAACTATATACATAACAACATGACACCGGGTATGCCAGTATACCAGGCATGATATGTACCAGGTATGATGGGTCGAGCACAGTCAATTATTTAGCGAGTGAGCACGTTCGCGACAAAAACATGGAGTGTCAAATTTTGGAAGGGGTGCTGACGATGATGCTGATACTTGAAAGGTGGTTATTGCGGGGGACCATAGTAAATAGGACCAAATATTGTTAGTATAAATAGGTAAATATATAGGTTTTAGTATGCACCACAGGTCCTATTTACTATGGTCCTCCGTAATAGGGGTATATATGATATAAAGGTTACGGTAGTGTTGCTGTTGCTAGTAGTGTCCGTGCTGGTAAACGGGTAGTAGTGTGGTGGTGTTGGGAATGATGTTTATGGTGGCGATGTTGGTGATGGTGTTGTTGTTGTTGTTGTTGGTGTCGGTGGTGGTGGTGGTGGTGACCGTGGTGTGGTAGATAGTGGTGGTGTTGGTGTTGAGGTTGGCGTTTTTGTCGTGGGTGGCGGAGACGGTGGCGGAGATGTGGTGGCGGACGTGGTGGGGGCAGAGGTGATTGATGGTGATGGCGTTAGTGGTGCCGGTGGTCGTCGCAGGTGCGGTGGTGGTGGTGGCAATGGTGGTAGTGCTGGTGGTCGGTGGTGAAGGCGTTGGTCGTGGTGCCGGTATTGAGTTACTGTGTAGTTGTGCGACTTATGTTTGTGTGGTTTGGTGTAGGTGTTGGTGTTGGTAAGTGTTGATGTTGGATGGTTTGGCGGTGGAGGTTATGATGGAGATGGAGATTGTGGTGGTATTGTTGTTAGTGGTGTTGGCGGTTATCTGTGGTACAGTAGTTACAGTGGCGGTGGTGGCGTTGGTGGCAGTGGTGGTCGTGGTTTTGTGAAGGTGGCTGGGGTGGTGTTGTTGTTGGTGTTGACGTTGGTGTTGGTGTTGGTGTTGGTGTTGGTGCTGGTGTTGGTGGTGATGGTGATGGGGGTGGTGGTAGTGGTGGTAGTGGCAGTGGTAGTTAGTGGTGGTGGTGGTTGGGGTGGTGGTGATTGTAATGGTGGTGGTGGTGGTGGCTTTGGTGGTTGTGATGGTGGCAGTTGCGTCAGCGGTGATGAATGATTGCATCCCCGTATTCTGCCGGCGGTGTGTGTGTCGTACGTGGCGTGCTATACGTCTGTACTATACACGCACACGAGCTGAACAAACTATACATACATGACGACAACAACAACAGCACAGCAGGCGACAAACGCGGTTCAATCAAATTGTTCTCGTGATATGGGATCATTAAGTACTTCCGAGTTAGACGTACGAGGGGCGTCGTTGTACGCACATACCATAGAAATTGCATGTACACTACTACTGTAGTAAGGGCTACAATCTGTTTGTTGTTTGCTGTCATCGTAGCATCGTTCATGAGGACGTCAAGGTTGCTGGTTGATAATTGGCCTGGTATCTGATGATCGCATGATTGCTGCAAATAGCTAGTTGCTGGTTTTGTCGCCTTTGCCTTGTTGCAGGGGGCGGGGGCGAAAGGGGTGACGGCTGTGATGCCGGGGGGCGGGAGGCGTTAAGACACACCCGGGTGGGCATGATACATACCACCGCCGGCCCCGTCTTGCTCCTGATAGTATACAGTAAGACGATGCCGTATTCACACCGTGTGGCCCAGCGAACAAACAATCACCAAATCTGAGCAAGCCTTGGAACCTTGCGGTGACACACCATCCTTGCTTGGAAAATATTGAGCGCGATCAGCTGCTACGTACCTGACAGGATTTGATATAGCGCTCGCCCGGTCCACCACGTGATTTGAAGTTGCTCTGCATTTACTTCCATGGAAGTTACCACGTACAATGGAAGTAAAAACCACTTTCCCGAAGAAGGTAAACTTTGCTTTCATGGAAGTAAAATGTATCCTACATGGACGTAAAATATGTTTCCTCCGTGGAAATGAACAAACGTCCTGCATGGAAGTAAATTGCGCAACTCCGATGCAAGCAAGTTAATTGTACTTCTTTCCGTGGAAGCGAACAAAAAACACTCCCCTCCGATGGAAGTTTTTTTTCGCTACCATTGATGCAGGGTTCAGAGTGCTTTTTACTTCCTTCCATGGAAGTACGCGGAAATGTCCACTACTACTGTTGTTGGTGGACAGTGGAAGTTTCCACCAACTTCCATCAATGGAATTAACCTTCCACAACCAATTTCGGTCGACGCCGCCAAGGTTTCCACATTCACCTGTAGACTTCCACCTAAACTTTCTCGAGTTTCCTAAACAGCCATTAACTTCGCACAAGGAGAGTCCGCCGACTTCCAGTACTTCCACCATCAGCTTCCATATATAGACTTCCTTACTTCCAAGGGCGTAGATGATGTGGAAGTAAAATGTTACTTTTATGTGGTAGGTGCTTCCATGGAGGAAGTAAACGTCTACTTCCATGGATAAGTTTTCACTTCCACGGAAGCAATTTCACTTCCTTCCATGGAAGCTTCCATGGTCGTGGCGGTGGACGGCCGGTGGGATGCCTGTGGGATCAAGGAGTCTGGTCGGCCTCCGGTGCCTTTTTGTGAGTGGGAGAAGGGTGGAAAATGGGATGGGGCCACTGCGGGATTAAGGTACCAGATGGGAACAGAGGATGCCGAGCGGGGGTGCAACATCTCACCATGAAGGCAGATTCTATGAAAGCTTACACTGCTTCGATGGAAGCAAATCCAGCTTTTATGAAAGGGCATTTCCTTCCACATGGAAGTTAATGACAACTTCCATGGAACGTTATGGAAGGTTTCATGGAAGGTTCTGGAAATTTCCGTGGAAGATTATATCAACGTCCACCCAACCAAATGGAACTTACTTCCTCCATGGCCGTAAATCCATCTACGATGGAGGAAGTGTTTTTACTTCCATGGAGGGGAAGTATATTTACTTCCGATTTTCACCCATCATGGATGTAAATTTACTTACTTACACGGAGTTTTTTTTTACTTCCATGGGAGTTTGGTTCCCTTCCATGAAAGTAAATTCTGGTAAAATGTACGTCCTCGATGGAAGTTTCCATGCAATGAATTATCCTTCAATGCAAATTTCCATGGCAGTAGTGAGCTCTACCAGGAAATATGATGGGGGATCGCGCTTGCCGCCGAACACGACGAGCTCTTCATCTAAATTTATTAGCGTCCCTCAAAACGTGAGCCTTGTTATTATGTTCGTATTTGCCTTGAGGTTGTTTCTTATTCATTTAAGTTAGGCCTATATACTGCTGAATCTTCAGACCCTAACGAAGCTCATATTTGCGTATTCTTGTTGCTTGTGGCGGAGGAGCTTCACACTCACGCGGCATGTTGTCGGGGGGAGTCTCCCTGGGACGCTCAGCCACCCCCCCCCCCGCGATAATGTTACTAACAATCGCTCGTCCGTTCGTGCCTTGCAAGTAGTGGGTGAGAGGTACAGACAATACGGATGGATGGGTAAACTTCAAAGATGGAAGGTAGGTGTGCTCGTCGTCTGTTTTCATTACTGAATGAAAAACGACGTCATGATCAACACCAACAACAGCACAGTACAACACCATCAATAATAGCAGGGCGTCAACCCCTTAAACCGTACAAACAGTAGCAGCAGCAGAAGCAGCAGCAGCTTACTCAAGCTGCCGCCAAGCAGCTGTCTCTCTGTGTTGTGCTGAGCTGGCGGTTACGTGCCGCCTCGTAAAACGGAAGAAACAATAACACCGGCATCCACCCATCCATCCGTCCATCCCCCCACCGGCGAGATGGTCGCAAGTGATATCTTGCTGAATATGATACTGCCGCTCGCTGTGGTTTTGCTGCTGCTTTGCTGAGCTGGCCGCGCTCCGCTTGGTAACGGAAGAAAAACGAAAACAAAAAGAACCGATATATAAAGTATATATATATGTGTGTGTATCCTTCCATCCCCCCGCGCTGATGCCAAACGGTACGAAGGCCTACCGGTGCTATATATATACAAAATATCATGTATGTTAACTTTGTCACGTCGGAAGGTGCAAAACCTCCACAGCAGTGCTACCTCAACTACTACAGCTGTAGGAACACGGGAAGGAAGTGCGTATTACAGAAGAAAGTAAATATAACTGCATTGCTGTTGTTCCTGTTGCCGATTCCATAATACGCTACAATACAGCAGCAGTAGCAACAGAATACTACAGTAAACAAAACAACTTACTTAGTATTTACTGTATACTTAAATGAAGTGTTATACTATACCTCGGCATGTTTTTATCGTCGAAGGATACAAAGAGGCACGCACGCAGATCTCATCAATCCACCCACTCCTCCTCCTGGATCCAGGGGGGGGGTGTACTTCATTTTCATGCATGGCCGTAGCCGTATATATATATAGATGTATGACCATAAGACCCTTGCATCGCTACAATGCCGGGACGGAGCATGTCGGGTTTTCACCGACCAGGCAGACATTGCGCTTTAGCACACGCAGTCGCTCGCAGAATCGGTAGAATGTACATACAGCAAGCAGTAGCAGCAGTAGCTGGATGGTAAGGACAGTAGGATCGACCCGTTCGTTGACCTGCAACACAATGCCACCTCGATCTCGAAAGCCATCCGCCAGGGGGGCATACGGCCGGCCGTGTTTGCTTGTCAAAGCAAGTTTACTTGTCGAAATGGTAATTAATGTTCCACATTATATTGCTTGATGTATTTCCAACTAAATGCCAGACAAAGATGACACAAAATGGGAAATTGAACTTGTTCCAGTCTGCTGGCAGTTCTGTTTTGGAATACACATATATACACACTGCTTTGAAGCAGATGTTAGCCTACTCCTTACTCCGGACGAAAGGTAAGAACCGTTGGAGCATAAAAAATAGTAATTTACACGGGTCGTATATTTCCGTCCGTAGTGTCACAGGACATAATATATATATATATATATAAAATATATATACGAAGTATAACTCTGGTTTGTATCATACATGTTTGTTCTATACTACTATGTGTTCATACACACTACTGCTTACAATACGTTTTGTGTGGTTTGCAGTTTACACAAGATTACGACGCGACGAGTTGACCAGGGAACTGAGTAAATCTAGTCTTCTCGAGATGAGATGCCAACACGCAAAAGGTTCGTACCGTACGTAGGGGAGGGGGGGGCGGAGGTCTAAAATAGGGAGGACATAGGGGAAGAGGGGGATACATATAGCAATAATAGGTGGATATCATTAATGGGGTGAGCATACAACGACTATCTGTCTGTTCTTTCTTGATATATATGCGGGCTTGTTACTTATCTTCACAGCAGCAGCAGTAGTAGTAGTAGTAGTAGTAGTAGTAGTAGTAGTAGTAGTAGTAGTAGTAGTAGTAGTAGTAGTAGTAGTAGTAGTAGTAGTAGTAGTGGTAGTAGTAGTGGTAGTAGTAGTGGTAGTAGTAGTAGTAGTAGTAGTAGTAGTAGTAGTAGTAGTAGTAGTAGTAGTAGTAGTAGTAGTAGTAGTAGTAGTAGTAGTGGTAGTAGTAGTAGTAGTAGTAGTAGTAAGCCGAGTTCTTTTTCCCCAATGACATCATCATGATCCGCAAGTAAGTGTACCCAGTAATATTAAATGTGTCCGTCCTGATTATTTATCATAAGCATCTCTATGGTCACGGACTGCCGTTTGCAGAGAGAGACAAAATAGAAGCATTCATGATAGATAGCGAATAATGGAGCGAGAAAAGGCAAACCAAACCAATAAAAAGAGCAAATGAAACGCCACACGAACACGCACCGGGTTCTTTCGTGAACACAACAATATATGATATAATATAGATATATAGACGCATGCATGCTACTACGGTAGAGGTTCACTCTGTTGTTTCTGCCTTATAAGGGTGGTCACTTGAGGAGGAGCTCTATACCACACCCAAACACTGATGATGTTGGAGGGGGGAAAAAGTTATACCCGATGACCAATCGCACGGTCCAAGTATACAATTAACAATATCGCAGCACGAAAAAGATGGAATTCCGTCGATTTTGGGTTAAGGAACGTTTACTAGGTCATCCCGAAACAACTTCAGCCATAAAAAGGGCCACCCCTTATCGGTGCACGCGTCTTCACAAATAAGTCAACTCTTAACACCAAGAAATCTTGTTTTTAGGCTATCATTGACGCTCACGCCACACAGCACAGCCGTAAGTAGGCTAACGTTCTTATTTGAGAAAGGGGTGTGTCCCACACGGACTTCAGTATAATTGCTGTCGACTTTCTTGTTTCCCCCGTAATGTTTAGGCTGAGATCCTTGTGGGGCACTTTCTTAGGAGAGGGCCGGTAGTGTTGTAGTGTGTGTTCAGCAACCTACTGCGAAGCAAACCAAACGCATGATATTTGATGTGTGGATTTAAATTTCGTGTCGCAATAAATAATTATCGGTGTGTCGCAGTGTCGAACTTTCGATATAATAGTAAAAAAATCGAACATGTTTTTTTTTTCATCCATCCCCTCCCTGCCTTCCCCCCCCCGCGCGTGTTTTTTATGCAAATATAAACTGAGAAACATCCATTTACTACGAGTACCTGATATGTATTAATCATGTGTGTGTGTTCTTCACATTAAACCTTCCTTTCTACCCGTCGACATCCAGCACACCCAGTGTCCGTGCCGATTCTTCCTACTCGTAGCTTCGATATACAAGATGTCAAAATCGTATCGATTAGTTTCTAGTGTATATCATTATCGTACAGATTCCAACACTACAAGGCAGTAGCAACATAGATAGATAGAGTTGCGGGCAGCGGAGGATGACGAGAAGCAAACCCAGACTCCGGAAGCGAACAAAACTATCACCCCCAACTCCGCCATTTAAGACCATATACGTCAGGAGACAGACAGCACTACTTTATCTATTTCTCCCCTTGACATGATGACAGCATTCTTGCCTTGCTGTGTTGTAGGCGTGACCTGAGTGACGCCAAACTACTACCAGGAGGTATGATACGAGTATTAAATATGTACCCTAATAAACACTCGTCCCTATACCCCCTTTCTTTACAGCGTACGTTTTGGCCATTTCTTCGACATCTCTAATTGGGACGCGTATGTATGTGTTTATTCGGACTGGCGCTCTCGACTCTCGACCCCTTTCTTTAACAGCGCACGTTTTTGCCATTTCTTCGATATCTCTAAATGGGACGCGTATGTATGTATGTATGCGCTTATTATTCGGACTGGTGCTCTCGATTCCCGACCAACCGTTTAGCGCTCGCCCTATTTCCGCAACCAATGGGAATAATCCCACCCGTTTAAATCCACAACCATTATCCAAACCGAAGTTACGCTCAAAGTCGATACGCGCGTATCTATACGTACGCACGTTTTTTTTTGTAAAATTATTTTCAAATTTCAAATAACGACAAACATGACATGCATGACACACAACACCGTCAAGAAAAATACTAGCACCTGCTGCTTGCCTGCTGGATAAAAATTCAAAAATACTACTGCTGTAAAGTAAATAAATGTTGATGTTTTGTGTACCACACCAACCACCACATCTATATATATAACCGAGAGGGATCGTATTGATATTGAAATAAAATAAACGCTTATAGCCCGAGATGTACTACTACTGGTGGATAAATTATGTGTGTCTCCGCCGCTGGGTTGCAGCATGCATGCAGTGGGTCATCGTTTTCTCGACGTCATCACGACAATTTAACAGATAAAAATACCAGAACAAAGCAGAGATGACGAAAAAAAAACAAAATCCCACGGAGAAACTTCTATTTGGAAAAAGCACAGAGGTGGGTTCTTCCTTCACATATAATATTATATACTCGTATACATATTTTGTTTTGTTCATGAATCTGGAATTATTATTATTCCTTCGTTCAATCTTCCACATATGTACGAGTGTTATATTAATATATTAGTAATACTAAATAGTATTAATAAATACCCTGGTATTAATAGTCCTTTTTTCTTTCTTTGCCTAAAAAAACAAACAAAAAAACATCAGGGAGCGGCTCGTCATTATCCGACGAAACGGGCAGGAGGAGAGGAGGAGGAAGGACACACAGAACAAACCCGCACCCTTCCTGCCAGTCGCGAGTTTAATTTTTATACCAGTACTTTTTTAGTATTTCGCAGCTGAGCTGCTGTGATTTATCTACAGCAGCAGCAGCACACCCAGTACTGCTACGTACCCACAGCAGTACCACACGTCTACATACTTATACTGCAACGACAACATCGTCAACTGATTGGGCTGCCGCTACCTACATCGATCGGTCTTCCTTGGCCGGGCGTGCTATCTAACGCACACGCGAGCGAGTCGTCAGCCAGAGCGACTCCTCTTCCCGCAGCAGCAGCAGCGGCAGCAGTAGCAGCAGCAGCAGCAGCAGCAGCAGCAGCAGCAGCAGCAGCAGCAGCAGCAGCAGCAGCAGCAGCAGCAGCAGCAGCAGCATCTACTTTAAGTAGCTGTGGTTTGCTACCCATCTCCACCAACGCAGGGCAAGAAACTCGGGAATACCACTACTACTGCTACTCCTCCTCCTCTACCGCGAGAATATACCTGAGGTAAATAGTGAGTGGCCGAGTCTCAGCAGTCAGTCAGTCCTCTCTCTCCGCCCTGTGTGGGCTTCTTCTGCTTCTTCTGCTTCTTCTGCTTGTTGTGGTTTTTTTTATTTCCGGGCAAGATTGTGGAAATGACCGCTTCATCAGCCACCAAGAAACGTTGCTGGTCGTTCCATGTTACGGGGATCAACAGCAGGAAAGGTGAGAGAGAGACCACATATATACATACTTACTGTCATGCATCCTATTTATAGAACAACACATACATGATGACCTGTGAGCTTAGCTTTACGGCTAGCAGCCTTCCCGCTTCGCTAGTAGTCTGGCCGTCCGTCCGGGTAAAAGGTATCTCTGCTTGCAGTGATATTCACAGCAGCAAGCAGGAGTACTCGAGCTTGTAAGAGTTGGAGTGTGTACGGACTCGGTTGGCTGCGGAAGAGTCTACTATTATTAAGTGTGTGTTCACATTAAACCGTCGTACTAAATATGTACTGCTGCTGCCGCTATTAATAGTGCTATAATATATATTACGATGTATTATTACATACGAGGTATAATATTATTAATAGCAATAGGCTCTTTTCTCATCAGTCAGGTTCTGGGGGGGAGGCCGTTTTTTTTTTTTTTTTTTGTTCTTGTGTCACAGGCAGAGGGAGGACAGTCGTCGTTTAGGTGGCGGTTTGGGCAGGTTTTTTGTTTGGGGGGGGGGCTTGTTTTGTGTGTCGGGGTTTCAGGCGAGACACGTCGCCAGTACACTAATTTGCGGCAAAAAAAGGTATCGCAACCTCTTCTCCATACTCACTCGTACGAATATAATGTATATTTATATATTTTAAAAATTAAAAAAACAACAGCTGTGAGCTCTTGGTGAGCTCGAGGATTTCGTCGGAACTCATCTTTGCTATAATAGCTGAGTGTAATACTTGATACCAGGTATACTATACCATACACCTCGTGTATATATCGTATATATTTTAAATGTGTGTACCAAGGGTGCACAAAAAAAAAAGTTATCGACCCCCCACCCCCCCCCCCCCCTATATTGAAGGGAAGAAACCGGACTGTTGTGATCCCAGAAAACAATAAGTCAAGTTTTTTTTTTTATCACCCCCCCCCCCCCCCGCCCACCAAAAAAAAAAAATGGGGGGGTCTCTAAAACCAAGTAAAAAAAAGGGAACAAAAAACGAAAAAAAAATGTTTTTTGCTCATTTCGTCCTGTGATCACAGCGATCCGGTTTGTTTTCCATTCTGACCTTCCTAGGTGTGTGGTGTCGTTTTCTTTTTTTTTTGTGCACCCTTGTGTGTACTACAATAACTTTTTTTTTTGTGCACCAAGTGTGCACCCTTGTGTACTATTATAAAAATAGAACATAAATAAAATAGTCTATAATATGTACCTATCTATGCGTACCATATACCTGTCACGGGTATAGATATGCAGGATGGAGAATCGGCACAGCAGCAAGCAGACACGGACTGCTGGGTGTACGGATGGATGTCGACGGGTAGAAAGAACGGTTTAATGTGAACAAAACACACAGAAGAAGTAGTCTACGTACGACGTACGAAGAGAGTTACCAATAGGTCTTCAGAAAGTAGTTGTAGGCGCGTCCAGCCTAGAGAACAGCACTACTACTACTGGCATAAATACGCAGAGATCGATAATAATAGCATCATTATGCTCTTTTTTCGGTGTGATGTTTGATCAGCGCAGAGTCGGAGTGCTCAGGGAAGACCGCCCCCCGACGATGCCCCTAAAGATCAGAAATATAAGAATCGTTTAAATTTCAATATGAAGATAAATCGGTGGTTATTTTTACGCCCAAAGCGGTACACGTATATTTTGCAGTATATCAGGCATGCCCGGTAAAATGCGTATAGACGGAGATTCGAGAGAGAAGAAAGCAGCTCGCTCAAGCACAAAATCGGGAGGATTCTTCCACCTGAACAAAAACGAAACACCACCAACAACAACAGACAAACCTTATACTCTGCCGAGTCCGACCTCCCACCTGATCCTAACGGATTCCACCCCACTGGAGGCCATCAACTGTCTCGAGCAGGGTCGAGCCTGCGCGCTCTCTGCGGAGACTACTACTTACTGTTATTAGCTGCATCCCCGCTCCGTCGTCCGCAGCAACAACATGCAGCAGTGCAGCAACTTGATTATTTTTCTTGTTTACACATGCATTATGATTTCTTGCTTACTCGCCCTGGGGCTGGGGTAGCAGCAGTATGTATACTCTTCGGGTTTCAGCTACCAACTGCTGTGGTTATTACATCCACTACCTGGTGTATATAACCAATGAGTTATATGCCATAAATAGACGGTGTGAGCATAGAGCAGGCTGTGATAGAAACGTTTTTAGGTGCTACGATTTTTCATTAATAATAGCAAACAGCTTTTTTGTGTACGTAGCGCAGCTATATATTATATACTTCGTACAGTACATGGACTACAGCAGTATATCAGGTGATAAATATATCGATGTACCATCTACGGGGAGTCGGGTATCTACAGACAGTAGTATATACAACACGCTTTCGTACGTACTACACACACACAGTAGTAGTGGAAAACATAATATATATACTCGTATATATCTGGTATGTATTAGTTGAACCGTTTAGCATGGTCCCTGCATGTGAGGTGTTTAGCTCCGTGTATGCACGTGCTGAACACAGCAGATCACACCTGCTGCCAACACTACATTATTCTTGTCCAACCGTCAGCACAACGCACATCAGCAACAACAACAGCAAGTGGCAGCCGCTTGCTGCGCAACATCAGCAGCTAGCTGCAGCAGCTGCAGTATGTGTCGCAGTCAGCCGGACTAGACCTTTCTGGCCCCAATTTCCCCGCCATCTATGATGTCCTCTCAACACGACATATGATATATGTATACACACCAGACACCTGGTGTTATGTTCGCGTATATCATGTACTCTCTGTGTCGTAGTTTTGTGACCACAGAACTGGTACCTTTTTAGGATGATGAATCGGCACGGACACTGGGTGTGCTGGATGTCGACGGGTAGAAAGGAAGGTTTAATGTGAAGAACACACACACACATATCATGTACCCCCTCCCCTCCATCTATCCGGTATCTGTCTGCTTGTGCTACTCGTACCTGCAGACTGCACAGACTGGCTTCTTCGTCGTCGCTATTTAATAAATACCGATATTTACTATTTACAGCCTTACATGAACTACGGGCTACGGGCAGTTTCACCGATGATCCGGTGGGACAAAGGCATATTATTAGCATATTATTTTAGAAAAGGCTCTTTGACACCAGCAACCAGTGGTACCTGTGACAGATATTATATATACCAACCAGGTATTTTAGTGCTGTGTAGCAGGTATATAGCTCGCGGAGACACTTCCGAATACATCGTATTACGTGCGATCGAAGTACTGCTGTACCGGTATCACACTCAGCTTGCAAATATTATACATATCATACCAGGTATGAGTTTCGACGAAATGCTCGATCTCACAGCTGTTATTGTTTTTTATCTATCTATATACTTCGTACATGCTTCAAAGTATGTATGATACATGTATCATACTTATGAGAGAAAAAAAAAGAAAAAAAGGAACTGGTCCCACGCATTTGGGGACGAACTACTTGGAATTAGTGTAGGATACCTTTTTCAGTTCTGAATGGGTTAACTGCTGCGTTCGATTAAATAACTATTTTTACAGCTTGGTACTACTTGTGGGGTCTCTCCGGAATCAAAGGTGGCCTCTTGCCATGTATAGATGTATAATACTGCAATGCAAATATATATGTATATATCTATATCCACCAGGTATGTACTTACTCTAATTCCAAGTAATATGCACCCGAAACGGGAGAACGGTTCCAAAACGGGCTATCCTCTTTAGTATCACAGTCCCGACATGGGGACAAAACACTTGAAATTAGAGTAAAATTATGTGTGTGTACACTGCAGTAGTATCATCAGTAGTACTTGAAATGGTTAACCTATCATTCGTCGGAAAAAGTGCGAGAATTCACCGCTAACCCCCCCCCCCCCCCCTCCGCCGCCCCCCGACACACACCCCCAAGGCACATATTTTACCGTTTTTTTTCATGCATTTCCCCCACTCTTAGTTACGGCTAACGATAATAAGTAGATGCACACGCAGAGACGGCGCAATACCCCGACCACGCTTTGAAACCATATATTTTCACTACTCAAGTTATTATGTGCTTACGGTCGTTGTGAGTCTGTGATGATAGTAGTAGTAGTAGTGGTCGGCGGGAGTTATCTCAACCAAGTGACCAACGTAGCAAGTGCGAGACATAGATAGGTTTGTTCTCGAGCTGTGTCGCGGACTCGTTGACTACCCCCCCTCCCCTATACGGGTATGTAGCCTCCATGCCACCGAGGCTGGACATCACGACATATCATACTACAGCATGATGCGTCTTGTTCCACAAAATGGAATCCTTCTTAGCGACGAAAAGGTCGAGGCAAAGTTTGGCCGACGTCGTAGTGTGAATATTGTACCAGAGGGTATGTACTTGGAACCAGCCAAATCAAGGTGTCGATCTACCAACCGGCTTCCTATATATCATCGATATTATATTATATATAATATATATCATAGGCACATATTATATGTATATACCAAGTAGGGTTTTGCTTCATGCCGCTATATGGGCTATGACAGCAACAGCCATATAATGTGAGCACTGAAACCCTCGCACTCGCTTTTCCTGGAACGCAGCGAAAACAAGGAAAGGATCGCGAACAACGCAGTGTGGCTTGTTGTGATGTATAATATATACCAGGTAGCAGTTATTTTGTTCTGTTGTGTTATCGTACCAGGTACGATGGCCTTCCACCACCTGCTTTGTTGGTCAATTTGCTATTTATTCTTCTTCTTGTTGTTCTCTATCTCACAGCAGTCTGTGACCACATAATAATGTCAATATTTCACGCACCTCACTGCGTAGAATAAATAATGAGGACGGACACAGACAGGGTGGGTGCATTGATGCAGGTGGTGGGTGGATCTAACGGTTTTAAATGTGAAGATGACACACACGTGGCCGATCCGATCCACAATAAATAGGTGTGTGCTTATTATGTTGGCTCTGTTTGCTTCCGAGCTTAACTCACCACCACGCTTGTTGTTTTGGTTGACTACGTTTTGCGCGTTTAATGTCGAACGCTAAGCAACAAATAAATTAGTAAAAAAGGATCGGGTACCTGATATGTACTTACACTTACAGGAGTAGACCATAAACGAACTTGAACTGCGTACCGAGCACCAACCACCACAAATTGCCCCAAAATGCCAACACAGGAACAACCATGATAAATATTTGACCTGATAATTTTTTCATGATAATTATATTGTCCGTTCGCAAAGTTAGTGTCCGTTCGCAAAATGCAAAATGCAACCCGCCGGCCTGGAACCTGGATCGGTACCTAAGACCTAAACTAAAAAACTAACTTGTTGTATCCACTGACTTGGAATTAGTACAGGGTCATTTTTTCCGGAAATAAGGGCAAGTTGTAATTACGTATGTACCATAATACGTACTACGTACGTATCAGGCCAGCAGTAGGTATTATTTACTTTGCCCTCCAGCACAATGTATGTTTCGTGTTTCATGCATGCTCCCGTCCGACCTTACTTGAGAACTTTGTCTATTACAGTACAGGACACCTAATAAGAGACAGGGAATCTAGTCTATGCTGGGTTTCTTATTTGAGAGAGGGTGCTTTCTACACTAAATTCAAGATTTCGACTCCATAATTTCTTATTATTTCCACCGAAATCTCATCCCGGCTTCCTTATTATTATCAGGTGTCCTGTACTGCTGTAATACGTATCGCACATACCTGGTTGTACGTAACGGCTGTGAAAAAGTGTGTGTACATACAGGCTTCCTATATATACCATTCAGGACACCTACCTGCACAATGTCGTAGTGATTAATAGGGATGCTGGTTCAGGCTGGGAGTATTGCCCTTATGTCGGTGGTTTCTTATTTAATTATCTGGGTAAGGGCCCGTTATCGTGTCCTGCCGTCGACGCCATTTGTTAAGGTCTTAGTCCGTTGGGCTACTGGTAAAAGGTTAACCAATCGCCTACCCGAACTAAGCCTTATAACTTATAACAATCTACATTCACCATAATAACCCGAATTCGCCTTTTACGGTTTCGGAAAACCTCCGCCTCTGGCATTCTTATTCAGTACCAGGTGTTTATACGTACCGTAGTCAGTCGTGTTTGGTTTGTGTGTAGGTCTCCTGCAACCACGCGATTTAACTTTTTCATAATCACTGCAATATATAGTCCCCACTAAGTTCAAGTAGTTTATTCCCAAGGTGGAGGTACAGCAGTGGGAAGGCGATTGCCACCCACAACTAACCTGTACACATATACAAGACACATACATAATGTTGTGTGGATACACATTGATACGAGTAGATACTGTACAGTAGTAGTACTCGTACAGTACAGGACACATAACAAGAACGAGGAAACTTGACCCAGACTGGGCTTCTTATCTTGATAAAGGGTGCTTTCTACTGTACACTAACGTTACTTTCAGGACTCCCGAATTTCATATTTCCCTGAAAATATCAGCCTGCCTTCCTTATGGTTCGTTTCCGTATATGTAGATGTTCTGTACGGTATACCTAACAAACCTATTATACACGCTTGTTGTTTATATCCCCCCTCCGTCTCGAAAGAGATGCGTGGGCAATTAGTGGTCAAATTATTTAGGCAAGCAACAAATTAGTACCCCCCCCCCCTCCCGCCTGCCCCACAGGCTCGAAAATCAAGGAGGCGTCCGTGCTTTCGTCGTTTCGGGAGAGATATACAGCCGTCAGAAGGCTGGCGCTCAGCTCCTCCACTACCACTACCACGACTGCCGGCGTTAACGGTGCTAAGAGCAGGCCGGGGGGCGTCGGCTCCTCGAAGACTGTGTGCATCGAAGTCCAGTTCATCGGCCCGCAGCCCAGCCAGGGGCCGGGCGCCCTGCTGTGCAACTTGCTGTCCGGAACGTCCGTGGAGGCTCGGCCGATCGAGCTCCGCCGTGGGCGAGACAACAACACCAACAAGCGAAAACGGACGGACAGTGGATCTGATGAAGGGAGTGATCCAGGTAAGCGCTGTTTTCTATGTGAAATGTAGTTACTGTATGTATCATACATCTTGTGTACGTAGCTCGACCAACTCTGGACGAGTTACAGCGAAACCAGCACGAGAAGACTTCGTTAAAATTTGTGCGTGCACAGAGCCTGACGGGACTGGCGTTGGTGCCGTGTACGATGAGTGCGATGTACGAACGTGGATGTTGACTGTCTCACACACAGATTAATGATTTTATTTCCACCCTACATGCCCTCATGCAAGCCGATGGGGAGAGCCTTTTTTTTATTTGAAAAATCAAAGAAAAAAAGGCTCGCGCTTCGCGCTCGCGCGCCTCATTATAATTGATGGTATCGTGACTGCCTCTCCCCTCCTTCTACCCGGTTATATTACGGTAAGTAAAGTGTAGCATAGGTATAGGTAGGTACTGCAGTAGGTGGTGTATATACAACATATATTCATAGCTGCTCCAACACCAATGTACGACCACGAACTCTATGTTTGACAACATAACAGCAACACACAACACACAGTAACACACAACGACACAAGACAACACACAACAACACACAACAGCACACAACAACAACAACAACAACAACAACAACAACAACATAGCTGCTGTCTCTCCATACCTGCACACCCCCCGCCGCATCTACCTGCCCTTATCGCGAAGTTCAAGAGGCTTTTCTTGGTCCCTTGCATATTTCTCTCTTGGGAAAATGTTCTATTTTCAGCTTGCATGGCGAACTGTCCACAGAACGGTACATACATGAACAAAAAGGTACCTATCTGGACTGAAATATAAGGACCGCAGGGTATCCATTTTAATTTATAAACTATTCCTATATTTCCGTCCAGAGTGGTATTATGCACAGTTCCAGTGCAAATCATGGTGTGACGGCCTTCTATTTATTGCTGTATGCAGAGAACGTTCGAGCTGCCGGTGTAACGGCTTTCGGAGTTCTTCAAGAACCCTTCTTCCGAGCTTCCGATTTTGAATTTTGTGGTCCGAAACCAGATCAAGCGTTACTCGTACGAGTTCGTAGCGTTTTCGGTTTGGCTTTGCGACGATTACGAACAGACGACATTCGACCTACGAGATATATACATATATATGTACATCACATACATACCAGGTATATATATAAAATATCCATACTGCTGAATAGTACCTGGTACTCGTATATGTGTATACATGAAAAATGAAATTTGTGTGGCGTCTGTTCTTGCTCTTCGTCGGATGTCAAAACCTACGCTCACGGTATATAGCAATACATACCGGGTGTACGTTGTACCAGGTATTCAACATAAATTTGATGTAAAAACTGTTATCCCCGCGCAGAGCCTCGAGATGGGTCATTTCGCCCGGCAGGTGCCATTGCTGATTGATCTGATTGTGTTGACTCGTGCGAAAAACGTGTTAACTGGGCCTTCTCGACAAAGGGCACCTGCAAACAGGCGAGATACATGACGACAAACTGCACAATGAAGGCGACTTTTAAGCCCGACGGATTGGTACCTATAGTCCGTAGTGGCAGCAGCAGTAGCATCGGACACGGTACCAGCAAGGGGTTAGTGTGTGTCCCTCGTGTTGATATGCCCGTACTTAACAAAACGCAACACACACAGCATTCCACCACCAGGTGCTCCGTACCTCTGACAATGGAATGGATGTACACACACGCCTCCACGTAGTTAGAACACCCAACCCCCTACGTATTAATTTGCCTATATTTCCAAGGTTTCGTGGTTGGAATAAAAAGAAAGTAGAAAAACGGAAACAAAGCTTTTCGACATCAAAACGGACCTTAGTGCCAATAATCTTGGTAGTAGTACGCTATGTACGAAGTATACACTTTTAATAGTCCATCTAAGAGCTTAGCGCTGTTCTGTACTGTTATCCGTTACTTCTGTTTGAACTTGCTGACCTCAAATCCGCCTCTCACCCCCCCCGCACACTGCACTTTGCCTTGCGCCCTGTCTCCCTCGTGTCTTCCGCCTGCATCATGTCATCCCATGTGCACCTGAAACGTTTTTTATCAGAAGCCGAAGACGGCCGAGTGGGGAAGATCGTTAGGCCCGACGTCCTCCGCCGTCAAAACGGGATCCACGCGAAGAGGCCATCCCTTCTGACCGGAGACATCAGTCCAGGTCGCCACCCCTTTCCAGCCCAGGACATCAGGTCACACCGCGACGGCATCGCTACGTACATCAAGGCGTCTGACGAGCTGGAGCAGGTCCCCGCGCCGAGAACCCGACCCGTCTACTTGACGCCGCTTTCTTTGAAAGCTCTAGCCGCTTTCCCCGCCCACCCTTCGACCCCCCTGAACGAGATCCCCCCCTCCACGCCTCCGAGCCAGGTGCCACCCTCCTCACCTCCGAGCGACGACGTGTCGGCGTCGGCGCCTCCGCCTTTCTTGACAGCACGGACCAATGCCGCACCACCCCGCTTCGCACCACGGGACGATGCGCCACTACTCTCCGTGTCAACCCGGAAAGACGCACTACCTCTCTCGACACTACGAGAGGATGTGCCGCTACCCTTCTTGACACCCCGAAATAGTGTTATAGGCCTATCCGAATTGAACTCCCGGAACGGTGGCGCCCCTTCCCCTCTGTCAACGTCGTTCGAAGGCAGGGCTCCCTTGACACTCCCTCGCGGCGGTGCACCACTACCACCGCCGTCGACCCTCCGGAACAACGATGCTGGGGCCTCTCGACCGACGCCTTCCAACGACAACGCCGGCGTGGGTTCGTCGTTGCCGGGCACCCCGATGCATTGGGAGGACGTCATCGGCCGCATCAACGTGCCCCCGCCCAGCCGAGGCGTTCTGGGGCGCCAGCACTCCCTCGACATCGGAGACATCGGGTCCTCTAGCGACGGTGATGGTGACGGCGAAGGCGACTTCGACGACGCCACTGACGGGGATTTGTTTTCTTCCGCGGGCAGCAGCGGCGGCAAGGAGAGCGAGTACGACGAGGAAGACGCTGCCGCGGCTGCCACTGCGGCTATCGCGGCCACCGCGGCAGCGACAGCACAGGGTAGAATAACAAGTCACCACGTGGACGGCAGCGCTGGAGGTATCGGGTGCACCGCTACCCCATTCTACGACCCGCCCCTTACGTTCGACATAGCCGACGAGCTGCTCGACCCCCCCTCCGGCTCGGTGCACCAGCGGGGGCTACCGAGCAGCGAGAGCACCCGATGGCTTAGCTGCGCGCGTGAGATCCTTCGCGGCGCGAGCTTTCAGTGTTCGGACCACATCGGGCTGGACGACAGCCACGGCACCTACGGAGCCGTGGTGGACGGTGACCCGCACAAGGATAACTTTGCGCAGCACTCGCGGAATAGCAGTACGAGTGGCGGGTTGGATTCTACCGCCGTGCTCTCCGGTTGCGGTGCTGACGGCAGCGCTGAGGGAGTGCACCGTGTTTCGTTGCCATCGACCCCGGCGTTGGTTTCCTGCGGGGCCACGGGGCAACCGAACGTGGTCGTTGGGTTGGCGCGAGAGGTGAGGGCCGGGGATGTCCGCCACGGAATATGTGCATATACTTGTAAGTATATATTACCTCAACGACACAGACACGTTTTATTAGAATGCACTGGGTTTTTCACTCGGACTGTGGGGAAGCCTTTTGGGGTGTCGTTGAGCTGCTGTGGACGCGTGCTACGATAGAGGTATAAGGTATACCTTTTTTTGGCTGAAACGTTTCCGGAACGACGGGGCTCCTTAACCCAAAAACGTCAGAAAATCTCATTTTTGTGATGCATTGTTTTTTTGTTATATATAACTACTGTAGGCTACATGGGGATTGCTCATCGAATACGACTTTTATTTTCGTCAAAATCAGTTGTTTTGGGGGTTCGGTACACACACAGCTTCTCGAGTGACCAACCATCGAAAAACAAAGTTGTGCGCCTCTGCCGTAGCATGCGTCTGTCTGTTTCTTTTGTGTTTCTGGTTTTTCGCCTTAATCGTCTGGCGACATGCGCGCGAGGTAAGAACGTTGTGCTCCCAGGATGAACCATCCAACCCTCTAGCCGCCAGCCAGTCAGTCTCCGCGAGCGTTCCACCAACAACCCCTCGTTTGGTGTTTGCTTTCGTATCTCCTCGGAACAGTTTCAAGAATGCGACTTCGAGGGCCACCACCTGCCCTCGTTGACCACAGCCCCCGCTTTCTCCGGTGGCCACTACCAAGTTGTTATCGACGGCCTCGAGACTGTGGGCCACGCGCCACATGATTTGGTGACCACCGCGCACTTCTCCGTGGACTCGAGCTACAAAGTGGGCAGGAAAGCCAGCCCCATCCGGGTAAGGGAGTTCTTGGTGCATGTCCGTTGGGGCTTGTTTGCTCTGTTCTTTTTTTGTATGTTTACGATAGAGTCTGTGTTGTGGTCAGTGATGTTCTGCATTGTAGTGCTTGGGGTAAGCGGTCAATAGTACCGAGATATACGTACCAGATTATAGTTGAGCAGTCATTTTTGCTGTTGCTGTTGCTGTTGATGTTACTGCTGCTGCTGCTGCTGTTGCTATACTGCTGTTGTTATCGCGGCTGTTTTTTCCCGGTTTAGCGTGTGATAGCCGTTGCCCTTGCTATATGCAGCGGGATTCGTCGCGGGTAGCGCAACTCACAGCAGTCGACACGGAGCCTCCAGGTTCTCGCCTGGTACTACCCAGCTGCTAAATTGCCTCGCGCATTATCATGGTACGTACGTATGTATGTATGTATGTATGTATGTATGTATGTATGTATGTATGTATGTATGTATGTATGTATGTATGTATGTATGTATGTATGTATGTATGTATGTATGTATGTATGTATGTATGTATGTATGTATGTATGTATGTATGTATGTATGTATGTATGTATGTATGTATGTATGTATGTATGTATGTATGTATGTATGTATGTATGTATGTATGTATGTATGTATGTATGTATGTATGTATGTATGTATGTATGTATGTATGTATGTATGTATGTATGTATGTATGTATGTATGTATGTATGTATGTATGTATGTATGTATGTATGTATGTATGTATGTATGTATGTATGTATGTATGTATGTATGTATGTATGTATGTATGTATGTATGTATGTATGTATGTATGTATGTATGTATGTATGTATGTATGTATGTATGTATGTATGTATGTATGTATGTATGTATGTATGTATGTATGTATGTATGTATGTATGTATGTATGTATGTATGTATGTATGTATGTATGTATGTATGTATGTATGTATGTATGTATGTATGTATGTATGTATGTATGTATGTATGTATGTATGTATGTATGTATGTATGTATGTATGTATGTATGTATGTATGTATGTATGTATGTATGTATGTATGTATGTATGTATGTATGTATGTATGTATGTATGTATGTATGTATGTATGTATGTATGTATGTATGTATGTATGTATGTATGTATGTATGTATGTATGTATGTATGTATGTATGTATGTATGTATGTATGTATGTATGTATGTATGTATGTATGTATGTATGTATGTATGTATGTATGTATGTATGTATGTATGTATGTATGTATGTATGTATGTATGTATGTATGTATGTATGTATGTATGTATGTATGTATGTATGTATGTATGTATGTATGTATGTATGTATGTATGTATGTATGTATGTATGTATGTATGTATGTATGTATGTATGTATGTATGTATGTATGTATGTATGTATGTATGTATGTATGTATGTATGTATGTATGTATGTATGTATGTATGTATGTATGTATGTATGTATGTATGTATGTATGTATGTATGTATGTATGTATGTATGTATGTATGTATGTATGTATGTATGTATGTATGTATGTATGTATGTATGTATGTATGTATGTATGTATGTATGTATGTATGTATGTATGTATGTATGTATGTATGTATGTATGTATGTATGTATGTATGTATGTATGTATGTATGTATGTATGTATGTATGTATGTATGTATGTATGTATGTATGTATGTATGTATGTATGTATGTATGTATGTATGTATGTATGTATGTATGTATGTATGTATGTATGTATGTATGTATGTATGTATGTATGTATGTATGTATGTATGTATGTATGTATGTATGTATGTATGTATGTATGTATGTATGTATGTATGTATGTATGTATGTATGTATGTATGTATGTATGTANCTCCACTCCTCTCCCCTCCCCTCCCCTCCGCCCCTCCAACATTCGCGCCGGTTGCACCCCCTTCTCTTCGGTCGTGTCTACCCTGTCTTTTGGGCACGCCAGGTTGACGTTACTGTCGACATTCGTTCACGGGATGGCACGTTCCACCACACCACGCCCAACTTGAAGGTGAAGGGGGGCAATGTAAACGTATTGTACTGGCGAGGGCAGATGCACATCTTAACCACATAACGTCAAGATGACTCACGTTAACATGTTTTTTTTTCCGATCGACGTGCACATCCATGGCTATGACACGAAGACACATCCACACCTAATAAAACAAGCACACACGAACAAACAAAAACACCACAGGCACACGCACGCACAACCAGTAACACACACACAAAAGTCGGGTCCTTGCCTCTTTTCGTTAGAATCAAGCTTTTAGTTTGTTTTTACCGAAATATCTCCTCTTGAAGGTGTTCGTCCTCAGGATTTACCGTTGCTGCCGCCGTGTTAGGTACCAGTATGATGGTAATATCACAACGGAACTCTCAGCACGGCCTATTCCCCACCATGCCCACCAAACGAACCCACACCCTGTTCGACGCTCTCTGACTCACTCACCCCCCTCGCCCAAACCTTCTCCCCGTGTTCGAACAACCTTTCATCAGGTCATATACCGACGAGCACCCTTCTACTGCACGGAGGAGTAGGTATCGGATTGTTAGGGGCAGCGTGTGCCGGGTAATTCGCCAGGGGGGAAGACGCAAATACTCTCCTGGCGTACACTCTGGGTGTGGCCTCAACAAAACCCTACGGAGGGGCTCAGCGTGGGGCCGAACGCGTGGAGCGAGCGTATGCAGCCAGCAGCGTCGGCCGAGCTGTCGGTAATATAGCATCTGGCTGGTCCACGGTACGGGAGCTGTTCGTACGTCTATGCCCTTTCGAGGAGGGCTGCCCCTTGGAGGGCTAGACGTACGTACGACACGTAGCACAAGATAGAGGGCGTGACTTCGAAAACCCTCTCGAGCCCGGAGCGGCACCGAAAGCCGCGATATAAAGCCGGTCGGGTCTAACATACGGTATACGAAGGTATGGCGTAGTAGTAGTAGTAGAGACGGTATGGTATAGGCGGACTCGTCGTCGTCTACTACTGTGTACACATCTTTACGAGCTCGTCGTACAGCGGAAGGGGCTTCGAAAAGCTCTCGGGCCAAGCGGCGCCGACATAATATGCAAAAAGCTGGTTTGGTCTACGCTGTTTTTACGGTATACCAGGTACCGGTATAGCGTAGGCGGTATGGTATGGGAGGCCCTTCGTCTCCTTCACCTTAATGCCAGTGTATCTCTTGACAAGCTCAGCGTATAGCCCAAGGCTTTTGTTTACTGACGCCCGCCCCCTTTCGTTGGAACGGTCTTTTCGGGCGGAAAGACTTTCGCGGGTCGATCTTCTCGCCCGGAAACGAATCTCCAAGGAAACGGTACCTGGAGTCGTTCTACTCGTATTTATCGAAACGATTGATTGATCTCTCGAACAGATATCCGTGCCCAAAAAGCCCTCTACGATGTAATACGTTTGCATGTCACCCGCCATAGGCGGAAACAAAAAACAACAAATAAGAGTCCAATAATGCCGAAGGGGGATGATAAATGCGAGCCGGTAAATAACAAAAGGAGTCGGATATTGCCGTGGGGGGGAGCATCGCGAGGCAGTTTAGGGATTGAAAATAGTAGTTGTGTGCTCAGTGAGTTTTGGGCTAAAATTAGGTACGAGCCGGAGCCCAGAGAGTACTGCGGAGGGCGTGTGTCTGGTCGGGGCCGGACGGCGTAGATGCGGGGCAGAGCAGGAGGACGTACGCCCAGGACGGGTTGTGGGCTCTGCGTCTACGCGTACGCGGTGCGTGTTGCCGTTCGCGGAGGATATTTTGTTCGATTTTTGACCAAGGAAACGGAACGACAAGGGGGGGGAGGTGTTAATTGTAGAATTTGAGACGAGCTTTCAAGACGTGCGGCTACAAGGTATTGGATGGAAGAGATATTCTACTGCTCTACGAGTACCCTTGTCAGCTTTTTCGAGTTGAAGGGATAACCTACTGTTGAAGTGTATCACATATTGAGCGCTGACTACAGTATGTGGAGTACAGTAGTAGTAGTAGGCGATCCCTTCCGCCCGACACAAGCGACAGCAGTCTGGCCGTGGTCTTCGGCTTGACCTGCAGATTTGAACTAAGCTGCTGCCTGCTCGCTTGCTTGCTTGCGTGTGTTGTGGAGAGTTGAGGCGAAGCCGAGTGCAACCCCGCCCCCCCTGCGGAGGGGGCTGAGAGTAGACACGCCAAACGTGCTGGTGATGCCGAGCGCTGCGCGCAGGCCGTTCTGTATACCGGGCAGGAACTCGGGAGTATATACTTGAGGGGTTAGAGGTCGGTGTGTGGGAAGCGACCCGTGCCGAACGAAGTGGTAAAATGGTGACGATCTATTCAGAGGGCAACCTTTTGTGTAACTTAGGTATTAGCGTGTGCGTGTTTGTGGGGAATGTGGAGGTCCCGTCTTGTTTTTGTTTTTGTATTTGTTTTGTCTGGTTCGTGGTAGACCTACATACAGCAGCAGTACGCGGCTCATTCTAGCTTTCGCAGCCACCGTGCTTTTTTCCTTTTGTTTGTGTGTTGTGTCCGAGTGTTTGTCATTGCAGTACCCTTGTTCTTGTTGTGGTAGTGGTGGGTGGTGGCGCCAAGAGGAAGTGTCGCGTTTATGGAGCTCGAAGTGCGGAGCGTTTGCATGGCGTAAGTCGTGGTAGGTGATAGGTAGGTGTGTGACCCGCGGTGAGATAGGTGTGAGGGTTCAGTAGTAATGGTGATGTTGTGTGGTGGTGGTAGTGGTGGTGGTGGTGGTGGTGGTGATGTTTTTGGGTTATAGCTAGCACTGATGTCTGTTTGCTCCGTGTCTTAGCTGTCTGTTTGATTTCTTGTCGTAGCATTTTACGCACTACGCATACAAGTAGGTACTGGTACGCGAAATCGGCGGTGGGGTTGCTTAGGCCTCCACCCCAACCTTTGAAGGCAAGGCAGTCTGCGGTTTTGGTTCTTGCGCGGTCTGGTCCCTAGTTTTTGTCGGGTACCCACCCGCTCTCAGAGAGTTAGCGTCTGGCTATTTGATGTTGGGGCGGGCTGTGTTTGTATCGGATACAACAGGACTATAAATGTATACTGGGGTATATATCAGAGTGTATACAGATGGCGCCGTAAAAGTTACTTGCACTGGTATGTCACAATGCGTGTCGGTTTGTTGTACTTCGGGGAAGATGGTGAAAATCCACGCAAGACGATTATTGGTGAGTGCAGGCTATAAAAAAAATACGCGAGGAGGAGGAGGAGGAGGAGGAGGAGGGGAGTATCGTAATCCTACGTAGTGGTGTCGAAAAACGTGTTTGTTCCACCGGTTGCCGTTTTGTTGTTACGCTGATATCTGTGTCCGCGGCGCAGAATCATCAGCAACTGCAACAACAACAACAACAACAACAGAAGAAGAGTTGACGACAGAAACAGCAGTTTCCCTGGCCTTTTGCCTTTACCACGCTGGCCGAAAATATAACGACCGTTTGGAGTATGTCGTGTGAATATCAAACGTGGCTTATATTTCCGACCACGCTGTTGGTGAATGCGTTTTTGTAGCCGTGTCGATCTTGCCTGTTTCGTTTCGAATGTTACGGCGAAAGGAGAAGGAGAAGTACCGAACACTTTCTTCTTCGTTCTGTCTGGTTCAGAGTAGACAGCGTTTGGCTTTTGTTGGCGTAATATATCGGGAGGCTTCGTACAAGTTAGTACTGCTGCTTGAGGTACTTCAGCGCGGTTATTCAGTGAGCCCTTACGTTCTGTACAGTCAGTACGAACCCAGGTGCCAACTTTTTATTTTATCTTATTTTTGTGGAGGAGAGACATTAACAACGAGTACGTAGTACGTACGTACGTAAGTGATCAGTTTTTTTTTTATAAAATCACAATATAAACACCTTTCTTCCGTTCGTTGCTGCTTGCTGCAACGTGTTATGAATGGCAAGCAGTGTGCTTCCCTAGGGCCAAGCTTTTATTAGAGAAACCAACTCACAGCAGTGGCACGTACACAATTCGAGCAAGCAAGTGTGTTGTGCGTGGGCGTGTGTTTGTTTGTGCATCTATCCGAACTGGCGTTGTCCTTCCGACTGACACTGGCAAGTAAGCAAGCAGAGATCGGTATTTGATATTCGAGCTTTGTTTTTTTTTGTTCGCTCCGTCTACGATATTACGGGGTATCATACATAGTATACTATGTAATACATAGTATACTAAGTATAGTACATACGGTACGTACACACAAAAACTCTAGTTGTATATTCATTATTGTTATACTAACCATATTTCGTCCTACATACTCGTATGGCCTCCAGTAATACACTATTTCCCCAAACGTGGGCAGTTTCCTCATTTGGGTAGCCCAGATCGGGGTCCAGATAGTTAGCATCCCCCCTACGGTGCACGCCTCCGGCTCACATTGTCGGGGGGCACACAGAGTAATACCTATGTTATAATGCGTAGACAATGTATTGTATATACTGTAACAGTTCCAGGTAGTATGAATACCGCGCGAACGGTATGGGTTCAAACATACATCCATGCACATTTACATTTATATGCGCCTATTTAAAATCAATGTGGACATATGATACTGTTGTATATATCTGTTTTAGAGAGATGTACCCCTGTTACTAATAGTAGTTAATCAATAGTAGGTATTGATTGGTACTCGAAATGTTGGCGCACGCGGAATGCCTCTCGTGTGATACAACTCCAGCCTACTGTAGCTCAGAACAAGTATTATGGTGACCAAGGGTTTATCATTGTCTGTGACGTCGTGCGCCTGTCTGTTGCAAAACCGTTTCTCTCGAATATCATCGTTGGCGTTTCTTCTACAAACAGTACATACATGAGTTAGTACAGTACGTACACCTGTTTTGTCATAATCGCATATGTATGTATGTGTGACTAGCACGTAGTATTTAGTTTTTTAGTTGTGTAGGTGTGCAATAGGCCGCGCCCATGGAGTGGGTACATACATATACGCAGTAAACTCGTACAGTCCAGGACAGCTCCCTTATCTCCCTCCGCTATGGGCTGGTATCGGCCTAGGAAGTCACTTGACTGACGTAGACTGCCAGCTGTACTACAGCTGTTGTATAGCTCTCGGAAAGAAGCGTGACCGAGGACATCTTCCTGCTGACGTTGTGTAGGCCTTTGCGTTAACCCTGATACTGCTGCTGCTGTAGTAGCTAGGGCTGGGCACCGACTGACTCAATCAGTAACGATTATACTGCCGTCAAATCTAAGCAGTATAATACTGGATTGCAGAGCACTGAAAACGGCCTCGCCTCTCTCCTCTCGAAACGTAATTCATTGATGGGTTTCCGTCCTCTATAATATGGCGTGCTTCTTGGGAGTGCGCACGATAAACAGGTCTGGCTAACATACTGGCCAGATCAATCAGTAGATTACTACTGACGGTAGATTACTATTGCCAGTCGGCTACTGCAGGCAGTAGACTACTACTGCCAGTAGATTACTGTAGGCACTGCCAGCAGATTACTGCAGGCAGTAGATTACTACTGCCAGTATATTACAGTTTTCAGTAGATTGCTACCGCCAGTGTATATTTTGCCAGTGCCCAGCCCTACGTAGCTGTAGCTCGACTGCCTCCCTGCTAGGGTCTACCACGTTCGTGGTCGTTTATCGTTTACTTCCATGGAAGTGAAAAATACTTTCAGGAAAAAATTATTTCATGGTGGAAGTATACTTTCACTTCGAAAATATTTCATGGACGTGAATTGACTTAGTATGTGGAAACGTTCATGTAAGTATACCGTATTTAATTCCATGGAAGTAAAACCAATTTCATGGTTCCCGTGGAAGTTTCCGTTTCTTGAAGAGAGCCTTCGGCCACTAGACAGGTGTAGCGTGGTTTAGCGCTGCGCGCGACACGGTTTTAATATACCGTTCGTCATCGGTCCACGTTTGGTAATCGGGATAGGCTAAATGAAACGGCGTACCAACTGAGAGCAGGGGGTTGATTAATGTCCTCGCTTCCATGTTTACTTCCATGGAGGCAGTAAAAGTTAAATTTACTTTCAATGTAAAATCACACATAAATGAGCAAACTTCCATGGAGGCAAACTTTGCTTCCATTAGAGTGATCAGACTTCAGAAATTCTGTGAAAATATATAGCACCTTCGTGGAAGTAAAACCAACCTTTCTCGGAGGTAAAGTTTACTTCCAAGAAAGCAAATAAACTTTCGTGGAAACAAATTTGACTTCCACCAAAGTAACTAAAATTTACTTCCATGAAAGTAAAAAAAACACTTTCGTAAGCAACATTTACTTCCATGAAAGTAAAACGAAAATTTCTTGGAAATTTTCATGGAAGCACTAAACTCAAACGTCAAGTAATGTGTGTGTGGTAGATTGCGCTACGAAGTCAGTAGGCGGCAGTACTTACATACATACTTAGGCCCTTTCGGACCGCACTCCCATTTGGGCGGACAACTGACTTGAAGTTAGACTGGGATTTATATAAATATATTTTGTATATACATTGTAGTTATACTTGGGGTGTTTCGTGGAAGTCGCCGAAAGTTTCCATGGAAGCTACAACGGGTTCCATGGAAGCTTCCACCACTTCCACGGGTTCCATGGAAGCTTCCACCACTTCCACGGGTTCCATGGAAGCTTCGACCACTTCCACGGGTTCCATGGAAGCTTCCACCACTTACGCAGAAGCTTCCACGGCTTCCATGGACGCTTACATGACTAGCTTACACCACTTCCACGGGTTCCATGGAAGCTTCCACCACTTCTACGGAAGCTTCCACGGCTTCCATGGAAGCTTCTATGCCTGTCCGTGGAAGCTTCCATGGAAGCTGAAGAAGCTTAAAGGGAAGTTATGGCATATTCCATGAAACCCCATGGAAACTTCCATGGAAACCCCATGGAAGCTTCCATGGAAGCCGTGGAAGCTTCCGTAGAAGTGCTGGAAGCTTCCAAGGAACCCGTGGAAGCTTCCATGGCTTCCATGGAAATTTCCAGCGTGGAAACTTCCATGCAAGTTTCCAAACGTCCGTAGAAGTTACAGTTTGAAGAGGGCCTTCGCCCACTAGACGGGTCTAACGTGGTTCGGCGCTGCGCGCTACACGGTCTTCAATATCCCATATGTAATTGATCCACGTTTGGGTAATCGGGGTGGGCCCACTTTGGGTGGGCCGGTGTACCAAGTGGGACCAGGGGGTCAATTCATGTAAAGTCCCCTCGCTTCTATGGAAGCTTCCATCACTTCCACGGGAGCTTCCCTGGAAGCGATGGAAGCTTCTATGGAAAATTCCATCGACTACCACCGAAACAAACATAAGTGCAGTAGACCGGTTAAATGGGGAGAGTTGGTATATGTTAGCCCTCAATAATTTTGCATGAAGAATGAGAAAACCGTCCGAAGTTATAAACCAAAAATGGTGCGAGAGACACACTCTGCCTCGCGTAAGAAGTTGAGCCTTGGCCCCCAAAATAATCGTCCTGAATGAGTGTCGCGCCGCGCACAGTGCGAACTGTTTCCTCCCGGAATGACCGTTCGTTGGTGCTCCCTTTCTACCGGATTTACATCAAATATATAGGGGAAGGCAGTCAGTGTCCGATCTACCACATTATTTGACTTGTGATTTTACGTCAATGAAAGTTTCCACGAAAGTAGTTTTACGTTCATGGAAGTAAATTTTACTTCCACGAAATTGTTTTTACTTTCATGGAAGTAAATGTGACTTCCACGCTCTGTTTTTTACTTCCATGGAAGTAAACGCTACACTTCCACGAAAGTTATGTTTACTTTTTTCATGGAAGTTAAATTTACTTCCATTGCAGTTGTCTTAATTCCGTGATTAAATTAGAAGTAAGGTGAAAATTGCTTCCTCATGGTGGTAAAACATTGAAGCGAGGGCACGAATTCACCCGCTGCTCGCAGTTGGTACACCGTCCCACCCAAAATAGGCCCATCTCGGTTACCAAAATGTGGACCAATTCCAAACGGAATATAAAATGCCGTGTAGCGCGCAGCGCAAAACCATACTCAACCTGTCTAGTGGCCGAAGCCTCTCTGTTCAAACGGAAACTTCTACGGAATCATGGAAGGAAGTAAGTGTTTTTACTTCTCCATGGAATTAAATACGGTTTACTTCCATGAAAGTTTCCACATAAGCCAATTAACTTCCATGCAAGTTGGTTTACTTTCATGGAAGTACATTTTAATTTCCATGAAGAAAGTAAAACAAATCATGGAAGTAAATGTACTTCCATTTACTTTCATGGGAGTTAATTTACGTTCATGAAAATAAAACAAATTTTCATGGAAGCAATTTTGTGTCCCGCTCAATCTTGCGAATTTTATTCGAATGTCTATACGTAACCTCGCGTATTAGAACCACACGTTCAAATAGTCTGAAGGTCTACCACATTGTGTTCTTTTTCTTTTACTTCCATGGAGGAAGTTATAAAATTCGCAAGATTGAGCGGGACATCGCACAAATACCGTTTTTTTAATACTTGAAATAAGAATGGGAACGTGTTTTGGTAACAACTCTTGATGGGTAGCGAACTGGTGAAACATATTGTGTCGATATTCTCTTTGTTTCTTCAGCACATACATCGCCTCCACCAAATTTCAGGAATCGGTGATTTTGACACGGAGTTAGTGAGGAAATACGTTGTTGGTGTTTTGGGGGTTTCGTGGATATCTCGGCGAGATATAAATAAAAGGTTAGAATATGTAATTTACTGTTTGTTTTGCAAGCAGTGGTGTGTCAGGGTACGAGGTACCAGTTTAGGAAACCGTCTCTGGTTTTTGGGTGGCCCGGCTCGTATACAGCAAGCAGTAGTGCAGTAGTAGGCGTGTTTTACTCGCAATGGAGAAGCGCACAACACGCGGCCTCACATTGCGGTAATAGCTCGAACCCGGCCCGAAACAATAAGTTTTTCTATTTTTCTGACGTGGTGTCGCGCACAGTCAGTCAGTCACATGTACAAACCGTTTCGCTCAAAAATGGCCGTCCGTCGTTGTTGTTCCTTTTACGGTTGTGCCTGATATACATATATCTACTACAGTGTGCGTGACTTGTCAAATACCACAGTTAGTTCTGATGTATATGACGTACATGCGTATATAGTGTGTATCGTCAGTATTATTGTGTAGGCCTCCCATGGACTGCTGTTGTGTGATGAGCCGATTCACCAGCAACATGGCATACATACAGGCATGCATTCAGAACATCACCGCCCGTCCGTGCGTACCTCATTGTGATTTAGACTCGTATCGCGGCCGAGGAGGCCAGTTCAAGTAGATTAAAACTACCACTACTACTACTACTACTACTACTACTACTACTACTACTACTATTACTACTACTACTACTACTACTACTACTACTACTACTACTATTACTACTACCACTACTACTACTACTATTATACTACTACTACCACTACCACTACTACTACTACTACCACTACTACTACCACTACCACTACTACTACTACTACTCATTCTACTGACTCATTCCATGGTTGAGGAGTTGCGTCTTTTGCCTGTGAAGGCAATAGTATTATATTTTCTGGCCGGTTGAGCTCCTCATGATGTGAGCACCTACCGGCTAGTAGTAGTAGTAGTAGTATACTCTGACTAGCACTACGTAAGACGCTTGCTACGGTAGAGATGCACGATGCTTGCTTTTTTAGGGTTGGTCACCTGACAAGCTCTACGAGTATACCTCACCAAACAAAAACGATTTTGGAGGAAAATAAAAAGTGCTCTTACCCGGCGAACAAATATCATGGATGGGGTCCCAGTAAGTACAAAAACGACACATACTGCATAAACAAAAATCCAATTCCGACGAGTTTGGGTTAAGGGAGTCCCGTCATTCTGAAAAACGGTTCGGCCAAAAAAAGGTATACCTTATACCTCTTATCTATCGTAGCACGAGTCTTGATGTTGTTTTGGACCACAGGTAGAGATAATAATAGCAGCGCGCGGATTATTCGGCGACGTTGCGCGAGTGCGCGAACAAGCGTCATCCTCGGAGTCCATGTTTCGAGTGAGATGTTGAGATCACTCTTCACATGCGAGGCGGAGCTTAGAAAATAAGACCAGTATACGATGCGAGTAGACGAGCGGGAACAAAGGGCTTAATGAAGTCTTCTCGCGATAAAAAAAATGCAAGGCACGAACCTTAGGGGAGGGGGGGGGGGAGAGAGAAGAAACCCCGGATCTGAGTTACGACTAGGAACGATAGAGAAAATACGGGCGACGATAAAGTCAATGGGGTGGGAAAAAAAGAAAGAAAGAAAAAAGGTGGCACTGCTCTACTGTTGTTGTAGCGCTCGGAAAGAACGTTGACCGGCAACGTCATAAGTTCCGAGACTGTAAAGCTAGTTTGCCACTCACTGTAGAAAGCACCCCACGTCAATGATACGTACATACATACATACGTACCTCTTCGGAAATCAGGGGAAGCAAGTAAACCTATATATATAAAAAATAAACGCCGATTACTGCTGCTGTAGAGCAAGCACCGGGTTCCTGACGCAAGCCGAGCTTCCGGGGTATATATTATGGATTGTGCGTCAGAATGGCATTGTAAAGGAATGTGCGACTCCGCGCTTCTCGTGTGTACGTACTATATACCGCACACTCTTCCTGTACGTATACTTAGATACTTTTTGATACGAGCGCAGCCAGTCGTCGATACTGTTTGGATTTGTGGATGTGACATGATTTCAGAGTTTTGTGCCCGAGATGCGCGAACAATTTTGTGAGTGAATAATTTCAGGCGCTTGACCTTTTTATATATAATAATTTACAGGTATACCCCAGCGTGGTCGATTTTTTGTTTTCGACATCTCACAGAATTTTTTGTTGTTAGGGGGGGGGGGGGGGGGGTGTTACTAAAACCAAGTGAAAAAATGAAAATAAGGATTTGTTTTTTTTTTCCATTTTCTTATTTCATCATGTGATCACAACGGTTGCAACGGTTTTCTATTCCGACCTCTGGGGGTGTGGTGTGTCGTTTTCTCTTTTTTCTGGACGCCCCTGGTATACCTGGTATGAACATGGGTGCTCAGAGATGAACGCCACTCTAAGTACCTACTTGGCATGCAATGGCCATTTAAGTCGCTCAAAATATTATGCAATACCCGTTTAAGATAATCTCTATGCTTAATGTTGGCACTTGACAAGACAATACGCCGCAAGCCTTGGCCAAAATAGGAGATTATCGACTAACTAACTAGCTGCTGTTGCCGCGCGCTGTCCTTTTTGTTGTTTTGTGTTGTTATGCTTCCCATGTATTGTCTTCGCCTTTTTCCTTTCTCTCTCCCTCCTACTGGTACAGCAATACCTCAGATCCGGGGTCACGGTCAGGCGGACTTTCTCTCTCCCCTCCCTACTACGGTACGTGCCTTTGGGTGTGTTTATCACGAAAAGAGCACAGCACATGCTTCCCTCGTCGACTCGCGTCAACATGAATGTGTCCCCGAAGGAATAGTAATTCCCAGCATGTTTTTCCCCCTGAAAGGCGGTCGGGTGTAGTTCGGAAGGGTATCGCTCAAGCTCGAGCTCGACAGTTTGTCGTGTCTAGGTTATACCTACCAACGCATGGTCCAAGGCTCGCCTGGCCAAGCGGTGGCGTCCCTTCTCTCGGCCTCGTGCTCAAAGCAGCGGTCGGCTATTTTTCCCGTCTGATGGCAATTTCGACGAACACCAATCGAGTTGGCTATTCGAATATCAGTTGCAGTGCTGTGGGACAACAGAAGAACGCCGGCCGGCTGAGGCCATTCTGGTGGCTTTATGAGGTATTGATATTAATAGCGAGGGTTGTGGGCTTTCCCTCCCTAAAATCTACACAGACAGCCTCCATCTCTAACTGAGCCCCGCCGCTATACTCTACACCTGTATATCTATACATACATATACCGTGTTATTTGGACTTCGGCCGGGGGCTGTGGTAAGGTATATGTCTGGCGAGGGTTTGGAGCTTCCCTTTCCACCCCCACTGCTACCTACCAGGTACATATCGGATGCCGTTTTCGTGTTTCTCTTCTATTAATAGTCCTTGGCCAGCGGGAGCGGGTTGTGTTTTTTTCTCTGACGGTGACGCTCTGGTTTTCCAAGACGCTATACTATTAATAGATGGAATACTTGAAGGGCACGGTCACTCACTGCCGCTGCGTTCTTCAAGCGAAATCGACGGCTCCGCACGTCTAACTTCAAGCTCTACAGCTACGTATGGTAAGCCCTGAGCTTCTTATAAATACATATTATATAGTAGTAGCGCCGTGGTTCTTGATACTATGGTGGTGTTGGATATATCAAACGGTAATCGAGTTCGATACGGTATTACTGATAGACAAATAGCTACCAGGTAATCGATATTATTTTCGATAATTGATATATCGAAGTGTTCGTAAAATATGTGGATAAAGTCACGGGGATGCCAGGGGATGGAGGGCTAAAACACGTTCGATATTGCGATATATATATTTCGAACCGCTCGATAAGATACCCAACAGAAGCAGTAGGAGTAGTAGTAGCAGTAGTAGTAGTAGTGGTAGTAGTAGTAGCAGTAGTAGTAGTAGTGGTAGTAGTGGTAGTAGTGGTAGTAGTAGTAGTAGTAGTAGTAGTAGTAGTAGTAGTAGTAGTAGTAGTAGTAGTAGTAGTAGTAGTAGTAGTAGTAGTAGTAGTAGTAGTAGTAGTAGATACCGACCAAATTGAGCAACGATATCGTTTGTGCTATCAACCAGCCGTCTGCGAGCGGCGTGACCGCCCATAACCCGCGCGCAGGGTAACCTGTTGCACGCGTGCCGCGCAATCACCGTTGTATGCTTAAACCAAACGCCAAAGTACATATTGTATCATCCCTCAATAGGGCAAGCAAACAAATGGTCGTCGTTGCTGTATATCGTTTCTTTTTTGTATCGCTAATTTCGCCCTCTCACGCCCCCAAAGAGCCTTTGTAAGAGCTTGTTGCGTAATACGGGACACAGCAGTTGCGGTCTCCTCTTCATTTGCAAGAACCCTGAAAGCAGATGAGAGGCTAACATCCTCCTTATTATTATGGCGGAGCGAAAAAAGAGGGTACATACTCACTTGCTGTAGACTCTCAACATTTTCTTATAGGCAGGAAGGGGAGCGCCTGGGCTACAGAATATTTGGTTATCCGTGTTTCAATGTCTTCAGTAGGCCACTGTAGGTTTCCTGAAGTCTGGTTTCATATGAGAGGGCCAATACCTATACCGCAACCTGCGGGTTAGAGCGCCTTTCTTTGTCGACTGTGCACGGGGGCGTTGTCAAACCGATCCACCCACCGCTGAATCGTGTAGTTTCACATCGTGGACATTAACTGAATTTCTTGGGGGGGAACAACAACCTGTACGTAACAGAAAGGGATGTTCCTGTGTTCCTGTTTCGGGTTCATCGTGACGATTGTTGGGATTCCACCCCCGATTCGAGGCCAGACTACTGAAACGAGAAGTAGGATCACTCCTACAGCAAGCAGCAACTGGGTTTAGCTCCGTCAAGTTTACGATTGTTGTGCAGATTATGTAGCCATTTCGCGCTCCTTCCCGTCGCTCTTTCGGGAGAGCTCTCCCTACGACGTGCTTCGCCTTCACGTGTGTCCCACGCGTTGGTCTGCCGGCCCTGTAGGCCATGTGCGACGCCCCCCTCTGATGGAGCCGCCTTTTTTTCTATATTACGGGTGGTAAATAGAGGCCTGCGCTATACACAAATTGCATATATATACATAAATATATATATACCTATTTTTACTACAGTAGCAATATTTGGGTCCTAGTTACCACAAGGTCTCCCGCAATAGTATCGCAATATAACCCTCAGTAGAAGCCTCCTTGCTCGTTGTGCGAGCCCCCCATGGTTTTGATCAAGACATCGGCCCTGGAATTCACCCCCAGGGGATGCGTCATCCTATCGCATAGAGCACTACATTTATATATCAACCATTGGAGACCCATCCCACGGTAGGTAGGGATTGGTTGCAGTTATGATGTGCCTTCTGAGGCAACTATTTTAGGGCCGGCTTTGCTCCTCGAGTGAGCAGCTAGGATGTATGATAATGGGTTGTGTCGGGGGACCTTAGTGAATAGGACCTATGGCACACACACAAAACCTTACCATGTGCTTCTCTGTTTTTACCCTGACAGTATTTTTGGTCCTACTACAGTAGTATGCCCCCCCCCGTAGCAGGACAAGCACAATAGAAATCTTCGATGGTTGGGGTTACTACAGTACTCGCAGACATTCAAAAACGTTTCCGCGGTCGTGTTCCGGATGAGATAGAGCTCCTCCCCAATGTTCGCGAACAAACAAACGTTCGTCTCCGAAGTATCGTGCTTCGGATGAGATACAGTTCATCACGCTGAGCTGAGAGGCTCATAAACTTTGGCATCACACCACATACACACATGCCGTGTGACATTGCTCGGGATACCCGTACGACCATAGCCCCTCGTACTGGTTGGCGGCTCACTTACTTGTGTGTTTCGGGCGTCGACGAACTGTACGAAAGTATGCACAAAGTTAATTGCTGCCTTCGTTTCTTGTGGCGTTGGGTATTTTCCTTGGGCGCGTGTTGTGCCTCGCACTGTAATTCTTGCGCGTACTGACTCTATGGGTGGGCTATAGGTTTACGATGGCATGAATGCACATAACCTAGACCTGTGGTACGGTAGATCTCTACTGTAGACTGCATTGTTGCGTACCTGTAGCCTGCACTTAGTACTTTGTTTGGTGTGCTTACATATTCCAGCATGGCCCATCATGAGTACTGGCTGTGGTGATACTTGCTTGTTGCTGCGGCCGTCGAGTTGCACACTCATGGCTACCTGCTTTCCTTGGGGCGTGTTTTTTGTTTTCTTTGTGCTCTCGTGTTTCTCTTATGTATGTGTGCACTTGCAGTCAGTACTGGCCCTTTGTGGGCTACGGCAGTATGCAAATAGAGTTCTAGGTGAAAATACGGTAGGCACGTCCAATATGTCGGCATATTCCACCATTCATTGGGAGTACGGGTGGTGGTGCCTTGTGTAGTAGTCGGCGGGGTGGGGCATCCACGCGCTGCTGCCTGCTTTCTTGTTGGAATACGTTTTTTGTTTTCCTTGCGCTCTCACTCTCTCGGCTACACTATTGTGCGTACTGATAAGTATGTGAACTACTACTATATTAATACTGCATGTAACTGTCGCACAACGGTATGCACACATGTACAGTATAATACACGTACGAGGGGCATCCACTCGCTGCTGCCTGCTTTTCGTTTGGAATTTTTTTTTGTTTAGTTTTCCTTGGGCGCGTGTTGTCCTACATTCTTGTGCATACTAATCATTACATGGACTACTACTACTACTGCTGTACCTGTCGTACAACGGTATGCACACATGTACAATATAAAACACATACGTATGCATGGTGGCATACAGCAGTAGCCTACCTATAGTGGGGGCTGGTGCTACGTTTTGTGTCGTGCCTGGCCGTCTACAACTACTGTACACACTCATTGCTGCCACCTTTGCTTGAGTTCATTTGTTTTCCCCTTGCGCTCACGTTTTCTCTACTTTTTTCTTGCGCTCTTTTACTCATTTATGTCTCTGCGATTTTCGTGGGCATACTGCTCTGGCTCCAAGGCTTGCGTCTGATTATTTGTACATGCTCTAGAGCTCTACCTATAGAGCCACATGCACATGCCGGCACACCCCGTGGCACTGGCTGGTGGTTGTCCCTTTGTTACGTGTGGGGAAACTCGCTCCGTTCCATGGAAATAGTTTTGCTTTCCTAGCACGCTACGTAGTTCCATCTAATGTTTTAGTGCGCATACACTCGACTTCTATATATGAACTATTAATACCACTGATACAGGGGCAAGGCGTGATGCATGAGGCATGATGCACGCGATGAACACGATAATGATGTAATGTTGTATACTACATACATTGTACAATGATATGCCGTTATTTGCGCATGTCGTGCAGGCCTATTACCCGCCCGCCCCTGACATACAACATGCCACCCAGTATTGTATATACTTCGTATGTAATGTATTAATAGTGTATAGGTGGGTACATCAATCAATCACTTGAGTTGGTGCGAGCTAATTAACTTCCACCAGCGAGGCACACGATCTGCCACAACAGAGTTTACCTTCTTACTGATGCTATGATAGGCGGCATTTTTTTTTTGTTGCGGGCGGCGGCTGGGGGCAAAGTAAAAGCCCCCCCCCCCCCTCCCTCCGTCAGACGACTCTCTACGCCGGGTCTACACCAAAGTTGATTGCTACTCTCCTCAACATACCATAGATAGGCCGCAACAACACCATCACTATTATTGAGTACTACTACCGCCTGGCGGAAAGGGGCGGCCCTTCTTCGACCGAAGCCTGCTACGATAGAGGTATACCGTGTTTTTTTTGTGCTGAAATGTCTTCTGAATGGTCGGGACCCTTAAGTTACCCCCAAAATCGTCGAGATTTCGTTCTTGTGTGGCAAAAAAAAACGTTTTATAGTTGTTTCATCGGGTGCAGTTTTAGTTTCCTCCAAAACCATTTTTTTGGTCGTGAGGTACATGTAGAGTTGCTCAAGTGACCATACCACTCTCAGGAAACCAAAACAAAAAGGCTTGGTGCACCTTTACCGCGGTAGCGTGCGTCGGTCGAAACGAATTGTCTCTGCGTTCCTAACAGTATGCTAACGCCGTGCAGCCGGACGAAAGGAGGAGACTTAAACAAAACGCTCCGAATCAACTTCACATAATACTCATCGTATGACGCATGCTACGAGAGAGGCGCACCATGTTTGTTTTTCTGAGCTTCTCACTCAAGGAGCGTCATAACCTCACCGAAAAAAATGATTTTGGAGGAAATTAAAAGTGCTGCCGGATGAGAAATATCCTGACCGAAGTATACTCTGAAACATATTTCGTCACAAAAGTGAAAGTCCGACGAATTTGGGTTAAGGAGCCCGATCGTTCAGAAAAAGATTCAGCCAAGAATTGCTACCTCCACCGTAGCACGCGTCGTATGTTGAACCTATTTGGTATTGTTGCTGTACGAGGTACCAGCTGGTCTGGCGTACTCGTAGGAGTCAGGCGCGAAAACAGTTCATTAGATCGAACTTGTTTTTTTTTTGTTAATGACAAGAATCTCGTCAAAACCCTCATCAACACTGACGCAGTGTTGATTTCAGGCTTCTTACTCCTGCAAGACAAGTGGTTTAAGTAAAATTCTGAGTAAAACTGCTGTAAAGAGTGGTAAGTTCACACAGGGAGGCTAAAACTCGTTTTTTTTAGCGCTTGAATTTCCCAGAACGGAAAGGTTGCCAAAAACCGAAAAAAAACTAAAAACAAAACTGTTTTCGGAAATATTTCATACCTCGGACAGATGATCGATGGTCTAGATATTTGAGGGAAGGTCTACCCCCCGTTTTTTTCGGTATAATCTATAGCTCAAGTTCCCGGGTGGGACTCATAGAACCTGCATGATTCACAGCAGTAGGACATGTTTCCTGGGTGGGATATGTCGGACGTAAGTCCTGCACGACCTTTGACACGTTCTACGATGATAGAGGTATACCTTATTTTGGCTGAATTGTTTTTCTGAATGATCGCGCGCCTTAACCCACACTCGTCTGTCTTCCATTATTGCGTTGCAATACTGTCCATAGAATGACTGGTGCCACGGTAGGGGGGGTAGCCTGATTTTCATTACCACGTTTGCTCCACTCGGGCGAGTGACTCTGTACCTCACTTAAAACTGGACGCAGCAATATGTTGTTGTCGCAGAGTAGCAAGCATACAATGGTGGTGCATATCTCGAAAACGTAAAGCGTTAAGACTTACAAACCTCGAAGAGATATGATGGTCACTCGGCGGAGTGGCTCTCATCCGCTGAAAATAACAGACTTCAAAGCGACCCCCCTACCGTAGCACCAGCCATTATCATACTTAGGCCGTGGGATTGGTCATCGGGTAGCCCTTATCTGTTCCTCCAAAGACGGGTGCTTCGATAGGGGGGGTACCCACATTTTCACTACCGGGTTTTGGGCCACTCGGACGAGTGGCTCCAAATCTAACTGAACATGGAATCTGAACATAGTTTGTTCCCGTTACGTAACAAGACCTCCAATGGCGGTTCATATAGAACAACAAAAACAAAGGGTTGTGAGTACAACGCAGTAAAGGAGTCACTCGGCCCCAGTGGCTCTGTGCAGGCGCAAAACAAGCACCTATACATGACCCCCCTACCGTAGCACCAGTCCAAAAAATATTTTTTTGGGTAAGGTATAGACCTCCTCAAGTGACCGCCCTTATAAGGCAAAAACAAACACGGTGCACCACTACCACCGTATCAAGCGTCGAAATATACAGTAGCACATGTTTCCTGGGTGGGATCTGTACTGTACAGATCCTGCACAACCTCCCACAACGGCGGGAAGAAGAGCTAGATGATCTAGATCATGATAGATAGATCCATGACCTGTACCGAGGCATGAATATTTGGTCGAGAGCCGTCCGAAATGTAGAATGGTTGACTTTGGAACAATTTTACCGTCGTCGAGAAAACGAGCACTGAAAAACCCAACGCACCCCTGTCGGAACCCAACGGTAGTTTTACGATACATAAGCGGTCGACGACGCTCCAAACTGAACTAAAATGGCGAAAACGGCAGGCATCCATCATTCGGTGGAGGCGGTGGTGGTGGTAGTGGTGGTGGTTGGGAGGGGGGGGGGGGGGGGGGTTGTGGTGGAGGTGGTGGTAATGCTGGTGTTGGTGGTGGTGGTTGGTGGTGGTGGTAGAGGTGGGAGTGGTGGTGGTATTGGTGTTGTTGGCGTTGATGTTGTTTATGTTGTTTATGTTGGTGGAGGTATCGGTGTTGATGTTGGTGGTGTTGGTGTCGGTGCTGTTGGTGATGTTGTTGGTGGTGGCGGCGGTGGTGATGGCGGTGTTGGTGCTGGTGTTGGTGGTGGTGGTGCTGTTGTTGTTGGTGTTGGTGGTGGCGGTGGCGGCGGTGTTGGTGTTGGTGTTGGTGTTGCTGGTAGTGGTGGTGGTGGTGGTGGTGGTAGTGGCGGTGTTGGTGTTGGTAGTGGTGGTGGTGGTGGTGGTGGTGGTAGTGGTGGTGTTATGGCGATATGAGTGGCAATACTGGGAGCTTTGGCGACGGTGGTGGTGGTGGCATTGGTGGCGGTGGTTGTCGCGGCGGTGGGGAGAAGGCGAGGACGTTGGTGGTGGTGGGTATGGTAGCGATGGTCCTGGTAGAGTTGGTGGTGGTGGTGTTCATGGTGATCGTGGTAGTTGCAACGACAGTGCTTGTGGTAGTAGTCGTGGCGGTGGTGGTGGTAGTGGTGGTGACGGCGGTGGTGGTGGTGGTGGTGGTGGTGGTGGTGGTAGTCGCTATAGTGTGGCAACGGCGGTAGCAGCGATGATAGGGGTGGTTGTCATCGTGAGGGTGGTGACGGTAATGGTGGCGACGACAATGACGGTGATCGTTGAGGTGGTTGCCGTGAGGGACCTGTGGTGGAGCTGTGGTGGAGTTGTAAGGGGGGTGGTGGTGGTGGTGGTGGTGGTGGTATGCGGCGTGCCGTTGGGTGTGGTGGCGAAGAAATAGACGGTGGCGTCAATCGTGGTGGTTGTGGGGGCGAAGATGATGGTGTTGGTGTGATGTGTTGGGTAAACGGGTGGTGGTGGCGCCGGTGAAGAGACTGCGATATCGGTGGTGGTCGTGCTCGTGGTGGTGGTAGTGGCAATGGTGCCAGTAGTGCCGGTAGAGGTGCGTTCAAGGCTGAGGATAAGGCATGGGAAAACGCAAAGAAGGGGGGGGGGGGGGGGTGGGGGGGGGGCGATCGACATGGGTAGAGGCTACTACTAATAAGTGTTCCTATGCAGAGTTATATGCTGCTATTCCAACAAGCTTAAGCCCACCTTACTCGCGCTGATCGCCGTGAAATGTTCGCGTGAGAGGAATGTCATGTATACCGCTCTGCTCCTACGGTCACCACCTCGACGATGTGGTTATCTTCTCTGATTTTTCCCTTGGAGGGAGAGTCTTGGGGGGAAGGTGCGTACCGTACAACACCCATGACGAGGAAAAAAGGGGTGGATGAGGGAGGCGGTTTTGAAGACCGTCTCGGTGACCAATCAGGCTTCCGCAACAGGGGACGGTGTGAACAATGCCTTGTTGGGGTGGTGCTTTATTTTGCCGAGCTCCTCACATGAAGCGGTCAATATCTCACCCGACAAAAGCCGAACCTCGAAAACGATATTTCGGGCAACCCGACCAAACCTTCGCGTTACGGTAGTCCTAGAAAGCAATATGCTACTTTGCTGTAGTAGAGGTACCGTGCCAACTAGTACAAGTAGTTTCGTTTTCAAGCCCCAACCGCGCCGTCCGTCGCAAAAGTGCCATGATGAGCAGAAACGCGGGGTGACAGCCCCACATCCATGGCGCTCGAAACGAGCCTGGGTGCAGCTTAGGAGTCGACACTCAAGAAGGGTTCGCGAGCGGACCCTACAGTATGCGTACGTTGGAGTAAGGAAACCTGTACAAGTGTGTCGAAGCGAACCCTGACGTTTGGTGACGAAAGGAGCCAGACTGATAGAATTGGCTTGCTATACTGATTTCCATGGGGTTCTGTCATCCCGTCAGGTGTTGTGCAACTACCGTTTAGAAAGGGATCGCCGTCAAATCTAGCGAGGCCGGGTTGTTGCCGGTGTGACCGTTGCTTCAATTGGCAATGGATTCTTCGCGCTCCCCCTCCCCTGGGGGGCATAAGGCGGATACGCAAACCTTCGACCGGACAGCAATGGTGTTGGTCCTCAAAATCTTAAAACAGCAATGTTTACAGTAGTGAGAAGAAATAGTATTTATATGGGGGGACGGTGTCTCAACACATTCCGGGGGCTTGAGGGGGAAACACGACAATCCTACAGTAGCGTCCGCCACGAAGAGCACGTTGCACTGCTGGACTCGGGGGGTTCAATTATAACGCGGCATTCACACTCGGGGCCACGTTAGGGGGGTGCTGCACACATCTACGATTTTCTGCCGCTCCTCACTTCGGGCAAGCTCTATCTATGAAAAGAAATAACTCAAAAAAAGCTGACGTTATAGAAAAAGTGAAAGCGCAACCCTATGAATAACGCCATGAGGTATAGATCGAAAACTCGCGTGAAACACAAATAAAATGGCTTAACCCAGCGATTGTTCAGTTTAAGCCCCCCCCCCCCCACCAGTCAGGAACAGTTTTGCCCCCAACAGCTCCACCCCTACCGTGATACGCCTCTCCGGGCGGGATCAGGTCTGAGAGGTATCAGGGAGAGGGGGGCGGGTGAGCCTGCTGTGGCTTATGCCACGGTCGGGTTTCCACGTTCTTGGCTCAACATTGTTCTGACCGATTGAGGACGCATGCTACGTTGGATGTACGCCATTTTTGTTTCTGAGGCTCCTTGCTTATGGCTAGTGCTACGGTAGAGGTAGCACTTTTTGGCTGAATCGTTTTCTGAACGATCGGGCTCCTTAACCCAAATTCGTCGGACTTTCATTCTTGTGACGAAATATTTTTCAGAGTATACTTCGGTCATGAGATTTCGCATCCGGCAGCACTTTTATGCCCCTCCAAAATCATTGTTTCGGTGAGGTATGACGCTCCTTAAGTGAGGAGCTTAGAAAAAACATGGTGCACCTCTATCGTAGCATGCCTCTTTAATTAAGGAGCTCTATACCCCGCCCACAATCTGGTTTTGGAGGAAAACAAAAGTGATATGATACCCGATCAACAATCCCATGGCCTTAACCCATTCAGAACTGAAAACAACTTTTTCATACTATTTCCAAGTATTTTGTCCCCAAAAACGGGGGACCAGTTCTTAAGGGGTTAAGCTAAGTATACGACGAAACATATTGCAACACAGAAATTTAGAGTCGGGGTTGAGGATCCCCGACCTTCAGCAAGCGCTTAAGCCAAAAAGTGCTAGATCCATCGCAGCAAGCGTCTGAACTCCTCTAGAGAGAAGTTCACCGGTTAGTTTGATGCCTTTACTGGTCTATTTGTTTTTTTAGGACTACTTTTACACTACGTAGTGCATAGAAACCTTGGCCCCGGCTTCATCCTCGAATAACATTTCTTCCGAGAGTCATGTGTCGGGTGATATTTAGAGCTCTTCTCATGTGGGGAGCTCAGAAAATTAGCCGCCAACCCTACGTACAAGGCAGGCCTTTGTTTCCTCCGGCGGTTCCAACTAGGGTTAATTACATTTCAGCGCCTTGTGGGCGGGTTCGGGTTCGGGTGGGAGCAGGTGGTACATTTCAATGTCGGACTCCAGTACAAAGGGGTGTACGGTAAGCAGGCGCTTGGCATGGAGTATCGAATGATGTATTATATGATGTTATATACTACTAGGGGTATGATAAGACTGAAACATCGTTGTATTTTGTTGTATCGAGGGCCCTCTTAAGGGCTGTAGCGGCTAGCTAGTTGCTCGTATCGCTTGTCCGTAGCGTTTCCCGTAAATATTTTCCAGGGCTGTATAGTACGCCGTCGCACATAATTGGTTAACATGTACGTACATGAATGGTACGAGGTGCTGCTGTAAGTATCCGTGCTGTGTGCGTGTTTGATAATTCGCACGTATGTTGTGCGCTGATCGTTAATGGCTATATATCATATTATGTGGCATAACAGTCAACATGCGAGAAAGTGAAGGACGATAACGCGTATACCACTCTGAACCGAAATGTAAGGACCGTTTGTTCATTAGCATGTCATCGAAATGGTCCTTACATTTCGGTTTCAGAGCGGTATACAATAAGCAGGGAGGTTTACGGCGTAATACTCGCATGCGTTGCGTGCATGGAAATGAAACGTGCTACAGCAAACAAAACAGCAACTAACGCAACACCTGGTATGTGTGTACGTTTGGGAACTACTCTACAGACACGCACACGCCGTGCCACGCGGCTACGACACGAAGCCGGTTGCTGTGGCGATTTGCTGTGGACGTTTGCAGCCAATAAATGGGAATTCCACTCCTCCTCGGGGTATTTCACACAAAACACATGCAGCAGCAAACAAACCAAACGCCCGGGAAGATTTGATCGTGTTGTTACCTCGGTCGGGATGCCACCTGTTGAACTTACTTGCTGTGGTCAAGCAGAAGAAGGTTGAATCCCACACACACAAATCAGAAACATCCCCCATTCCCCCAACATCTGACCGACCGACCTACGAGATCTTTCTTGACAGGTATGTGTACGTCGTCCATTCCTACTCGGCATGAAATGAGCAAAAATAGTCCAAGTCGCCGCGGGTGGGGGCGCACATGAATTATAGACTGCATTTTTTATTTATACATAGTAATTCATGTTTCCTGGCTTGGATCGGTACGAAACTTTGGCGGTTGTATTTGTTTTGTCCGGTTCTTGGGTTCGCTCGGTTGATTAGTCAGCAATCTGAGCAACAACTTCTGCTTGGCTAGCGCCTTCGGGTTCACCTGATTAACCAATCAGCTCCTCCTCTATTTTCGGCGGCTTCAAATATGTTTTCAACCCACCAAACAAAGTGAATACAGCAAACCACAGCCCTGTAGATCGTAATATGTCCGGTGGATGGGTTAATACCTCTCAGGGAGTTCCAGTACTATTCTCTTTCGCGGTATGTGTGACCTCGTTTTACCCCTTTGGGACCCATTTTATGGGATATAAGGGATACATGCCTTTCGCTTTACCCTTTTAGGATCCATTTTATGGGATATAAGGGATACAAGGGGTATAATTGATACAAGGGATATATCTGGTACGTGATACAAGGGATACACGTGCTACAACGGATACAAGGGATACACGAGATAAAATGGGTGTAAGGGCTGGCAGGGAAATAAGGGATAGAAGGGATAGAAGGGATAAAAGGGACAGAAGGGACAGAAACGACAGAACGGATAGAAGGGATAGAAGGGATAGAAGGGATAGAAGGGATAGAAGGGATGGAAGGAATAGAAGGGACGGAAGGGACAGAAGGGATGCAAGGGATACAAGGGATACAAGGGATACAAGGGATAACAAGGGATACAGCAGATAGGAGGGATACAAGGGACAGATGGGATAGAAGGGATAGAAGGGATAGAAGGGACATAGGGGATACAAGGGAAATACGTGATACAAGGGATACACGTGCTACAACGGATACAAGGGATACACGGGATATAAGGCATGTAAGGGCCAGCAGGGATAGAAGGGATAGACGGGATAGAAAGGATAGAAGGGATAGAAGAGACAGAAGGGATAGAAAAGATAGAAGGGATAGAAGGGATAGAAGGGACAGAAGGGATAGAAGCGATAGAAGCGATAGAAGGGGTAAACACGACAGAAAGGATAGAAGGGATAGAAGAGGTGGAAGGGACAAAAAGGATATACGGGATAGAAGGGATAGAAGGGATGGAAGGGACAGAAGGGATAGAAGGGATAGAAAGGATAGAAGGGATAGAAGGGACAGAAGGGACAAAATGGATAGAAGGGATAGAGGGGATAGAAGGGATGGAAGGGATAGAAGGGACAGAAGGGATAGAAGGGACAGAAAAGACAGAAGGGACAGAAGGGGTAGAAGGCGTAGAAGTGATAGAAGGGATAGAAACAACAGAAGGGATAGATACAATAGAAGGGGTAGAAGGGATAGAACAGGTGGAAGGGACAAAAGACATAGACGGGATAGAAGGGAGACGCGCGCTACGATAGAGGTATTAATAGCACATATTGGATATTTTTGTTTCTGACTGACCTATAATAGCAGTAAAGCCTCCTTAACCCCAAATCGTCGGAATGTCAGAATTCTTGATTGGCGATCTGAGTTTTTGTATGCCAAGGCCGTGGAATTTTCCATCGGGATACACTTTCATTTTTTTTATCAAAATCGTTTTTCGGGTCAGGTAGGGAGCTCCTCAAGTAAGGAGCCTCAGAAACAAAATGGTGCATCTCTACCGTAGCCTGAGTCGGGACAGTAGAGATAGTGACCGAAATAGGGATAGTTTTGGTGTCATCATCCCGCATACGAGCAGCGCGAGCGCGCAGCATTAGTACGTGCTTGAGAGCAACCCCACGGTAGGTGTACCACTTTTAGGCTCGAAATATTATGACCGGTTGTGCTCCTCACGCGAGTAGCCACCGGATGCTATTATTATTTTACTGGTACGTTTGTTTTTTGGACTACTGTACCGCATTGGAAAATTTGATCGGGTTGCGCAAACGAATGTCTCCGAGGTCCTGTTTCGGGTGATATACTGAGCTCCACATGTGAGGAGCTCAGAAAATTCTGCTACGCCCCTACCGTGGGATGAGTCAGGACCAGGATGCATCCGTACCGTACTAGCCGGTCGCCCGCCGGTGGTCTAACAGGTAACCACGAAGCCTGTTAGGTTGTAGGTCGAGGGTTCGAGCCTCCGTATGGAGATTGTTATTCTCAAATTGACACCAACTGTCGGGAGCGAATATTATAGCGTGGGTGAGCACAATTCGACGAGAGGTGACGAGGGAAGAACGTGCTGAAATATTCTCGCGATAAAAATGCAAGGCAAGAACCGTAGTGGGGGAGGAAGAAGAAGAGCCTACTTTGTGACCCCGGATCTGAATTTCGACTAGGAAGGAGAGAGGAAGGAAGAGCGAAGATAATAAAGGGGATGAAAAGAAAAAAAAAAAAAAAAAAAAACGACTTTTTGCATTGCAAGTCGGACGCCGATTGGTATCATCCCAAAATTACCTCGTGGCCGTTGCGGTAGTAATGGTCGAGTGGTTTTGTGGTCTATGTTTCCCTTTCTGAAGCCCCCAAGAGAGTTGGCAACACACTTCGTAGAAAGAGCGCCGCTTCCTCGTTTCGTCCTCTGTATGTCTTGCTTGCCCGACTGGATGAATACGCAGCGATCGATGCGTTTCTCTCGGCTTTCGATCTACCGATTTTATGTACTGCTGTAGCTTGTTGTTCGTGATGAGTGATCGACATCAACTTAATTACGCCAACGAAATATATACCGACTACGTACGGTATAAGCATAAGCACCAACATTTTCTGACGCCCGTCACGCGGGTAGCTGCTGTGAGCTTATGGTCATGCTTGAAAATGAAGTACACCCCCCCCCTCCCCTATAGAAAACAATATGTATATATATAGGCTGGTGTTTGTTTTTTTGTCCATCCTATTTATTATATTCGCCCTTCCTTTCTCTCTCCTTTCTGTAGTCGTAACTCAGATCCGGGGTCACGAAGTTGGCGTCGGTTGGCGATGACGCTGTACAACACGCCTCTCACTGCGTGAGCTAGACAACCTGGGTACCGTTTTTCGTATTGTTTTGGCGGTCACCAAGGCTGGCGGTCTTGTTAGATCATTTGTGCGGGGTTGAGAACCTCAACTCTGCACAAGGGGAATGGTCGTATCGCGTAGTGTGTATATGGTAAGGCACCCACGAGGTAGATACATAGTACTACCATTCATTGGTGTCTCTGAAAGTGGCCACACCATGAATGAAATCAATTCATTGGAGGCTGTCATCCATATGCAAGTCCGCCTCACAGGTGGTTCTCAGCAGGATGCAGCTCACCCTCCATGCGACTCGCCCGATACCTCACGGCGCTTCGCGCTTGGTGCAAGCAAGCAATGTCTGCCTGGTTGGCGAAAACCCAACGTGCTCCGTCCCGGCATTGTAGGGATGCAAGGGTCTATGGTCATACGACTACGGGCGTGCACGACATGAGTACACCTCCCTCCTCGATATGGTCATACGACTACGGGCGTGCACGATATGAGTACCCCCCCCCCCCCCTCCCCCGTCGATTTTTAATATATATATTGTAAGCTTTTAACCTTGCTGCACGGATGCATGCTACGATAAAGGGGTGGTCAATTGAGAAGCTCTCCGAAAAGTTGATGTTGGAGGAAAGTGTACGTGCTATATACCAGATGAACAAAGCCTTAGCCTAACTAGCACAATGAAAAATATTTGCCACATAAGAATGAAAGACCGACGAGCTTGGGTGTAAGGGAGCCCGATCATTCATAAACAAAATGCAGCCAAAACAAATGATACCTCTATCGTAGCACGCGTCCACTATCGAAAAAAGGCTTGCAAATAAGACGATGCAATACACATGTATGTGATGTTCATGTATTGAGAAGTTCCTCGCTTGAGGAACCCCGTCAGTTCAACCATCGTTTGCGAACTACCTGGTACATCATAATCAAGCAAAGCCCCTAATTGCAATCCCTACCACACAGCACGGTTCGGAGGTCACTCGAGGCATGGGGTAGTCTGGGATCGCGGTGCCCCCCGGAGGGGTCTGTAAAATGCAGCAGCACGCGGGACTGCAGGGAACGACACACCTACACCCGGTAACTTTACTGTTCTCGTCGGGATGCTCCAGCGCGTTTCGAATAACAGAGCGAGCAGCGTTCCGGGCTGCGCTTTGTAGAGGTCAGTTACCCGCGTGCCACCGTCCACACATCTCTTGTGGTCAACTCCTGCTGCGACGAGACGCGAGCTTGTAAGTCTTGTCGGGTCGGATAGACCCGGGGGGGGGGGGGGGGGGGGGGGGGGAAGCAGATCTCCTGTTCCACAGGGTGCGGCAAAGGGATCCGCCCTATATGGAACGGGTGGTGTGTTCTGCTTGTTTTTTGCGACAGGGGGAAAGGCGTTTGTTTCTGCTTGTTTTTGTGGTAGGGGGACGGTGGGGTGGGGTGGGGTGGGGTGGTGCTCCTGTCATCTTGTGATGGCACCTGTATTGCGTTTCTCTGCCGGGGGGGGGGGTGCACTCATTTGCCGCATGTCATGCATGGCCGTAGTCGTATAACCATAGACCCTCGCATCCAGGCGGGGGTGGGTGGGTGGGTGAGTTACTATCGGGGCCCTACCTCCCGAAGATGTTTTTGCTCCTCTGGCAAGGTGCACTGTGTTCTTTCTGAGGGTAGACGCGTGCTACGGTAGAGGTAGCATTTTTGGCTGGATCGTTTTCTGAACGACCGGGCTCCTTAACCCAAATTCGTCGGACTCTCATTTTTGTGACGAATACTGTTTCAGAGTATACTTCGGCCATGAGATTTCTCATCCGGCAGCACTTTTAGTTTCCTCCAAAATCATTTTTTTCGGTGAGGTATGACGCTCCTTAAGTGAGGAGCTCAGAAAAAAACAGGGTGCACCTCTACCGTAGCATGCGTCGGTAGTCACTTGAGAAGCTCTACACTTCACCCAAAAAAGTGCTATATACCCGATGAACGAAGCCATAAACTAAGCGTAACATGAAAAAATGGTAGCAACAGGAAACATGTGGAATTCCGACGAGTTCGGGCTAAAGAACTCCGTCCTTCACAACACGTTTCAGCCAAAACAAAGGTACAGTACCTCTGTCGCAGCACGCGTCGGAGTTACTATTGACCCCCTACCTTCCAAAGAGATTTTCGCTCCCCTGGCAAGTGTCCACACGCTCATGCTGCGGCAGAGAGAGCGGATGACACCGGTGGTGGTGGTGCACGCCCCGATCAGTGTCCGCCGAAGAGTGTCTAGCAGAGGGGGGGGGGGCGGTAAGGGAAGGCGAGGGGCGGAAGGACGGATCGCCTCGCAGGCGCGTTGCCTGGAAGACATGCCACAGAGAAGTGAGCGACCGCTCCTATGGGACACCGAGACCCCCTCGGGCAGACAACCAGCGGCCCGGAGCGCGTCACGGACAAAGGTATCATCCCTCGAACCATGCACGAGGGCCGACAACGAACGGAGCGCAGTAGGCATGAAAGCGCGACCTTGATCTACCGGGAGCAACCAGGGAACAAACGGAGTTCGGAGATGGTCATTGGGGCAACCGCCTGACTCTGGGGTCTCCCTGTAGCAGGTACAGACGCGCTTGTCGACAGGGGGCTGAAGGGGAAGGGTTTATCGTCCGTACAAGCAAAGAGGGTGCCCTTTTCCATCTGGAGCAGCATTCGGACCTTACACGAAGGTGCTGGTGGGGACCTCGCCCATCTTCTGAGAGAAGACTGGGTGAAGGTGGTCGGTCTCGTGCGACGGTACGGTACTTAGAAGTAGCCCATTTTATTTTGCCTTTGAGGGCAATATTTATCTCTGAATGACGAGCCTTTTGTTCAACGGAGGAACGAGCCTACCAACTAAGGCATGCCTTCTTCTCGGTTTTGTTTGTTTATTTGCAACTTTCGTTTTTTTTTTTTTAATCCTCCGGCGGATGGGTAAAACTAAAGCTTAAGCCCTCCACACTTCCATGCTCCGCCTCGTGTCGTGTGTCAATTCACTCCATGCCCCCCCCGACGTATCTACTACTCCGGAGACCTGAGCATGTTGACCGGACCTGACCCCCTCGTTTTTCGTTGTGGACCCACTCGTAGTTCATGGGGTTGCTGGTCGCGGTTAAGCACAGATTTTGTCTCAAAGCCGTCTCGGGGTCTCGAATGGAGTTCATCACGTAAGGCGTGCAAGCAACATTGTAGGCGCACCCCTACCGTAACATGCGTCGGGGTTTCCTTAACCGGGGGAAGTGTCGGCCGGCTCGGAAGAAACCTGCGGGAGATTCGCGGCCCATGGGGGGGGGAGGGGGGGGTATCATGAAGCCCCCCGATAAATTCCCGGAGTCGGGTCTTGGCACAGCAGCCGAGGCCGCTGCTCGGACGGAAACTGGCATGATCCGGTGCACGTTGGAAGTGCCACAAGTGCACACGCAACATCAGCACCAGCTAGGAAAGCTGGTTGGCAGTGTCCACCACGCCGCCTACGCCACTGCCCTGCACCAGCACCAGCTGGCCGTGACGGGACGCATGATACGGCTGAGGTGTATGACACCATGTCACAAAGTTTTATGAGGCTCTTCACGTGAGGAGCTCTATACCAATAGTAAGTCAAAAACTGATTTTGGACTGGTGCTGCAGTAGGTAGCCTGATCTTCACTACCACGTTGACTCCACTCGGGCGAGTGACTCTGTACCTCACTCAAAACTGGACGCAGGAATATGTTGTTGTCGCAGAGTAGCAAGCATGCCATGGTGGTGCCCTATCTCGGAAGCATAGAGCGCTAAAACTTGAAAAACCTCGAAGAAATATGGTGGTCACTCGACGGAGTTGGCTCTCATCCGCTGAAATAATGGACTTAAAAGCGACCCACGTCTACCGTAGCACCAGTCTTTGGAGGAAAACACAAGTGCTCCCCGATGAACCGCCCCACGGCCTTAACCATACGCCAAAAAATAGTGCAACACAAGAACGATGCGTATTCCGACTATTTTTGGGTTAAGGAACTACCCGTCATTCCGAAACAAAATCTGCCAAAATGTACTACTAGTACGTATCTCTAACCTAGCACGCGTGGCGTCGACGGCAAACGCCGCCTGAACCGGACACTATGGTGGGCGCGCGCTACTGTAAATCGGGTAAAACGCCTAAAGTAGTTTCGAAACGCCTCCCACGAGGCGGAGGAGCTAGCTCTACTACAGCATGCCCAACCCAACAACTGACCAAAAACAGTAAAGATGCGCATACCCTACGTGAGCCCCCATGAACATGCCCAAGGACGCTGGGTATCTAGCAAAACCTGTGCTTAAGGAGGACATGCATCGCATCCGAAGGTATTGGGCAGCTCTTGAGCTGCTCAACGGGTGCAATGGTTGGGGCGATCGTCGAGGAGCCCCGTTAGTTCATGCAATGGTTGGATTCAAACGCGGTCACGTTTTGTTCTGCGGGAGGGGCGCCACCTGGTTGTTTCTCGAAGCTCCTCAGTTTTTAAAGAGCATTCCAGCGTTTCCGAAACCCCGGCCTTGACAACATATTAAGGGGGCAAACCCGACCGACCAATAAATGCCATGGCCTAGATACTACGCAGGCTATTTGTTGCGAAACAAGACCATGCAAAGGTTAGATAGCTCTTCACCTGAGGAGTATATTGATAGTCAGGAATAGTCAGGAATAGTCAGGAATAGTCACTAATAGTCACTAATAGTCAGTAATAGTCAGTAATAGTACGTAATAGTCAGGAATAGTGAGAACTAGTCAGCAACAGACACTAATAGTCACTAGCAGTCACTAACAGTCAATAGTAGTCACTAATAGTCACTACTGCGATAGTCACGAATAGTCATTAACAGGCACTAACATCACTAACAGCCACTAACAGCCACTAACAGTCACTAACAGCCACTAACAGCCACTGACAGTCACTAACAGTCACTGACAGGCACTGACAGTCACTAACAGCTACTAACAGTCACTTTCATAGTCAGTGACGGTCACCAATACTTTAGTTCACAATAGCCTTCAATGGCCAAGCCAGAAAACGTTTTAACCTAGACGTGCTGCTACCCCCATCGTAGCCCGCGTCGTTGCAATCCCTAGAGTGGCACGCTTGCTCACAGCCCGTAACCGCAGCCTCTCACGGGCGGAAACTACCGCCTGCCGTCGGGCGGGGCCGTTTCGTTTCCGGCGGCAGAACCTCGATACGGGTAGCATGGGGCAGACTTGCCATCCACTTCTCAGTGTTCTCAGTGTCCTCTCTGCTTGAGGTACAAAGAAAAACCTTTTCCCATGAAAGCGCTTGCTCCGTTCTGGTTGGAAACAATAACAAACCGAGCAGGAAGGAATCGTTCAATGTCGTCCCCGCGCATGGACGAATCTTCTCCACCAAGGCATGCGGCCTACGGGAGGCGAGGGCGGGGGGGGGGTGGTACTACCTCGCACCTCGCCCCAGACGCGCCCCGGAGGGCCCCAGGAGGGGCTCCGGAGATCTCTTCCCGTGTGGAGCCCGCTGGAGGCTTTGTGGTTTGAGTACTTGTAGAAACGAAAAAAATCTTCAACGTGTGTGTCTTACCCGCCCCGGCCGTTTTTCCCCTCGACTAGACCCCAAACCAGGTGGTGTCCGTTCGCCGAGACAGACCCGAAAAAGAAACTCGACGTCGTACATACGTACATACGGTGAAAGCACGCACGTGGCGAACAATTGGGGGCAGAGCTCCAAAGAGGGTGCTGCGGAAAGTCACGTTTTTCCCTCCAGCGAGACGTGCGCAGTGTGTAGTAAATCGTTTCCAGGTATCACCCACCGGGGTTTCGCGACGGTGTCGATCTTCCTCCGCATAAACGGCACACCGAGACGGGGATTCAGTTACTCCGTATTGCACAGCCCATGGATCAAGGGTAGGTTGTTGTCTGACGCATCGCCATGGACCATGGACCTAGCTCTACCAGCCTAAACAGTAGAAAGGGTCAGCGGGGAAACACGAATCGCTTCTTGAGGGTGAATCCAGCGATACACCGCCAGAACGACCACTTCACGCGCTCTCTGGTGGGCAAGTGTAAGGCGAGGACAAGGTGCTAATTGTTTACCAAAACCTGTTCATACGTAGATGGATATTCAACGCTGAAGGTCGTCCATAAGTAAACACACGTCGGCACGATATCACATTATATAAAGAGCTACAGCAGGTGAAGTGGTCAGAGGTTTTGAAGTCCCGTGGGCATGCCAGCGTGGTATGGCAAGTCCACACGTCCATACGTGATTATATCATACAGAAAACATATGGTAGGCAGTTGACATGATACGCGTACAGTAGTATCCTTATTCCGTTAGGCACCAGGAGTGTTTGATACGTAGGGTTGCAGTAGGGATATGGGGGATAGGGAACGACAGCCGTCTGGCAGCTCGTCCTCACTCCTCCCTTTGGTCACTCTCCATTTGACCCTGGAGTCCCAGCAACCTTCATAACAATAGCGTTATTTATCAACAGCAGCTTTGGACTACAGTAGTACGCCTGTAGATATTTCCGCGTCCCCTCTGTCGCACAATCACATTCAGGGCCTTCTACTAGTTCGGAACACGTCGTTCTCCAAACCGTTTGGTAGGTTCGTCTCCTTGTGGTCCTGTGTGTTGCTGAGACATACCTGGTATATGGTCATATGAACATAGAGGATTATCGTACAGCACGTCCTACCTACTCCGGTTGCGCTTGGCTGCCTCGCGACGCGCGACGCGCGATAGAGACTCTAGCATCGGCATCGACACCGGCACGACCGTTGCCATCACATCAGCATTGACATCACGGTATCAACATCATCATCGGCAACAGTATCAACATCACCATCACAATCACCATAACCATCGGCAGTAACGGTAGTATCAGCATCAACAGCAGCATCAACATCAGCATCGGAGTCAGTATGAGCATTACCAGCATCACCATCAACATCACCATCAGAGTAAGCATGAGTATCACCAGCATCACCATCGACATCACCATCACCATCACCATCACCACCGCCATCACCCTTAGAATCGTCATCGGCATCAGCATCAGCATCGGCATCGGCATGGGCATCGGCATCAGCATCGGCATCAGCATCAGCATCAGCACCCACACCAGCATCAACACCAGCATCAACATCAGGATCAGCACCAGTATCCACAGAAGCATCAACGTCAGAATCAGCATCAGCACCATCACCATCACCATCACCATCGCCATCGCCATCTCGCCACCGACAGTAGAAACGCGTCATCGATGACTCGGCGTCTCCATCGCGGCCTAGCGGTATTACCATCCACATCGCGGTATTGCTATACACATCGCGGTGTTCGGCATACCGATGGCAGCATGGCGACATAAATTTTGTCAACCTTACCGTGACATCGTGTCATCAGCATCAGTATCGGCATTTGCATCAGCATCTACGGTATCAGCAATATCAAGATGCGCATTACGGCACCACGGCATCTCATCATCGGCAACACCATCGGCACAAGCATTGGTATCGACATCGACATCGGCATCGGCGTCGGTACCAGCACCAAGATCAGCATCACTATCGAAATCGGCATCACGGCATCGTAGTTCACATCTGTTTCACCACCATTTATAAGCACTGTGGCGCATTGGCCATCAGGACCACGGCGTCGCGGCATAGGCATCATCATCGCGGAAAAAGCATCCATATCATGCCTAGGCGGCATCAGCAACCCTGTGGGTGGATATTGATAACGGCATCACCATCACCATCGCGGCCATAGCGTCGCTGAATCGCCATCCGTGTCGATTAACATCGCGAGATCGCGGTATTGGCATCTGCATCGCGGCGTCCGCATCAGCGTCGGCATCGCGGCATCATCATCCTCATCATGACATCACCGTCACTATCGTGGCATCGTGGCGGCATCGTCGCGGTACAGGAATCTGCATCTGCATCCGCATCGTACCACCAGCATCCCATGATCACCCTCGCAGTATAACAACACACGTGTTGCAGCATCAGCGCCGGCGTCGGTACCGGCATCGGCAGGTATCGGCACCGATTGGCACCTAATCGTCGGCATTCGCACCACTGCATCGATGTTGCAGAGTCAGCATCCACAACGACATCGACCAACAAAAACACGGGGCGTGAACATATTTGCCGCCGCGTTGACATCATCATGATTATCCTCATGACTGCAACCTCATTCCAGCATAGGCTTCCGCTGCATTTGAATCGCAGCATCAGCAGCATCATTGAACTCAACGTTGTCGCGTCGTGGTGTCGACATCAATACCTTCAGTAGCGTGGTAGTGGCTTCGCGGGACGGCGATATTGGTACCGACATCGCGGCATTGGCATCCTCATCGCGGCATTGGTATCGGCCCTTTCATCGCGGCTTTAGGATCAGCATCAACATCTGGCCATCGTCATCAGCATCGTGGTCAGAATCGCGGCAACATCATCGCGGCGTCGGTGTTGGCATCGGTATCCCCATCGCAGCATCATCAACGCACTATCACCTCCGCGGCGTCAGCGTCATTTTCGCGGCAGTACCATCATATGAGTCATCGGCATCGACATGAGCATCGATCGCAGTATGAACACCGTCGTCCCGGTATCGCGGCATCACAGTATGAACGTCATCGTCACGGTATCGCGGCATCAGCTTTGCAGCATCGTACCACCTAGATCAGCATCTCCGTACCGTGGCATCGGCATCAGCAGTGTGGGATCATATTCAGTGTACTGCATCGTTGTCGGCCTTAGCGTGGCAGCATCGGGATCAGCATGAATGTCAACATGAACATCATCAACAGCATCATCGAGATCAGTATTGATATCAATGTCAGCACCATCAGCATCAGTATCGGCATCGGCGTCAGCACCAGCATCAGCATCCGCAGCATCAGCATAATCGTCAGCATCAGCATCAGCAACGATATATCCGCCGGTACAAGCATCGCCATTGGCATCCGCGTCGGCTTTGGCATATGTGTAAGCATCGGCACCGACAGCACCATCGTCAGCAAACAGCATGGCAGCATCAGCATCAGTATCGTAGCGCCAGCATCGCAGCCTTATCATCGGCATGGCAACATCTTCATGGAAGCACCAGCATGGCAGCACCAGCATCGTATCATCTGCGTCATCATATCCGCATTTACAACATCACAATCTCAATATCGGCATCATCCGTATTATCTCGTCGTCACTATCGCAGTGGTCCTCATCATAGTCATCATCATCACCATCATCATCATCATCCTCGTCATCATCATTATCCTCATCATCATCATCATCATCATCATCATCATCATCATCATCCTCATCATCATCATCATCATCATCATCATTATCATCATCATCATCATCAGCATCATCATCATCATCGTCGGCACTGTCTTAAACAGTGTTCACACCAGAAGTATAGTTCTACAATATTCATTATCGATCATTCCTGAACCATCGTCGCCATGATATTCACCATATTCATCGCATTGCTATTATCCTCCTTGCCGCCGGAATCATGATTGACACAAATACCAATGTTAAGATCATCGCCTACCTGCACTGTAGTCTTCACCCGCATCATGACGACAATCACGTTTACTACCATCATCATCATAGCCATGATTGTCACATTATCATCACAGGGACAATTTTTACGAGGATCATCATAACTCTCGCCGCCATCAGCAGCAGCCAGATCAGCGTTACCATCAGCAGCACCCCCAGCATCACGACCAGTCACCGTCGCCATCCCATCAGCATAATCAATACGCAATTGTATGAATAATCACGTTTTGATCTTGATTGTCGCCGAGTCACCACTCGCACAGTCTGTAAAATGTTAATTGTCATCTGTATCGCCTTCGAAACATCATCAACTAAATTGCCTTCCTCATCGCCGTTGTGGACAACAAGACTATTGCTTCTGTCTTCGCGATCATTATTATTATCATCGTGACTTTCATGGCCATCGTCGTCTTTGTCATCACTATACATTCCACCAGCGAACACCACGATCATCATCACCATTGCCATCATCCCCATCACCATCCTCATCATTTTATTTTCACGATCATCATCGTCATCATCCTCGTCATCCCCAGCTTCATCAGCATCAGCATCATCATGATTATCACAATCCCTATCATCGTTCTCGTCACCATGATCATCGACATCATCGCCATAATTGTTACCACCATCGTGACGAACGTGATTATCGTCCTCATCGGCATTCTCCTCAACATCATCATCATCATCATCATCATCGCCACCAGCATCATCATCATCATCACCATCATCATCAGCATCATCACCATCCTCATCAGCATCATCACCATCCTCACCATCACCATCGTCATCATGATCGGTTCCGTCGATATGAACCCTGAACATCGACATCGTCATGCAGGCCATCGCATGGACGGTTCACAAATCGGCGCTCAGAATGACCAGCAATATCGATGTTGCAACCGCCAAGAGAGACTTGAGGTAACCAACCCTCGCCAGTCGCCCTGACGATAGAAACATAGCGTTGTTGTACTACATACAATACCTATTCCAGCAGCAGTAGACGGCAGCCATCTAGTCGCTGCTAGGTAAACATAGTCATACGGTAGACACGTACGTACGTAGCTCGCACCCACAACAACAACGTGAATGTAAGCCTGATGTGTGTTGTAGCATGTTGATGTGGGTAAACATAATATGTTTGCTGTGCGGTGGTGGTTGCACAGGAACATGATGGATATATACACCGATCATCGAAAGTATCTCAACGGGTGAACTTGTTGAGCTAGGTCCAAACGCCATTGCGTTACCAACAAATATCAACTACTGTACGAGACTCAGTACATACTTTGCATCGCTGCAACAAGCCAGGTATGACCAACCAGTCCATGGCATGTTTTTGGTCAACACTGTATGCGTGGCCGCGCCCCTCAGCCAAAAAAAAGATTCGGGGGTACTGAAGTTCGCCAGAATGCGAGCGATTGTTGAATAGTCTCGCATGTGAGTTTGATTAGAGTGGTGAGGGCTAAGATACATGCAAAAGAGTAACCGATACGCCAATCGAACATAATAACTCAACGGGTAAACTGTAGAAGATCCAGCTTCGAGCACTGTTTCGCTAGAAGCAAATATTCGTTACTTTGACGGCGGCATTGCTACACAACAAGCCAAGTATGACCAACCAGCCCGTGCCCACGTGTGATCAACATCCAAGTATAGCTATCTATCTACTGTATCTATGTAGTCGCCCCTCTGCCGAACAAAAGATAGATGCAGAAGGGATTCGCCGGCGTGCAACTATGTGTTCCTTACACAAGCAGGCCTGGATGTACGATATGGTGCGTGTGATGACAGCAACAGCACTGGTGGCGGTTAGGGCATAGAAACACAATAGATACGTACTCCATCCTAAACGATCATAGCGGGTAAAAACTACAATAATAATAAGTAGAGTCAGATAGATCCAAACGCTTGTTTGTTAGCATCAAAGATTCACTGATGATTCGACTGCATCGTTACAACAACAACAACAAGCAAGACAAGCATGACCAACCAGCGCATGGACACGTTTGGTCAACATCCAACAAGCTATCTATAAGTAGTCGCCGCTCAGCCAACATATTTATATGGAAGTAGTTAGCCGGAGTACTACAACTATGGGTTCATTACACAAGCCTGATCGTCTGCTATGTGGTTTTGACTACACCCACAGCAGCAGCAGTGGTAGTACTTGTAGTGAGGATGTTGTTGTTGTTGTTGTCTTCACATTAGAAACCGTGCCGGTCTCTCTATCCAGTACCTCCATCTGTCCGTACTAATCCAACACTTGACACGGTCGATTCCCGTGGTCACAGGCTAACTTACCCAAAAAAAGGTATACTGAAATAAAAGTGGAACCCCAAGGGTCCGCAAAGCGATCAAAGCCAGTCAAAAACAGATAGTCTGGAGCCCTCCGCTCCCCTCTACACGCTATGTGAAGGTAAAAATAAAAATGGAAAAGTCAACATCACCAATCGGGGGTACACGCCCCCTGATTCTATCTTGGTGCCCCTATAATGCCGGGGTGTTCCGTGCCGGGTTCACACCGGTCAGGCAAACAAATCGAGTCCTCCACCCCGATTATAAACGCAGACATGATACGGGGGAAGGGAACTATGGTCCCGTGTGATTGATGTACCCCCGGCCTGCGAGCAGTGTAACTGCAAAAGGTCAAAAGCAACGAAGGGAAAAAGACGAAGACAAAGACAAAGAGACAAGTCAAAAGTACAAGCAAACACTCACACAGACAAGACCGCAGAGACAACACATTGACACGTCATCCCGAGGGGGTGGTGCAATGGTGCGGCGGTGGGGGGGAGGGGGAAAAATAACAAAACAAACAAACAAACAAACAAACAAACAGTCCAGGACAGTCAATCCGGCACATATCGCGCCACTCGGTCCGCCATTTCTCGCTTGTTTCCTTCCCTCGCCGATTCGCCCTTCTTCCGCACCCCTCCCGTCCCGTTGGTTCTTGGTGTCTCTTTATTGTTGCTGCGCTCTTTTTCTCGCTTGGTCGCTCGTTTCCGGCTAGCCTCCTCTTCGTCCTTGTGCCAGGAGGTCATAAACCTCTCAGCTCCCTGCAGCACTCCCTTGTACCACTGCCTTCCTCCCTTCACCTTCGCTGCTTCCGCCCAAACTGAATTCGGGACTCCGAAGACACGTCTCTGGTCGTCCGTAGAGCCGTGCGTAGCTCCGAACGCTTTGAAGTCGTCCTTCAGGCACGTCTGCCAGTTCCGCTCCGGGCACCCCGCGCCCGGGTCCTTCCCCCCCACCAGCTCCCCGAACATCAGTCGTTTCGGGAGTCGCCCGTCTGGCTGCCTTGCCACGGCCCCCGCGAACAGCAGGCGCCGCTGCCGGACAGTGGCTTCCACGCTCTGGCACCCGACCCTCTTCAGGGCCTGGGCGTAGGACAGCTGCCGGTAGGTGCCTTGCTTGCGCTGGTACCCAATGACTCGCAGCAGCGGCCGGTGGTGTATCGTCCGCAGCAGTCGGTAGTGGTCGCGACGTGGGGCCCATGTCATGCAACCGTACAGCAGTGCCTCCATCGCCTCCGCTTGAAGCAGGCGGGCCTTGAGTCGAAACGGTGCTCCCGGCCTATCGAAGAGCTCCGGGCCATACCTCCTGACGCACGCCGACGCTGCTCTGCTCCTGAAGTTGATCTCCCGGGTGAGGTCGCCATGTTCGTTGACGAGGCCGCCCAGGTACCGGAACTCGAGGGTTTGGGTGTATTTCTGCCCCGCTGCTTCGATGATCAGCGGCGGCGGGGGCGGTGTTGGCTGCTTCTCCTTTACGCGCATCAGGAGAGTCTCCGTCTTCTTCTCCGACACCGTCAGCCCGAACTCCCCAAACACCTGCACGATAATGGTCATCATCCTCGCCAGTCCGTCGGCGGACCTCGATACAACGCCGGCGTCATCGGCATACAGCATCCCCCACACCGCCCTCCGTACGCGGTCGAGTGGTGTCTCCGTCCCCGCTCCCGTCTCCTCCTTCAGGAACACTAGGTTCTGCATGATACCATCGTCCTCGCTGAATCGTACGATAATGACCTCTAGGGCCGCGGCGAAGAAAACGTTGAACAGCAGTGGGGACAGCACACACCCTTGTCGCAAGCCCTGCGTGACCAAGAACCAGTCCGACAGTTCTCCATCGTCCATGCGCACCCGAGCCCGCATTCCGTCGTGGAATTGGCGGATGACGGCGACCATCTCCGCAGGAATCCCGGCCCTGGCCAGCACCTTCCATAGCAGCTCTCGGTCCACCGAGTCATAGGCCTTCTGTAGGTCGACGAAGCACATGTAGAACGGTATTCTCCTTCTCCGCCCTAGTTCCTGGAGTCGGCGCACGACGAACAGCATGCATACTGTGGATCGACCAGGGCGGAAGCCGCACTGTTCCTCCGGGAGGATGTTGTTGGCTTCGCAGAAGGCGCTTAGGCGGTTGGTGATGAGTTTGGCGGGGACTTTTCCTACGTGCGATAGTAGCGAGATCCCCCTGAAGTTGTTGCAGTTGGACCGGTCGCCCTTCTTGTACAGCACTTTGATGGTTGCATCCTTCCACTCTTGCGGGATTTCTCCTCCGTTCCACACGTCGACGAGGATGGCATGAAGGCGCTCCAGGACGACGGGTTCGTCGTCATCGATCTTGAGCAACTCGGCAGGGAGGGGGTCATGGCCGGGTGCCTTCCAGTTCTGCAGGCCTTTCGTTGCCCGTTCCACCTCCTCGAGGTCTGGCGCCGCTCCCAACCGTCGGGTGGCTCGCGTCGCTGGTCGTTGCGTCACTTTTTCGGCGATGTCTGGGTTCAGGGTGGGGGACTTGGTGTTGAGGAGGGTGCCGAAGAATCCCGCCCACCGCTGGAGGATGTCTTCCTTGTTCCGGAGCAGCACGCCTTTCTCGTCCGTGACGAACTGCTGTCCCCCCGCTTGTCTCCCGCTGAGGCCCACTGATCTCTTAAGGTGTTTGTACAGCCCTCTCATGTCGCGGTCCTTGTAGACCGCTTCGAGCTCCGCCACGTACTTGTCAAGGTGGGCATAAATGCCCGTTTCGACTGCTGCGGTCACTCCCTTACATGCTGCTTTGAGGGTCCTCCATGTCGCTGTGGTCCAATTGTCCCTCATCGCGCGGCGCGCTTCCCGCCGCTTGGCAAGGGCCTTCTCCAAAGCTGCTCTCGTCACTGGGGTCTCACACCACTCCTGCGTGCGTCGTCTCCGCGGTTCCTCGGGTAGTACCGTCTGCGCCGCGTCGAGGAGGGCATTGGCAAACAACGTCGCCATCCCCGCTGTGGTGGTCGCTGGCTCACCCGGTTGTTGATCGAGGTTGTGGATGGATACAGAAAACTAATAGATACTCCACCCAAAACGATTACTCGTACGGCGGGTAAAATAGAGGCCAGATCAAAACGCCGTCACGTTATCATCAAAGATCCACTGCTTCGACTGAAACGTTACACAGCACAGGACACATAATACGAAACAGGAAAGCTGGCCCAGGCTGGACTTCTTATTCGAGGGAGGGTGCTTTCTACACTAACTAATTCCAAGATATCGACGCATTAATTTCTTCGTTTTTTTTCTATCGGTTATCAGCCCTGCATTATTATTTGCCTGTTTCTTATTAGGTGTCCTGCACTGTATGCAACAAGCCAAGCAGCATATGACCAACCACAGCGCATGGTGGCCACGTTTGGTCAACATCCAGCTATTATCGATATTATGTATTCGCCGCTCAGCCAACAAAATTATATGGAAGTAGTTCGCCGGAGTGCGTCTACTACTGTATGTGTTCACTGCGCAAGCTCAAATGTGTCTGATAGGTGAATTTTTGACTTCACAGCAACAGTAATAGTGGCGGTTAGGACACAGGAAACTACTGTACAATAGATACTCCACCCAAAAAGGACCACAGCGGGTAAACTATAGTAAGCAAGAGCCAGATCCAAACACCGTTACGTTATCACCAAAGATCCACTGATTCGACTGCATCGTTACAACAACAACAACAACGAACGACAAGTCAACCATGACCAACCAGCGCATGGCCACGTTTGGTCAACATCCAGCTACAATAGCTCTCTATGTAGACGCAGCCCAGCCAAATTAACGATACTATCATTGAAGTATGTGGTATGTATGTGTTCATTGCACAACAAGCCTAAAATCGTCTGGTATGTTGTATGTGAGTGTGACTACAGTGCAGTATACCATCATCAGCGGCAGCGAGTGGTGGTTAGGATACAGGAAACTACAGTAGAAGATACTCCATCCAAACCGATCACAGCGGGTAAACTACAATAATAATACGTAAGAGCCAGATCCAAGCGCCGTTACGTTATCACCAAAGATCTACTGCTGCTTCGACTGCTTGGCATCGTTACAACAACAACGACAAGCCAATGATGACCAACCAGCGCATGGCCTCGTTTGGTCAACATCCAGCTACAGTAGCTATTTATGTAGTCGCACAGCTCAGCCAAAGTATGTATGTGTTCACTGCACAAGCCTAAAATTGTCTGGTATGTATGTGAGTGTTACTACACCATCAGCGGCAGTGAGTGGTGGTTAGGATACATGAAACTAATACTTCGAAGTAGATACGAGCTGGTTCCAACAAAAGCAGGAACATTTCGTCTTCAGACTTTTGCGCCCTAAAGGAAAACGAGGTGGAAAATGAAATTTGGCAGGGTTGTTCTTCATGGCCATACGAAAAAACGTATTGATGGCCTTTTTTGAAAAAATGGTTTTTTGGTGAATGAGGTACATTTTAACGTTTTTTTTTATATTTTTCGGCAACTTTGACCCGAAATTACTGACGAACGAAAACGAAAATAAAAAAGGCCATCAACAGTGTTTTTCGTATGCTCGTGAAGAACAACCCTGCCAAAGTTCGTCTTCCAACTCTTCTTGGATCCGGGCGCTAATAAAGGGATTTCCGTGAAAGTAATTAGTCCCCCTAGGGTTTCCAAAGCGCTCGATACATTGTTCTAGTACTTTAGCAGGCGTTTATTATAACACACGTGTACACACCTGTACGCATCGCATAACAAAACAAGTGGCATCGACGTCTTCCCCTTGTTGATGCGATCATATCAACACGTCTAGCGTCTAATTATTCCACGTATTGGCTGAATTATGGCCGAGAGAAGAATCATATGGATTTTAGTATTGGCAGCTTAAATCCCTATACAACAACGCCTTCCCAAGTAATACGAACAATTCCCGTATCTCACGAACAACAGCTCCGAAGCCAAAACCAGCTTCACCGATGTGTTCGCCTTGTTGATGCGGTCTCGTGGATATGCTTTGTGTTGCGAGTTTCAGTGTATTCATTGTTTTATTCCCCGAAGGTGGAATGTTACGCTTTTTCCTGGAACCAGCTCGTATTCCATCCAAACCCATCACAGCGGGTAATAATCATAACAGTCAACCCAGATCAAAGTCACCGTCAGATCGTTACAAAACCACACAGAACCTAACTTCCACTGGGTCAACATCCATCGACAATAGCTTAAAATAAAACACGAGCGGATCGCGAATTCTTGAGCTTGTATTCGATCGGCGTACTTACATTRATGCATAGTTAACCTAGGGAACAACTGAGGCTGAGAATCGGAAGGCTTGTGGGGAAAAATAAATTATAATAATAAACGTCAAATACTACCGAACTTAGTGATCCACGAGACGTGTAAGGTTCACTATTGTGCCAATGTAGAGGAACGGTTGGGTAAACTTAGACCAATTTTTATTTATTTGTAGGTCATTATATGTACTAGATGTTATGGAATTAATATAAGAAAACTTATCTTATAATTTGGGGGGAGGGGGGGACAACTTATGGTCGCAGCTCAGCCAATAATGAAATAGTATAAGTAGTTCGCCGCTTGAGTACAGTACTGTAGATGTATGTGCGTCGTTTGCACAAGCCTAAAATTGTCTGGAATGATGTGTATGTGAGTGTGACTACTTGTACATCAGTCAGCCGGCAGTTGAGTGGCGGTTAGGATACGACATGTTGGTTGTGATTCATCGTGGGTTGAAGAGTCATATATGGTTGATGGCATTGATTTTGATGTGTACAAGCGGAGTGTAGACATGTTTGATATGTTGACGGGATTTTCATATTCTACGCTGACTGCTTGGTAAGATTGTGGCGCGAGCGAATGCATCTACAGTATCGTTGCTAGCACAATCAACGTAATACGTACGTCTCCCACTACTGCCGAGTGCCCGCACCGGGATGTTGTGGTATGGAGTGAGACTGAATAATACATATAAATATACCAGGTATATTTCTGCGTGTTCTTCCCATGAGCTGTGTGCTCCCCTCTTGACCGTCCTCGACTGATGCCTTTCCTAGCCTAGACGCATCCTAATACGCTAGCGTGCTAGGAAGTATCTGGCTTGGACAGTATCCGGTCAGCCCTGTGCGGTTGGACAGTCTTGAGGATGGAAGGTGTGAGTGGTGGTGGTGGTGGTGGTGGTGGTGATGATGTTGGTCAAGTGGACCAAGTACAAGAGGAGCGTCTCGCTTTGCTGGAAGAGCCGTGCATGCTCAAGGCCGCACGGGGGCAAGAGATCCGTGACGAGCTGGAGTACTGACGGCGCCTGCAAATGTTGGCGACGCTGCGCGATGGGAGGACAGAGCTGGAGATCGAACTCGAGGCCTGCGACGTAGATGTGGCCGCTTACGGAAGAGGTCCTCTGAGCGACATCGAAGAACAGGACCTCGCCTTTCTTCATTGCTGCATAGCTTTCAAGAGCGCCCGAGTGACATGAGCTGGCTCTTCAGCTATCGGAGATCACTCTCGTCAGGAAATTGGCTGAGATTGTGAGATTGCACAAGCAGCGGCGCGCCGATAAGGACGCGTCGCGAACCGAGGTATTTCGAGCAGACGGATTGTCAGCGCTGAACGTGTCAGCAGCTGCTCCATCAAAAGGGCAATGCCCAGAAGGTGGCGAAAACTGTGCAGTAGATACTCCATCCAAACCCAATCACAGCGGGAAAAATCTACAATGATAATACGAAGCCAGATCCAAGCCCCGTTTCGACATCACCAAAGATCTACTGCCTGTTCGACCTGCTTTGCTCGTTACAACAACACACGGACGAAGCACACTGATCACCAACATGTCCCCTCGTGTTGGTCATCATCCCAGCTCGTCAGAAGCCGCTATCTTACTCTAGTCGCACAGCTCAGCCAAATAATGATAATAGTATGGAAGTAGTTCGCCGCTCTGCGACTACAGTACTGTAGTATGTATGTGGTCGTTGCACAAGCCTAAAATTGTCTGGAATGATGTGTATGTGAGTGTGACTACTGTACATCATCAGCGGCAGTGAGTGGCGGTTAGGATACGACATGTTGGTTGTGATTCATCGTGGGTTGAAGAGTCATATATGGTTGATGGCATTGATTGATGTGACAAGCGGAGTGGAGCTGTTTGATTGGTTGACGGGATTCGTATTC